>CM068752.1:12117660-12617184 GCA_035084275.1 Hydrolagus colliei
TCTTGACATTTAAATGGTGGGGAGGGAGGGAGGATTATATTATATATATAATAATGAGCAGAGACAAGGGTCAAGAGAGAGTGCAATAGCTGGGGTGGGTTGAAGCTCAGGCAAGCTGTACTTTGCCCCTGGGTGTGTGTGTGTGGGAGAGTGAGTTGTGTTGGTGAGAGGGGAGACATGGACTCCCATTGAGCTATTGAGGGTTCCTCTCTCTCCCCCTCCCTCCCTTCTCTCTCTCTCTGTGTCGTGCTACGTCACGGAGTGCCTGGGTTCCAGTGGAACACGGCGTTGCCCAAACATGGGCTTCCTCTGGCCTTATATGGGTATCTCCGTCACTGGCTCGTCCAAGAGGAAACCTCTAAATAGGTCCAGCTTCACAATCCTGGCGAGGATAGCGTTCATTCATCCCCGGGCAGAGGCAGACACATACACACTCAGTCACAGAGAGACAGATACAGACAGAGAGACACAGAAACATAGACAGCAACAGCAGCAACAACCAGCGACTGAATGCAGCGAAGAGCTTTACAAACCATTATCAGCCGGATCGTTTGCTCCAAAGCTCTACAAACTTAACAGTAATATCCCCCCCCCCTTCCCTACTCCCCCTACCCCCTCACTCTCTCCCCTCTCCCTCTCTCTCTCTCCCTCATCCCCTCACCACCAGCACCAAAAAAAAATAATAACGTCTGTCAAGACAGCTCCTGGCTAGCTGGCTGTGAGCTGGCTAGCTCGCTAACTAACTCAAACAAAACCGGCTCGCTAGCTAGTCAGGCTGTCTGATCCGGATCGACATTCTTTATTCAAAAAAATATATTATTTCTTGTTGGGATTGTGAGATACATTTACAACCACCGCCAGCAAACAATCTGTACAATAACAAGAGTCCTGTTGTGGCGATGGTGACCAAGGCTGAGCTGATGTCTCCCCTTCTCTCAGACCCCCTGTACCCCTCTCTGGATGCCTACCCCAAGCTGGAGGATATGATGATGACAGGAGCCTTTGTGACAGCCTCCACGATCAGCCTTTTTACGGGGAGCCAGCCTCGAGCACTTTGAGCATCTGTCAGCAGGTCAGTCTCTCTCTCTATCTCTCTCTCTCTGTGTGTGTGTGTGTGTGTGTCTCCCGTGTTCAATCCCCCCTCCCCGCCCACCAATCCTCCTGTCTCCCCACCCTTCATTCATTGCTTCGGCAGAAGAAGCGAGCGGCGGCGGGGAGAGAGAGGCAGGGAGAGAGGGAGGCAGGGAGAGAGGCAGGGAGAGAGGGAGGGAGGGGAGGCAGGAGAGAGGGAGGGAGGGAAGGCAGAGAACTCAAACCCAAACCCCCAAATCAATGTAATGTTGTTCCTCAATCCGAAAACAGTATCATCTGTAGACAGGGATTGGTGCAGGAGCGGCGACTAACAGCGGCTTTGCGGGCAACACTCAAAGCCGAGACCCCCAGCGACGTGTGTGCGAAAGCTACGGGAGCGAATAGACAGGACAGGACAGACACACAGATAGACCGCTTGCCCCGCCAGTCATTACAATATATACGTGTTTGTGGCTGATTCCTGATGAGTTGCTGGGTTGCCTTGTGGGTTGTTGCCATGTGTTCTCTAGGGGTGTGTGGGGGGGGGGTTGAGGATAAAATCTGCCAGTCCAGCCGTCTGGACTCATCCATTCCCATGGACTGGCTGGGAATGTTGGAATGGGATCCGATGGGGTTCTGTTTAGGGGTGAGGGGTTAAACATGGGAATGTATTACACGTAATCTTCCAGTTGTTAGCGTGTCGGACACAGCGCCGGAGAGGCTGATCAGGAGCAATGATAGTTTGGAACAGTGGCGAACACACTCATATACATACTGTATATATATATATATACTGTATATACATACAGTATATATATATATATACAGTATGTATATGAGTGTGTATATACATACAGTATATATATATATATACTGTACAGTATATAATCTCCCACACACAGGAGACACACACACACACACTAACTTACACTCAGTAAAATGTTCGAGGGAGTGTGAAATGCCGTGATGTTAAACCCATTTCCTTTTGTGATTTTCTCTCGCGGGGGGAGCAGATACTTTCACAGACATATCGCCCAGCGGAGACAAAACAGCCATCGATCCCAACTACTCCAGTCACAACTGCCCCCTGCCTCCCATCACTTACACTGGCCGATTCACATTGGAACCAGCTCACAACAACAACAACAACAACAACAGCAGCAGCAGCAACAACAACAACAACAACAGCCTGTGGCCGGAGCCGCTGTTCAGCCTGGTCAGCGGGATCGTGAGCATGAGCAGCCCATGTTCTACCCCCGTCTCCAGCCACAGCCTGAGCTGCTCTGTCCACCTCAGTGAAGCCAACGCCATCTACTCTCCGCCTGCCCCCACCTTCACCAGCTGCACCCCGGACATCTTCCCGGACCCCCAGTCCCAAGCCTTCCCCATTGCCGGCAGCTACCCTTCCTCCGTCTACTCCAACGGCAAGAACTGTAACGGCGGGGGCTTCCAGGTGCCTCTGCTCCCCGAGTATCTGTTCCCTCAGCAGGAGGACGTCACCATGGCGACCTCGGAGCAGAAGCCTTTCCCCTCCCCGGAGAGCCGGCTCCAGAGCTCCCTCATCCCGCTCTCCACCATCAAAGCCATTGGGAGCCAAGCTCCCTCCCCGGATCTCAAGACCCTGAACGGCACCTGCCAGTCTCAGCTCATCAAACCCGCCCGCCTGAGGAAATACACCAACAGACCCAGCAAGACCCCCCCCCCACGAGAGGCCGTACGCCTGCCCCGTGCAGACCTGCGACCGCAGGTTCTCCCGGTCGATGAACTGACTCGCCATATCCGCATCCACACGCGCCAGAAGCCGTTCCAGTGCCGGATCTGCATGAGGAACTTCAGCCGGAGCGACCACCTGACCACCCACATCCGCACCCACACCGGGGAGAAGCCGTTCGCCTGTGAGATCTGCGGCAGGAAGTTCGCCCGAGCGACGAGAGGAAGCGACACACCAAAATCCACCTCAGACAGAAGGAGAAGAAGGCGAGGAAAGCCATTCCCGCCCCCGCCCCCCTCCTACCCCTCGCCAGGCACCTACCCCCCCCCACCAGCCGCCGTCACCAGCGCCTACCCCACCGTCACCAGCGCCTACCCCACCGTCACCAGCCCGTATTCATCAGTCGCCAGCCCGTATCCCACAGTCACCAGCAGTTACCCAACAGTGACCAGCCCGTATCCCACAGTGACCAGCCCGTACACAGCAGTGACCACCAGCCCGTATCCATCAGTGACCACCAGCCCGTACACAGCAGTGACCACCAGCCCGTATCCCACAGTGACCAGCCCGTACACAGCAGTGACCAGCCCGTATCCATCAGTCACCAGCCCGTATCCATCAGTCACCAGCCCGTATCCCACAGTGACCAGCCCGTATCCCACAGTGACCAGCCCGTATCCCACAGTGACCAGCAGTTATCAGTCCCCGGTGGCCACCAGCACGTATCCCCCAGTGACCTCCGCTATCCCGGTGATGGCGGCCACGCTGTCCCCCAGGACCATCGAGGTCTGAAGACGTGGCTCGGGATCTGCCCCCAGTCCCTCAGCTTCCAAATAACTTTTTGTTTGTGGTTGGTGGGGAGGGGCGGGGGGGAGGAGGGGAGGGGGGGTGGGGGAGAGGCGGGGGTAAAAAATATATATAAATAGACGTTGCCTCGCTGTGTTGTTCATGCACCATACGCCTGCCAGCCCCCCCTCCCCCCGCCGCCACATTCTACAGGTTGTACTGTTGTATTGTGGAGAACTTATTGACATATCGCATACTCTATTACCTGCAGTCAGCAGAGTGTTTTCTGGTCGATGTTTCTATTGTGAAATGCTGTGATGAATTCCTTTTTTTTAAAAAAATAACAATAATAAGACAAAAAAAAAAGCACTTATAAATAACAGTACAGTCTTCAGCATGTGCAGGTGTGATGTCCTGATTTCTGTGAAACAAAATCACCCTTTGGTACTCACCCAGCAAAACTTCTCCTTTTTTTTGTATTTTCTTTCGAACAGTTTCAAAGTCCTCTGATATTCTCACCCCCCCCCATCCCCTCACCCCCCCCATCCCCTCACCCCACCCCCCAACCCCCCCCCCCCCCCCCCAACCCCCCACACCCCCATCCCCTCACCCCCATCCCCTCAACCCCCCCATCCCCTCACCCCCCACACCCCCCACCCCCCACACCCCCATCCCCTCACCACCCCGCCCTCAAAAAAAAACACAGTTTGTGTGCCTTTTATGTGGAGCCTCGCTGACGTATGTCTTTGTGGATGGATGCGTTTTGCATCAAGCCTTAAAGGCAAAATGGGAGAGAGAGAAAAAAGAAAAGGACATTTATTATTACGCAGAGGAATGAAGGGAGAAATTTCAAGATTTCTTTCGAATGTAAGCAAAAAAAAATCCAAAGTATATTTTTGTAACACAAGTGTAAATAGATTCAAGAATTGGACTGTTGTAGTTTACCTACCGAGTAGGGTTGTATTTTTTGGTATGTTATTAACATGCATTTCCTGTTGTGGTTCTATTTTACATGTACAGTGTTTGTAAGCAAAAGCGTGAGTGTTTCTCGCTTCTGACACATTTGGAATGCGCTTTACTGCCAACAGGATATTTGGTGTACAACATATCCTTCAGAAAAAATAAAATGTAAGCGAAAAAAAAACTGCACCTCGATTTGAAATGGTTTTGTTTCCAACCCAGAGTCAGTGTCACTGAATGTGTATGTGAACACTTCCAGCCACGCATACATACAAAATATACAGACAAGGCCCTCAAGAAAACTTATTTAAGCCCAGGTAAAATACTAGGGTGGTTCAATGCATTGTCATTTTTTAAAAAGAGATTACATATTGGTATAGCCATATATTTACACTATGACTGTAACCAGCTTCTATCAACGCGATGAACAATACTTCATTATTTAATTAGCTTTATGCTGCTGATAAGAAATAGCTGGTAAGGTTTCAATGTCTGATAAGGTAACCTCAACATAAAACACAAGTTTACTTCTCTCTCTCTCTCTCTTCTTGACCCACTTGGTTCCCAGAAATGTTTGGACCTGTGTGACGATGAGTCATTTCTGTGCAAAACCATGGATACATTGTCTTTCCAGGCTATGAGTCCTCCAGGGAGCAAATAACACAGTCACCAGGAAAGAGGAGTGGGTGAGACCGGCAGACAAGACAGAGGAGGGGAGTGGAGAGACAGATCAAGGAAAGAGGCCAAGAGAGAGAAAGGAGGAGAAAAACTGAATGTGCTGTAAACGTCTATTATTTTAAGACTCCTTCTGGCCCACCACTCAGCCACCCCCCACCACCCTTTGCTAAACTCACTCTCACCCTCTCCCCCATCTTGTAAAGAGAGAGGGGGATGAGCAAGGGTGGGTGGGGGAGTGAGACGAGCAGATTGAGGTGGGGTGAGTTTTTGTTTGTGGGACGCTGCTGTGCACAATTGGCCCGCTGTGTTTTTCCCACAAATACAGTCAATTCACTTTACGAAATACTCTGCGAAGCACTTTGAGACGTCTAGAAGATGTGAAAAGTGCTAAACCAAATGCAAGGATTACTATCATTATAAACTAGAGGGGAAGGGGAGTGAGACAAAGTGATGAACTGCACCCATTCACATACGTCCCCAGCTGTCAATCAATCACGGTTTGGACCTTCCCATTCCCTCCCTCCTTTCTTTCCTGCTCCTCCGCCCCCCCCCCCCCCCCCATTGATTGACAGCCCAGTGCTGCTTAAATGGCTGTCAATCAATAGCAATTTAACTCCTCCCATCTCTATCCCAGAGTCACTCTTCGAGTGTGTGTTTATGCAGAGGCGATAATCGTGTCCAAATTAATCAGCATAATTTAAACAGGTAAGAATACAAATAAAAGTTCACCAGAATGATGCCACGTCTTAAACCAGACTGGTTCCCAACCTTTTTTTGCTGCGACCCTAAATTGGCCAACTGGACCTCCCGACCTGCGCGACTGAAGCGAAGATCAGCCAAGACGATATCTCTGTCTCTTTTGTGGATTCAGCGCAACTCGCGAATACGGTCTTTCATACAAGTTGGTCGGTGGTGTCGCCTCGAGCACGTTTCAGCCTTAAAAAATATATATTTTTTTCTTTCTGATGACCCTTCATGACCCTACTGAGTACCCCCGCAACCCTGATTTGGATTGGGGCCCGAGATTGGGAACCACTGTCTTAAAGGGTTAAATTATGAGGACACGTTGCATAAATGTGGCCCCTATTCCTTCGAATTTAGAAGGTTGAAGGGTGATCTGATTAAGGTTTTTAAAATAATAAAGGGATTTGATATG
The DNA here is from genome assembly GCA_035084275.1 of Hydrolagus colliei. Taxonomy (NCBI): domain Eukaryota; kingdom Metazoa; phylum Chordata; class Chondrichthyes; order Chimaeriformes; family Chimaeridae; genus Hydrolagus; species Hydrolagus colliei. Next base: position 12,124,023 of record CM068752.1, read on the forward strand.
TACAGAGAAACTATTTCCTCTGCTACAGAAATGCAGAACAGGGGGAGTAGTGGGGGCGTAATCTTAAAATTAGAGGTCGGCCATTTAAGAGTGAAATTAGGAAGCAGTTTTTCACTCAAGGGGTAGGTTTTGAAAATCTGGAACCCTCTTCCCCCCCTACACCACAAACACTGTAGATGATGGATCCATTCACATTTTAAAGACTGAGGTGGACAGATATTTGTCAGGTCAGGGTATTGAGGGATATGGGACAAGGGCGAGGAATTAGACTGGAGGTACAGGATCTCATAGAATGGCAGAGCAGGCTCAGAGTTGAATAGTTTACTCCTGTTTCTAAGATAGATCCATAGAAAATTTACAGCCTAGAAGAAGCCATTTGGTACATAGTGTCAGTGCTGGATCTTTTAAGAGCCATACTCTACAGCTTACTCTGAACTGGGAGGGGAGGAAGTGGGAGGAGGTGAGAGTGAGATTGACAAATAGAGGGGGCGAGAGTGAGACAAGCAGAGAGAGCACAGCTGTAACTGCTGTAATACAATGTTTTTCTGTGGTTAATTACTATAGAAGCCAGTTGAGATGGACACTCTGGGGTTGCCCATTTTGAACTACAGGTGGTGTCTGAGGTTAAGGCAAGTTCACTGACCTCTCCCTGCCCAGCAAAGGAGTGTCTGAATTGTCTCCTTCCTCCCATTGCCGTTCCCATTGGACGGGAAGGAAACCAATTAGCTGATTGACAGCCTGGGGCACTCCACCCATTCAGAGGCGGGCGTCTCAACATGTCAATCAAATGTGATTTAACTCCTCCTATTCCCTCCCTTGTCTCTTCCTCATTCCTATGTCTCTGATTGACAGCCCAGAGCCACTTGAATGTCCGCAGTCAATTAATCGCAATTTGACTCCTCCCATCTCTATTCCAGAGCCGCTTGTGGTGAGTGAGTAGACACAGCGACCAGCTCGGCACTGGATTAATGTTCGAAAGGGGTAAAAATACAAATAAACCAGGGCCGTCGTAGATAAATAAAATCTGCTTCTCCTCCAGCTGTGACTCCAGGTCACTGATGTTCTCTCAACTTCTCTGGAAGAGCGAAAACTTCCTACAACTCAATGTGAACAAGATGGAAGGCATATCACTCCTGTCAATCTTCTACCCTGCAGCTCTGACCTCCTCAACCTCTCTGACCTCAGACTTACCAAACCCTTGGCGTCAGGCTAGACCCATTGCTGACCTACCTTACCTGACCAGTACCGCCTTCCTCCACCTCCGCTATGTTGCCCACCTCCAACCATACCTTACTCCGGACACAGGTGAAACATTCGTCTATGTGTTCGGCACCTCCTCGCTGAACTTTTCCAATGCCCTCTTTGCCTGTCTCCCCAGCCCCATTGTGCACGCGATCCAACTGATCCAAAACTCTGATGCCTGCATACTCACCCTTACTAAAATCTGCACCCCCATCACAACAGTTCTAGCCGAGCTCCACTGGCTCCCTTTCACTGATTTTAAGATGTTTTCAAATCCCTTCATGCCCTGGCATCATCTGATCTGCTTACCAGCCAACCCACAACATGTTGCCTCCACTCGATTGGTTTGGGCATCCTGCATGTCTCTTGTGCCCTCCGATCCACAATTGGCGGCCAAGCTTTCAGCAACTTTGCCCCGAATCTCTGGAACACTCTTCTTCCATTGCTCCACCTTGCCCCTTCCTTCCCCATCTTCAGGTCTCTGAAGATCTCTCTATTTGACCATGCCTACGATTAACTCCCCCCACCTCTTGCCCTCCACCTCGGAGTTTTGCTCTGCCACTATCATGTGCTCTGGGACGCTACTCTATCTGAGAGGCACTTATATAAATGCAGGTTAGATGACAAAGTAAGGCAGTGAGAGGGAGGGATGGAAATAATTAGTTGGGATAGAAATAAAAGATGCAGAAGTGGGGAGGGTGAGAACAAAAAGGGAATTGCAAAAAGTATGAAGCCAGAAGTGAAGAATGGAAACACTTGTAAGTACAATCTACTGGCATTGCCATGTGACTGCCAACCACTGGCACTAATGCGTGTGACTGCCACCTATTGATTATTGATGTTTTGGTAGCTGCTGTGTGACTGCCACCTACTGGCACTGCTGTGTAACTGTCAACTATTGAAGCCAGTGGATTGTTTCAATCAAGAGCAAACGTTTCTCGCAGGTCAGCTCTGCCTAAGGAGCAATCAGCCCCTACATGTAGAAAGCAGACACTAATGACAACCTGAATATTTTACACAAATCACTGCTCTCCCACCATTTCTATTTGTCAAACGGTTTGGTCCCCAGATGATGATGGCGGTGCTCCCTGGAAAACCTGGAATTCTCTCCCTCGCTCACCTCTCTATCGCCCCACGATTTCTGTTGAAAGGTAGATACTGCCTCAAGAGCTAACTCTTAGAATGCACCTGTGGTCACCTCTCTCCCTTGTCCATCCCTGTGAGGCACTCTGAGATGTTATCCCACATGAAGTGTGCTATATAAATGCAAGGTGTTGTTATGAACAAATATTTTGACATAATTATTTGACAAGAAGCCATTCACTTTACATTTTTCACTTAGATGTTAATTTTGATTATAAGCCTTTTTTTTACAGAAATAAACAGAACGGGCATCACTTGTAATAACATGCAGAGGAAAGGGGGGTTGCACATAACACAGATTGGGGGTTGCAGATAACACAGATTGTTCGAACCATCTTCTCAGCCAACCTCTGGCGCCCCAGGGCTTGTGATGGAGTCAGTTGTGTGTCAGGCACCAGTCAAGACACCATTCAGAGAAGAGAGATGTCGCGTGTTCGAGGCGGAGCTGCTGAAAACTGATGTTCACCAAACCACAATTAGGCAAAAAAAATCCAAACTACAAAAAACCATTCTACTTAATATTTAATTTTTTTAAAAATATTTTTGGAAAAATATACTTTTTTTTTACACGTTTTTCCAGTTTAAACACTCTTCACATTAAACACAAATGGCAGCCAAAAATCCACCAGATTCTGAAACTGAAGATGCTAAAAGAATCACTTTCCACCATCAAAAAAAAATTGGATATTTCTTGCTGTGTTCTTTAAATTTGTAATCTTATTTTTTGTACCATAGCGAGGAAGAATCACCATTCAAATCTGTACCATCCACCATCAGTTTATGACCTTTCAAAAACAACATAAAGCTACTTGCGGACAATGGACACCCAATGTGTAAGTGGAGTTGCACACACCCAAGCAATGCACATCTGATGGACAATAGCAGAAACACACCCAGGCATTACATGCAAATGCACTCTGTTCTTGCACATCCGTGGTTGCACCGACAATCTGAAAGAGGTCGCCATCAGTATGACTCTCCTTTCCTCAAACCCTTTCATTTGCTTTCAAATTATTGTCCAATTCCCTTTAAAAAAGTATCAAAAATACTCAACACCTTGTACTGAGAAACTCAACCACCGACACACCGTACTCCGCTGTTTTTTGACTTTTCAACGTAACTGTAGTAGTTATTGGCTCAGCATTTGCTATAATTGCTTTGCAATGGAGAGAACAACAAACACTGCAACACTGCACGCCCTCCTAATGTGAAAGGCGCTATACAAGTGTAATTTTATTATTGTTGTAACCATTGAGAAGCTATGCAAACAGACCCAACCTAGTGATCCCCACACATCCCAAATTATTAATTTTGCACTATTTATTCCACACCTATTCTCACATTAATACCCCCCATCCATGGAAACTGCACTATTCCATACCTAGCCGTATAATAATTCGCTCAAACAATGATCTGAAACTATTTGAACCTCCCTTAATCCTCTCAACCGGTGATCCTTCATTGTTCTACACCTACCCTCACACTAATATCCTTACCAGTGACACAGCATTATATCACACCTACCTCACAATCCCAACCAGTGAAACACTAAATCCAACCTACCCTTGGAATTATTTCCCTGAACACTGACACAACACTGTTTCACACCTGACCAATAATATGGCACTATTCCACATTTACCTCACACTCCTAAACCAATGGAATACTATTTCCACACCCTTGCAAATGTATTCCTGACCAGTGACATGGTAATAATTCCACACCTTCCTCACACTAATACTAGTGACCAGTGAGCGACAGGGCAGAATTCCACAATTACTCTTGCACCAGTGACATAATACCAGTATTTCACATACTATGCATCAAAATATTTCAAAGTGCCTCACAGGATTTTCCTGTAAAGCGTAGCGATTTGTAGGCAGTTGTAGACATGACACTATTCAACACTTACTCTTGGAATAAACCTCCTGACTGATGACATAATAGCATTTCCACCTACCTTCAGCCTAATAAGAAGATTAAATGACACAATATTCTCACATCTATCCTCACACTATACCTGACCAGTATACACTATTTCAGGCCGATTTCACACTGGTTTCCAACCAGTGACCTGAAACTATTCCCTCATTTATTAACCCCAAACAGCGATACTGTACTAGTCACACCTATAGTTTGCACTTATATCACTGACCAGGGGGGACATGGCACAAATCTACATCTATCGTTGGACTAATTCTGATGACCAGTAACGATCATAGGATTGCTACAATATAGCTTTTAATCACATCAGTGAAACATCTTAAATTACTTCACACGATTTTACAACAAAAATGTTTGGACTGCATATCTGTAGGAAATATGTAGACATGAGACTATTCTTTACCTACCCTATACAATTTACAATATTGTGGAACCCGCAGCCCAAAGCAGTGGTTGATATACACATTGGGGAGAAAGGAATACTATGGGAGGGAGTAAGGAGTGGGTGGAGATTCATGTGAACTGATTGGGCCGAATGACTGGTCTGTTTTTGTGCTGAATCTATGTAAATCTACCATTGCATTAATACCCCTTACCAGTGAACACTATTACACACAAAAGGACCCAAGTCACCACACCAAAGGGACCTGATTAACTTTTACTTGCATCAGGACAAATGGAAAAACAAAAGATTTAATTAATCTTTTTGTGAGGAAGTGATTTCTTTCATTTCACTATAGAAGGTTTGCTGATTTTATTGGCTGACCCTATGTAATTTTCCTCCATTTAAAAAAAATGCAATATTTTATCTTATTCAACATTTTGCAGTTGTGCCAGTACACCTGTGTTTTATCGTTAACCACCACTGAACAAGGCTGGATATCACACTGTCTCCACAGGCCGGTGAGTTCACCCTACCTCTCTGTCTCACTCCTCTATCCCTCCTGCTTATCTGTGCTCTTCACCTCCCCTGTCCCCTCCTAATTTACATGCACCTCAGATGTCTGGCTATACAATACTGTAGAATCAAGGCAGGTGACTGAGTTCCAATACCAGCACCTGAGAAAGATTATTTATCTGACTTGTGTCCAGAGTGCAATTTGAAGTGCAAATTACCCCGGCAAGATCTGTACAAGGTACCTGAAATGTGGAATTCCAGAGTCTTTTCATTTACTGTGGTGGGTGCTGAGAGAGATGCAGGTTAGAGACCTACCAGCAGAAAAAAAACAGACTCCCTGGATCTCCTATTAAATTAACTGGAGATATCAAATTCCACATTTTATTATCAATGTATAAAATGAATGTCACAAAACCTTTTTTTTAAAGCAGTGAGTTGTTAGCAGTTTAGTGTTCTGGTCAAATTAAAAGAATACAAATGGGGTGAAGGTGTGACTGGCTGTATTATTTGTGCAGGAGATTCTCCCCCTCCATGGCACAGTTTGTTACATTCACTTTTTCAGTCAACTACTACAAGCAAATGATTGAATAATAACAGTCTCAGCACATTTATTTAGCATGCAACACAAACTGAAAACTTTGGCAATGCACATGAGTGTAACACAGTGATAGAGAAGGGAGCTTCTACTATTTTTTCCTCTAATACTGGCTTCACAGTGTGGAGATTGTGCTACATCCACTGACAGAGGCCTTGATATACAACTCTTCAGTACTTCATCCCTGGAACAAACTCCTTTGCATTTGGATTCAAGTTGCTCTTGGTCTGGAAAAGAAGCCAAAGGTTATTCTCTTTTGGTATTCCGAGACATTTTTATATTTGCAATCAAATCTGCATTTGGCTAACATCACATTTTACTGCCTGGATCTTCACCTGCAGCAAATTCCACAGACTCATGACCCCAATCCTTGCCAGGGTTGCTCGCCATTTCCAGCACGGATCAATTTCAAGCACTTCCTACCGCCCTGACCTGCTCAAACCTCACTTCTCTGCTTATCTCCTTCACGCAGTTAACACTATTATTATTATTATTAACACAGGCCTGTTGCATGTCTCCTGATTCAGTCTCACCAATGATCGTGCCACTGGCCACTACACACCTAATCTTTGGAACTCCCTGCTTCAGTTTATCCATTTTTTAATTCTAACTGAAAACTTATCTCTTCGATAGCATCTACGGACTCCTCGTCTTTGCTCTGCGTTTGACCCAGCCAATATATAACAAATTATCTTATGTGAAGGGCTCTATGTTGCTACATTAATACAATTTATACTTGAACAAAGAAACGTAGATCAGAAATTATCGTTGTGGGTCATCTGGGTGTCTACAAGGTATAAATAACTAAATAATCATACGTTCTTTCATACCATTCCATTTCTAAAATAACTAATGCCACCTTGAAATTACCTTTACTATCTCCATGATTAGTGTATTTCACATATTCACAAATTTCTATGTAAAGCAATTAAATCTGAACCACCTGAATTTAGGAAAACTGGAACAAGAGGATGCTACTCTACCCATCAACTAATTTCTGCCAGTTTATTGATCATGACAGATATTTGAAACTGATTTCCCTGAATTTTCTCTGTATTCCTAATACCTTTACTTCCCAAGAATCTATCCACTGTAAATGGATAATTCTGGAGAATAATGTTTTAAAGTATGATGTTAAAAAAATGAGTTCATATAATCCTTGCATCTGATGTAGTGTCTCATAAAAACGTCGAGAAGTCTCAACTTCACAGTTGAGACGTCTCGCCGTAGAGTGGATTGACTTGAGTGTTTTGTGGGCAAAACTTCCCATGAGCTTCCTGGTGGGCCACACAGCTCAGCATGAAATGCATGACAGCATTGCCACCATCTTCCTGTCTCAGCGCGGACACATGACCCTTCCCATTTAGGAATGGTTCCACCAGTTGGAGGTGTGGAGTTTAAATAGCAGCTGCTTTCCTTCCCCCAATCAAGGTGGATTCCAGGTGAATGTATGGGAGGGAGTAAGGAGTGAGTGGAGATTCATGTGAACTGATTGGGCCGAATGACTGGTCTGTTTTTGTGCTGAATCTATGTAAATCTACCATTGCATTAATACCCCTTACCAGTGAACACTATTACACACAAAAGGACCTTGGGATGTCCTCTCGACATGAAAGGCGCTATATAAATGTAAGTTTTGTTGTTGTTGTTTGTTGACCTGATTAACTTTTACTTGCATCAGGACAAATGGAAAAACAAAAGATTTAATTAATCTTTTCGTGAGGAAGTGATTTCTTTCATTTCACTATAGAAGGTTTGCTGATTTTATTGGCTGACCCTATGTAATTTTCCTCCATTTTTAAAAAAATGCAATATTTTATGTTATTCAACATTTTGCAGTTGTGCCAGTACACCTGTGTACGCCTGTTTACAAACTCGGACTCCAGGTAATGCCTTCAAGCAGCTCTCCGCCCAAATCTCAACAGCTATCTGGCGTACATCTGTCTCACTCTATACACTTGTCCATCACCTACCAGGTGTATTTTTCCATTGCACTATTCACTGGGCTCCGTCGCTCTACATTCATAAACTTCAACACATCCCAAACTCTACTGCCTGCAGTCTCACCAATGACAAACTCCATATAACCATCATGCTAGTCTTTGCTAGGTTAATTGTCTCCTTATCTCCCAGCAGATCAATTTCAAGATCTTCACCCTCACCGACAAATCCCTTCATGCTTGTCCTCTCTGATCTCCTACCCCACGCCCCCACTTGCTCCCTATGCTTGGCATCCCCTGGTTGCTGTGTGTCCCACTAAACCCACCCCAACATCAGTGGCCAAGTTTTCCAATGCAATCACCTGCGAAACTCCCTCTCTTAACCCATTTCCTCACTGTTTCAAAGTCCCACTTTCAAGCCCTACCTCTTTGTTGATGCTTATGTTCATTTTTTTCCCGCCTCCCTCCCCGTTACTGTAAAGTGCTCTGAGAAGTTATTTTACACGAAGATTGTGGTTGTAGCTTAAGTTTGTGTTCTCTCATTTCTACCTTGCTGATCAGTGGAATTACAGTGAAGCCTTATTGTAACCCAGTTGTTGGGATTCATAAAATCTCAACCCATGAGGTGCGATATCCATCTTCATTGCCCATGTGCCCAGCCAGCTGGCTTCCTGTGGTAAAAGGAAGCGTTCTGAGATGCTGACTGGCGTGGAGGGCGCTATATAAATCGAAGTTGTTTTTGTTGTAAAAGAGAAATGGCTAACTTCCAGGTCATCCGGTTGTGCATGATGAGCAAAGCAGGAAGTGATATCGACAGTGGAATGATGAAGAAGTTGACGTTTTGCATGGGAAGTTAAAATGACAAAGTTCTGAATCATCAGATCATGAACACTGATCATTCCTGCATCCGCATATGTAGCAAAACAGAAAGTGATGCTGTTGGTGACTACATGATGTAGAAGTTCGAAATTTTAGGACAAAAGCTGACGGACCTGTGCGCAGAAGATGGCTTCCATCCCTCCCAATGTGAGAAATGCTATTTATAAATGTAATTTTATTGTTTTTGTCCTCATTTAGTTGAAGGAAGTTGAGGCTTGATGTCTGACCATCAGGTGATCAGAACATTGATCTAGACCTGTAATCAAGCCTGGAAGTAGAGAGATAGATTTAGAAATCATGAGCATAAATGCGGAAAATAAGCCCATGTTTGTGGTTGACTAAGTGGGAATATATACATGAGGGCCTGAGGACAGAGCATTGAGGTGTACTACAGAACACAATGCAAAGATAGGGAAAGAACCAATGAAGGAAACAAAGTGAAGGTAATGGGCCAAAGAGGATTGGAACAACTAAGAAAAAGTCAAAGCTGGGCTACATGGAGGTGAGAGGCACACAAACCAAAGAACATTTAGTGAACCTCTCCTGATAAGATAGCGAGAGAGAAGCAGCACCAATACATTGCAAGTAAGAGAAGAGATGAGGAATCAGCAAGATCAGGATAGCTGTGAGCTCAAATAAGAGCTATTGAAAATTTGGACCATTACAAATGAATGTTTAATGCACTGCCTCTGGGAACTCTGCCTTAGCACTTGTTACTGTAGTCTGATAATACAGCACAATAAATGCAAAATTATAATAATATTTTGCTTCTAGTGATCATAGTATTATTATTATATACCACCTCAATACTGATACTGTAGCCATGGATGATAGATCCATTCAAGACTGGGGTGGATAGATTTTTGTTAGGTAAGGATATTGACGGATATGGGTATTTGGAGGTACAAATCAGCCACAATCTAATAGAATAGCAGAACAGGCTTGAGTGGCCTACTCCTGCTCCTATCCTCCTAACAAGAAGAATACCCTTACTGTTGATGTTCTTCATGGGTGACTGAAATTTGTTACAAAGCAAATGTGCAGTTCTTTGCTCCCTTTCTGAGGGTCATTGATTACATGGTGTGGGGTACAGGGTGTTGCACCAATATGGTTGTAAATAGCTTGGCTCAACACCTGATTTTGAATAGGAAATTCTGGTCTTGCTGGGTATCTTGCTGTCAGAGATGTTTACTGCATGCCAAACTGGAGCGACTGATTAGTTCTGTGATTTACGATAGGGCCCAAGTATGAAGAAGGTATTGCTGATCACGAGGATTTGGGAGCAAGTGTACATGATTGTCAGTGAAGGATGAAGTTGAAGCTGCAGTATTCCAGCCACTCATCCAGAAACTGGAGACTCATTAAAGTAAATACAGACAGCAAAAGTTAGGTGAACGCGAAAGTCTTAAAAACACCATTTGATGTTTTTAGATAGATGAGGGGTTTTATAACAGTAATTATGATGACGCTCACCAAGATGTTCATCAGAGATGATGCAGAAGAATCAGTGGGATGCATCCATCAGAGAGGATTTGCAGCTCTACAAAGCTTATCCTAAATCCTCCTTCTGCTGGTTCAAGTTTGTCACCAATCATGGTCAAAAAGGCTCTATTCAGCTGAAGGTCAAGACCAGTATCCTTCAACAGACCCACAACAATGCCGTTGGAACAAATAATATATTGGTAACTGACGCTTTAGTCCCGAGTAGAGTACAAACCCTGTATTAACATGAGGGCAGTGTGGATGATAACTATTATTTTCCTAAAAACTAGCTCATTTAAAAAAAAGTCAGCTGGTTGTCTGTCACACACTGAACCTATTGCATTCTTAAAAGTATACAAACCAAACCGAGAGTTCCATGCATCCCATCTACACATGGAAATTTCAGCAGTGTTCATTAGAATGGAATGCACACTCTTCTTGGAGGGATACAACAACAACAAAATGACATTTGTATAGCGCCTTTCACGTCAGGAGAACGTCCCAAGGCGCTGATTGATTCAGACCCGAGATGAGGACAGGGGTGGGGTGTGAGGGGGATGGGGGGTGGGGGATGGAGAAGGAGTTGCCGATGGTTCCATCAAAGAGGAGAGTTTTGAGGTGAGATTTGAAGGAGGCTAGGGAGAGGGCGAGACGGTTCAGGATGGAGTTCCGAACTGAAGGCTCTACACCCAATTTACTTAATTCTAATTCCAACCGTAACTTGAAAGAAGTTGTTAATGTCCATCAAAACTGAACTACATTAAACAGGAACATTCTCCAAAGAGAGACAACAGTTTAGAGAATAAAAATATATATTCTTTTAGTGACCTACACCCTTGGAAAACCAGCTACCAGTCAACTTATGCAGAACGGAGAAAATTATATTTACACTACATAAAGTAGAGCAGAAAGCTCATTCAACACCAAGCCAACCTCACTTGTCACGGTTTCTTCATGTGTAATCAGTTTGAAGTACAAAGCCCTTATTGATACAGAACATTGACTTACCACAAGATCATCTGCTGAACCATTACTGCTTATCACAAGACCATTGAGTTGTTCCTGAACCTGGTCAATGGTCTGTGGGAGATCTCGGGCTGGAATAAACCATTCGTGCTCTTCCTCCTCCTCCAGCATCTCTTGAAAGCAGCGTTCGATGAACTCTTCTTCCCATAACTCCTCTACAATCTGAAGGGGCATAGGAAAGAATCCTTACTACCGTAGTTGGAAAAAATGACAAAGATCAGCTTGTTAAAAGTTAAACAATAGTTTTAGAATTAAAGCTTTGGTTTGGTTTTAAGCACTTTGGGTCATCCTCCTGACGTGTAAAGTGCAATATAAGTGTAAATTTGAATGGCCTGCTTTACGTCCCTGCCTCGCCTGCCTAACCAATGATGGGCGGGCCTTCATGCACTCTGCCTTGACCTCTGGAACTCCATCCTGTAATCCCTCCGCCTCACTCCCTCCCTTGCCTCCTTCAAGACCTATCTCAAGCTCAGGTCCAAAGCATTAATTGTTCAGGGCCTTGGAACATCGTCCTGATGTGAAAGACGCTGTAAAATCGTAATTTTGTTGTTGTTGTTGAAGCGGTCTTCTCCCTTGAGTATCCTAAATGTTCTTTACTCTGCAGGAACAGGTTTTTAATCAGAATTAAGATGAATAGGAAGAATCTCTGCCCCCAGTGAATAATGATTACCTGCCCCTCCAGATCCTGACAATCAACCAGGTCAGTGATCAGCACTTCCCTGCTAGATTCACCTGGCTCAGGAACCAGATTACCAAGACTGGCACAAGTAATTGGTTCGATTCCAATTATCCATTGCCAAGAATGCCACTTTGGAGCCAGTTTAGTTAACCCCCAAAGAAGATAGTACAGTAGAAGCCCATTTATCCATGACTCGATGCACCGGCACTTCCATTTAACTGGCATGCAAAAAAAAAAGTCCCCATTCGATAAACCGGAACTTATCTGGAACAATAGCAGTGGAGCATTTGTAAATGCATAAATAATAACATAATAACAGAATATTGTATTGGTACTTATTGTTAAAACTACTATCTTGCACTTTTTACCGTTGCTGGTAGATGCTGCGCTTGAAGCCATAATGTTGAGGTTTATAGTCCAGCAATTCTTTTTAAAATGGTGTATGCCAAGTGGGTGAAAAAAACGGAGCGCGTATGATTTTAAAGTCATACCAGCGGCAAGCCAATAACGCTAGCCGATAACCCATATTGTCGCGCAGGTGCAATATTTCGGTTTGCCGCTGGAAGAGTCTAGGGCTTCGGCTTGCAGCTAGTAAAGTTGTGTGACTTTAAAATCGCGCTGCCGTTTTTTTCACCCGCTTGGCGTCCTCCATTTAAAAAAGAATCGCTGGACTGTAAACCTCAATCAGAAAGGTGAGAAGCGTAAGAGAGTAGTTTTAACAATAAGTACCAATATAATATCCTGTTATTATCTGTTATTACTTGGTCTGGTGTGTGTGGTGTACGTTACAAGAACTTTAATTTTTTTGTAGTGGGTTTTCGGCCGCGGGCCGCCTGAATATTCGGCAGGCGATTTAACCGGCATTGGCTAGTCACGCGGGTGCCGGATAAACGGGCTTCTATTGTATATTGATGCAAGCTTCAGTCCAAAGGAAAGGTTGTGCTGGAGATAATTTAAAAAGTAGATATATCATGAAAATAAGAGTCCTGCTGATTTGTGGAACACCCATTAGCAAATCTGAAATTACCATTTCACCTCAGAAGTAATATTGGTGGAGGGTGGCCTCTGACTTGCTGTCCTAATGACATCAATTACCGATGAGGAAAAACAGGTTAGATGCTCTAGGGAAAATAGCACTTAATTTAGTGACTACGAATAACTCTATTCAAGTTTATAAAAGGGTTAATTTTGGTCAAGGTATCAAACGGCAACGGCTTGTGAACCAGATGAACCAGAAGGCCTTTGTTCTGCTAGACTAAAAAAACAATTAACCACAAAAGACCCTCAGACAGGGCAATAACTACCTTTGGAACAACATGGGATGGGATGAATTGACCTTTGCTGTCCGCAGACAAAGGGAGAGTTCTCACCCAGATACCGACAGAATCAACATTAGAGATCATATCTCTAAATTCCAAGTCTATGGAGTGCCCATCCCAAGGATAGTTAATTCAGAAATGATTGAGAAGAAAAAGAAAAACAGCTTTAAGGGCAGTTGTTCATTAAAACGAAGGTAGCATTTGATTTGGGATCCCGCTCTGAATTATATCAGCCGATTTCCTCCCATAATGGGCAGAAGTAGACTGGGATGTTTGAGAGTGGGATTCCAATCTGAGCCAATGCGGCAAATTCCAGGGAATTCTGCTCAGAAAAATAGTTTTTTTTAATGACAGATTTCCACATTTCTTCATGGATTCCTTTAGTTCAGTGGTCAGAGCACTTCCAAGCATGAGACCTATGTTCGAATCCAGGCAGGGGGGAAGCCTTGGGCAAGTTTCCTTACTCCACGCGCCTAATAATAATCCCCCCCCAAATATATTAAATTGGTCATTTCAATCCATGACTGTTTTTCGGACACTGCTATGCCCAATTGGCTGCCATGTTCTGCCCACAAATATACGGTCAATTCACTTTACAGTGTATTCTGTGAAGCACTTAGACGTCTAGAAGACCTGAAATGCTCCGTAACAAATGCAAGGATTATTATTATTATTCGATTCAAAGCAGATGTTAAAAGGATCAGAGTGTGAAGTTTCAGAGTTCAGAATGCTAAGAGGAATCAAAGAGACAACTTATGTTTGAAGTTCAGAATCTAGGATTCAAAAGGTTTATATTTACAGGAGAAAAGTACAGACAGATGTCCACTGTAGAAATTCTGCTGTTAGAGAAAGAGAAGAATTTATTAGATAAAACAAAGACTACAGATTCAGTTAACCAAAACTGAGTTACCCATCAACTCATGAATTACAGTAACAATGTGGAAGGCCCAAGATACGAAGAAGAGAATGGAAGTGACATCACAGGTCAGCGAGAGATGGCAAAAGAAACCGTGTCAGTCAAGCCATAAAAAAGTACACATAGTAAGGTCATATAGTTTCCAAACGTTTATAATTCTGATGAAAACAATTTAATTCTCCAACTGAAAATCTTTACTCTTTGAATTAAGTTTGAGCCTCACGTGTCTAACACTTTAATGCAACCCTACATAAATAAAATAATGTAGATGATTCTATACTTTCTAAGATCAAAGTGCTTGGTTTCATCTTATTCAAGGGTTAAACCCTATTAGATGCAGAAATTAATTTGAAACTTCTGAAAGACACGGTTTATGATTTTTTAAAAAAAAGGCTGGTTGCTGGCTGTCTCTTCATAGAAACAGCATATTAAAAGGATTTTAAATTGGCAAGAGGGAGGATTGTTTGTGAAAATGCCAAATTGGAAAAATAGAACCTTAAATTTGAACCAGAATATAAGGAAAACAGAACCCCTTTTGGAACCACAAGATCAATATCAACTCTAAACTATTCAAATGATCTCCCAAAGACATTAAACACCATCCTTGGAATCCTTCATTCTTTAGCAACCATTGGTGGTTGTATTAAATGGTGGTTGTATTAAATATAATCCATTAATTTATGTTCTTTTAATTCAACATTTGTTGCGGTATACAAAGCAAATTTTCTTACACACACTTATCAATAGCCAGGTCACCATTCAAAACTGATGGGTCCTGATCGAATATCTAATCTGTGAGTAACAACATGTAGTTGGTACTTTTGCATGAATGCAAAGAAGTGTATTACTGGATAACTTTAGATCGTGCAAAAAATTGCAAGACCACATTGGGTGGATAATCTACTGGTGAGAGAGCATTGTGCTATGGTTGAAGAGATGGTTGCGATGTCATCTTATGCAGCTACGTGTTGGGGTTAAGAGTGCCATTTTGTGATTCAAGTACCAATGAGAAAGCAGAACACATCCCTGCCAGAAGACTTGACAATGAAAAAATGCAGGATGCATTTGTTTTTAAACTCAGAGTTGTTATGATTTCAATGCACTACCTAAAAGGATGTTGGAAGCACAAACAGCCATGAATTGAATGACCAGTTAAAAAAAATTTGGGAGGGATTATTGCCCGCGAAAAGCAAGGTGCCAATCAACTAATAACGGGATTCCTACATACTGCTAATATTAACAGATGTGTGTGGAATAACAAAACTTAAGGCCCAGGAATCTAACCTGTGTTCTCTCCCTTGCAAGGTGAGCATACTAACCACTAAGTTATGGAACTCCATCTTCTCTTTTTGAAAAGTGCTGTGGGATCTTTACCATTCACTGAACAGGCAGTTAGGGCAGTTTAACATCCCGTCTGAAAGATGGTAGTTCCATCAATTCAGCACTCCACCAACACAGAATTTGAGTGTCAGTTTAGACTAGGAGTTTTAAGTCTTGACATGGGGCTTGAACCTACAACCTTCTAACTCAAAGACGAGAGCACTACCAACTGGATCAGCTAACATAGGAGCTGAGTAAGAAGCTTAATATCAGAAGCTGAGTCCCTCCCTGCTCCTTATGACTGGTCTGCACCTCCACGTCCTGCCAATGAGGCATGTTGGCTGGTCTGACATTAACAATGCTCTGAAGTTTTTTTCATGATATAAATTGAGTGTATCCATTAAGGAGCTATACAAATGTAACTTTGTTGTTGTTTTCTAATTTGGAATGGCTTCCTCTTGCTTGGTTACAGTTCCACAGGCCTTGCCTCCTGATATCTTGGTATTCCATTAGCCTCTGGTATCCTGTCCAAGTGGCCATTGTTCACATGTGAGCCGTAGCAGTAAATGTGAGCAGACCACTCAACTGCAGAGGGCATCACAGCCATGCCTGATCGCTCCCTTCCCAGCTGCCACACATTCGCACAACTAGTAACTGGTTCTGAACAGGGAGCAGGAATCCTAGCTTGGTTTTCTCCTCCCTAATCCTGGGAAGGCTATGGCTAATTTAGCCTCTCCATGCAATGGGCAAGCTCATGGTCTATAAGCAGCAGGCCTTTCTTGAAAATAAATGTTATTTAAGGCAATCTATGTTAAAATTCTCCATCTCCCGTTTAGTTTTTTTTAAAGTGCAATTAAGTGTAGAAATAAAATGATCTATGTGCAAATAGCACAGTTGAGAGATAAAAGGAACATGCAAATAAATACTACTATGAGATGAAATAGCAGTCACACCTGGAAATTTTATCCTGTATAGCTGACAATGTTACACTTTTGCGGTTGATAATCCTCTTTTAACAAAACTCACAACTTTACAAATAATGCTTCAAACTCTTACTTGTCTGTTGAATTCCTCCTCATTTTCCATCCACATGTACTCTGCAAAAGGATTCTCCTCGTCATGCGAATGACCATTCAGGACCACCTCGTCACTATTGATGCTGGGAGTATTATTGCTTCGACTTGGGTCTTTCATTTTGCTGCCTGTTTCATTTGAACACAAATAAAGACTGTAAGCCTACAGCACTGTGCTGATAACAGTAGTGTCAATAAGGTCAAAGAAATTTGAGATTCTGTACTTTCTAGTTTGTGAAGTTGAAAGGCGAATGAGAACAGGATGGTATCACAGGTTTTGTAAACTTCAGGTAAGTAATTATCAGAGCACTTTGCAGAGACATCACTAGACACTGAGCAGAGAGGGTGGGGTAATAGGTTTGCACTGGTTTCCCCAACATTCTCTCTGCCCCTTACTCTCATTGAGTCACTCTTTCCCCCCCTCTCTCTTTTACCTTGCACACCTGATTCAATCGTACTGATTCTATCACATTTTAATAATAATCCTTGCACTTATATAGTACCTTATCACATCTTCGAGACGTCTCAAAGCGCTGCATAGAATATATACTATAATCAGTAGAAGCCTGTTTATCCGTGACTTGATGCACCGGCACTTCCGTATACCGTATATCTCCACGTATAAGGCGCACTTTTTTTCAGGTCGGAAGATCTCGAAAGTTGGGGGTGCGCCCTATAGGCAGATGCAAGAGATTTTGAGCCTCGGAGATACAGTAAACAGGAGGGGCGGCTGGCGCGCTGTCAGCCGGGGTTTGGTCAGTGTCCGGCGGGGGTTGGGAGGAGCGGGTGACGGGGCTTCGGCCTCGGCCGCCCGGGCAGCGGCAGCAGCAGCGGACTTCAGTGCTGTGCTTACCTTCTGCCGAACCCAGTCTGCCTGCCTCCCTCCCTGCCGCTCTCTCTCTCTCCCTCCCTCCCTCCCTCCCTCCCTCCCTGCGTGCCGGCCTGCCTCTCTCCCTCTCTCTCTCCCGGGCTGCCGACCTGCCTCTCTCCCTCTCTCTCTCCCGGGCTGCCGACCTGCCTCTCTCCCTCTCTCTCTCCCGGGCTGCCGGCCTGCCTCTCTCCCTCTCTCTCTCCCGGGCTGCCGGCCTGCCTCTCTCCCTCTCTCTCTCTCCCGGGCTGCCGACCTGCTGCTCTCCCTCCCTCCCAGGCTGCCGACCTGCCGCTCTCTCTCCCTCCCTCCCTGCCTGCCGCTCTCCCTCTCTCTCTCCCGGGCTGCCGACCTGCCGCTCTCTCTCCCTCCCTCCCTCCCTCCCTCCCTCCCTCCCTCCCTCCCAGGCTGCCGGCCTGCCGCTCTCCCTCCCTCCCTCCCTGCCTGCGTGCCTGCCTCTCTCCCTACCTACCTGTCTCTCCTCCCTTCTGCCGGCAATATCATTGAAAATGCTTCCGTTTTTTTTCACCAAGAAAAGGTCAAAAACGGGGGGTGCGCCTTATACGCGGGTGCGCCTTATACGCGGAGATATACGGTAACCGGCACGCCCCAAAAAAGTCCCCATTCGATAAACCGGAACTTATCCGGAACAATAGCAGTGGAATATTTGTAAATGCATAAATAACAACATAACAACAGAATACTGCATTGGCACTGACCGTCAAAACCACTCTCCCGCGCCCCCCACCCCCGCTGGTAAATGCTGCGCTTGAAGCCATGATACTGCAGTTGAGGTTTACAGTCCAGCGTGGAGGGCACTAGATAAATCCAAGTTGTTGTTGTATCCACATCCCTTCCAACTCTCCTTCTCCTCTCACAAACTCTACTCTTGCTTGTTCCCAACATACCACGTCCCGGACTCCTTGCCCGCCCCCATCCCACTACTTCACCTATGCCCCTAGAGTAGATTCTTTTCAGATATTTGTCTTTCTCTTGCTTGTAGGCCAATATAGATTCTGCCTCATGCCTCAACTACTGCTTCCAGGAGTGCATTCCATATTCTAACTACTCTGTGCATAAAAAATAAATTCCCCTAATTGTTCACTTTGCTCGTTTACAATATATCTTGAATGGACTTCCTCTACTTTCTGACTCACCAACCCACCCAATCTCGCCATCACGCATGATCTCAGCATCTCTGCATTCTCCATCACAGACAAGACCATATCACTTTCTGATCTCCCTCTCCTCTCACATCTCCTTCTCCTTGACCAAGCCCTCTACCATCTGTTTGCCCAGCTAGAGTAGAATTTCCCCCACCCCACCACATTGCAAATGTTCTCCCTTTTTTTTTGGAGCTTCTCTTATTCTGGTGATTTGCCTACAGTGATCCCAATGCAGCCATCAAACATTTAAATGATCCTCTTTCTTCCATTTTTAATTTCGCTGCAGCCAATTGCGCATAGCAGTGTCCCACAAACAGTTGTGGATTGAGTGACAAAATTATTATTTTTTTGAGGGATTATTATTAGATGTATGGAGTAAGAAAACTTGCCCAAGATTTCGCCCTGCCTGTAATCGAACTTGGGTCTCTCGCTTGGAAGGCGAATGCTCTAACCACTGACCTACAGGACTCCAATCTAGCACAGTATCCAACCCACCTGCTCCTCTTGGACCAACACTCGGGCACTCAACTACAGATGGTCCAAAACCGGCCTCACAGTTCACCAGCAGATGGGGCTCGAGCCGTACTGCCTTTCCCCTATCCAGACCAAACCCACATTCTATTCTCAGGTCATTCTGGAGGGCAAAAATAATGCCAAACTGCCAACAAATGCCTCCTCCACCTGGCGGTCAAGCATCGTCAATCTTAACCTCAAACCCAAGTGTAAAGCGGTCCTGGACATCATATCAAAGACATCTGGTGGCTGTTCCTCTCCAAGAACCTCCACCCCCCCACCCCATGTCTTCCATCTCCCTCACAGTTCCCCTCCACCCACTGCTATCATTCTACACTCCTTTACCACCATTTTTCTCTCCTCCATCATCACCCATTTGGCTAGCGCCCCTGCTACCTCAACCACCTCCACACCCAGCTGCTGACCACCTAACTTCCCCTCTTCTGTACCCCTAGTGGCAGATACAGTTAACCCATCACTGTCCTCAGATACTACTCTTTCTCCCCCACCAAACCTTTAAAAAAATCGATATTCTGTCCTCTTGCTTGTTAGACATCAAGGCCTGGATGAGCTTAAAATTTCTGTAGCTGAATGTTGATGAGAAGGATGTCATCCTCCTTGGATCGCGATAAGGTCTTCTCTTGGCATTAAGTCAGCTCCCCAGCTGTCCTTCCTTCCCCAGATTCTCCCACCTCCTGTCCATGGCAACTTTCCGCCATCTCCTAACCAGGACTACTTTCCTCCGCCAGATCGCCCACCTTCGACCATACCTAAAACCCTCATTCACACAAATGTCACCCTCCACCTTGATTTTTCCAATGCCCTCCTTTCCAGGTCTTTCCAGTGATACAATGTGCAAACCTCCACTGCTCATATCCTTTCCTGTATCCTCTCCTGATCCCCCATCACCACAGGACTTTTCAGGCTCCCTATTACAGAACAGATTGATTTAAAGATCCTTGTTAATTGACACCCTAGCTCGGGTGGCTGTCTGGCTGTCTTCAGATCATCATGTCCTGAGACCTCCAATGACTATACCTACGGTCACCCCACCCCTCTCTTCCCGGCTTTACATCAAGCTCCGCAACCTTCAAGGGCTCCAAGACACTACCTACATGACATGAAGGGTTACATAAATACAAGTTGTTGTTGTTCCATTTAGCACCTTATCAATCCCTTTCTGTAAATCCAAATACACAACATAGAATTATCTGCACTTTTAATTACTACTTCAAAGAACATGTGGAAGTTAACTCCAAGCTTGATAAATGAAACATGTAGATATTATAAACTGAGGATAGAGCCATAAAGAACAACTGCACGCAACAGTGCAGGAGTGGGAGGATATTATTGTTTGCTTAATATAGTGGTTTATTTAAGAATTTAAAAAAATTCTACTGTGGCAGTACTGAACACCTTTTAAGGCAAATATAAATGGAACATTGTCTACCTCTGTGCCTACTTAGCTCCCAATGCAGCTGAAATGTTCATCACGCTTTTACCACCTCCAACTTGACTTTCTTTGCCAGCCTCCCTACCTCAACCAGAATTATGCAGCCCTCTCTCATAATGAACTTAGGATATAGGGGATGATATAAAAATGGAATCCTGTGCACCGAGTTCTAAAATCGGAAAGGAACCGGTAGCCCAGTAGTAGCCAATATTTTTTGGCCAGACAATAAAATACATTTTCTTTTTTGAATATTTCTTGATTCATGTAATATATTCACCCGACACAAATTCTCCATCATCCCTATAAAATTCAACCTTTAACAATTGGTGACCATCATTTTTTTTAAATGTTAATGTTGTGATCCCTCCAATAATGCAGCACATCCTCAGCACTACACTCAAGTACTCTCTAACCTATTTACTTGACCCATTTCAATCAACTTCAGGACTGGCCATTATTTTCCGTACTTTTGAAATACTAATTCTGACATAATTCTCAACATGGGATGCCAGCATCTTTGCTCCATTGGTCACATGCCTTTAAGCCAGAAGATTTGGGGCTCAAGTCTCATGTTGGAACTTGGTACTAAAATAGATGAACTCATATAGATATTGGCTGACAATCCATTGCAGTGCTGAGGTGAGCTGTATTCTTGGAAGTGGCGATCCTTGGAGACAATACACCAAGGTCCTGTCTGCTTGATCAGATGGACGTCAAAGACCCCTTGGCAATATTTGAAAAGAGGGAGTTCTCAGCCAACAACCCGTCAAATTAAAAAGGTCATTCACTTCATGACTGTTTTTGAGACATAGCTGTGTGCAAATTAGCTCCCATGATTCATCTACAAATTACATAATCCTTACATGTGATATAGCACCTTTCATGTCAGGAGGATGTCATGAAAGGTGCTATATCACATGTAAGGATTATTAATTATCATATTCAGGTTATAGGATAGGCTGACACTCCAGATTACTTCCACTGGTTGAGTTGGCATCAAGAGGGCACAAATTTGAGAAAATCACTAAAGGAATTAAAGAGAAAATTAGAAATAAGGTGAGTTGGGACTGTGGCATTTTCTTCAATTATTGAAGGAAATTATTTAAAAATGAAATTAAATAAATATTTAAAGAACGGGGATATTAAAGGCTATGGGGAGTAAGCATTAGAATGAGATTTATTAAGAAGCATTCTATTCCACAGAAAGTTCTATGTGTAGGTGGCATTCATGGAACTCTCAGGATGGTTTGGATACCATGGAAATGTGGAATCAGAGAAGGCAGTAACGGTGCAACAAAAATACCTTTGTAAGATATGCACACGGCTGAAAACTGGCAAACATTGTTTAATACAGATGAATACAAGGTGCTAAATATAGGTTCCAAGAATAAGAAACACAATTACTCCATGGATGGGATTGAACTTGCTAAGGAGAAAGCTAAAAGAGATCTAGGGATGTTTGTTAACTGGTCACTCACTATGTCAAAACAGTGTGAGGCAATGATAAATAAGGCAAATAGGAGGCTGGGCTATATTAATAAATCAGTTGAGTTTAGATTCCGAGATGTCATACTCAGTTTGTACATTGCTCTGATCAAAATGACCTTGAATCCCAGTCATCACTAAATAAGGGGTTGCCCAGGCTCTACAGGCAGTGCAGAGGAGAGCTACAAGGATGATCCCCAGTATTAAGAGGAAATGAACTACGTTCATCAGTTTGACAAGCTAACTGACAAGCTAACGGGCTCTTCAATCTTCAGAGAAAATGACACAGGCAGAGATCTCATTAAAGTACATCGAATTTTAAAAGGGATTGCGAGTTGTAAACACAGATTAAAACGTTAGGATTTAACAAGACAGCGGAACAAGAAGACTTAGATTTAGCATTGCAAAGGGCTATTTCAGGATGGATTCCAAGACTTTTGTCTTGATACTGAGAACTGGAACAACTTGATCAGGTTGCCAGGAAAGCTGGTTGAGGCCAGGATACTGAACTCATTTAAAAAGTAGCTTGATGCTGGGATGGATGGACTATAGAGTGGGTGTAAGGGTGATAATGTGTGGATTAAAGGGTCATTTTCATCCAGACGGAATTTGTGAATGTGTACCTGATAGGGATGCTTGTGAAATGCTACATGCAGGCCTTGAGAAAGGCTGCAGGTCAAACTGACTTGCAGCATCAGTGTTGCGCAATACGTTAGCCTGTGCATCCAAGAGTGAAATCTGTGGGTATTATTACATGTGAGAAGCCTTGAATAGAATAAGTGTACCCGCCTGAAGAATGATGAGATTAGAAAGGATGAGAAAAGGTAACATAACCTGTCCTACATAGGGTTAAGCTGAATTGCTGGCATTGGGGCTCAGTGAAGTTGGTTGGTTGGAGTCGACCTCTTCTTGCAGTGCCTTCCCATCCCCACTACAATTCTCGGATTCTGTTAGTATTAGGCAGGGCAAAACCTTATGCAAGTTTCCTTACTCCATGTGCCTTTGATTATTTAGCAGTAAGTAGGAACCCGATTGTCAGTCAATTGGCAGATCATATTTCTATGGGTAATAATGGGACCAAAAAAATCTCTCTACACATATATATATATAAAAATAATTTTTGCATTCAATCCAGGACTGTTTGTGGGACACTGCTGTGTGCAATTGCCTGCCGGGTATCACCCACAAAATATACAATCAATTCACTTTACGTATATTCTGCGAAGCCCTTTGAGGCGTCTCGGAGATGTGATAAGGCGCAAATACAAGGATTATTATTATAACAAGTGCAAAGATGATTATTATTAATACAAGTGCAGATTATTATTATAACAAGTGCAAGGATGATGATGATTATTATGTGGAAAGGGAGGACATTGTGCTGCTCCATCATCATCACCGGCAGGCGGAGGAGCAGACTACATTTCCCATGATGCTGCGGGGGCGGCTGCTAGTGCCCGGATGTGGCTATAACAACAACACCAGCAGCAGCAGGCCGCTGGCACCTGGTGGCGCCCATCGCACGATGGCGACCTCCTGAGGTACATCCGATGGCAGATGGAAGCCCAGGGGGACTAACCGAACATTTTTCTTTTGCACACCAGCCTTACCTGTGAATGCGTCCACTTCTGCCGCTGCTTTGTTTTGTTTTTTCTCCCTCTCCCGCTCCCAGTGCCAGGCTCCCCCGGCTCCGCTCAGCCACAACAACTACCCAGCACCGGAAGTGCGTCACCACGCAGCGCCCTGTGCCGTCACCGCGCAGCGCCTTATGGCGTCACCGCGCAGCGCCCCCGAACACGTGACAGAGCGAGGACACATGTCTCAGATTGGACAGGCAATCCAGTCAGAGCTAAACAGAGCTGATTATCAATCATCCTCGTCCTCCCATTTGGTAATATTAATAATAATATTTGGTCATAATAATATTCCTTGTATTTGATATAGCGTCTATTGTATTTGACATACAGCCTCGCCCCCTCCCTGGCCTCCTTCAAGTCCCCCCTCAACACTCTCCTCTTCGATGGTCCCATCGGCAACTCCTAATCACCTCCTCCCTCCCCTCCCCCCCCTCCCCTCCCCCCCCACCCCTCCCCCCCCACCCCGTCCCCACCTCGGGTCTGACACAGTGTCTGGCCAGCGCCTCGGAGCGACCCCCTGATGTGAAAGGCGCTATACAAGTGTAATTGTGTTGTTGTTTTTCACATCTGTGACATGTCCCGAAGCGCTTCGCAGCGAATACTGTATATTTCATGGGTGAAATACGGTAGCCAATACCCCTCAAACAGTCGTGGATCCAAATGACCAATTCATTTTTTTTATTAGCCCCGGAAAAGCGATCCGCCAATCAACTCACAACCGGGTTCCCACTTTACTGCTGGGTCAACAGAGGCGCGTGGAGTAAGGAAATTTGTCCAGTGTTTCACCCCGTCCGGAAATTGAACCCAGTTTTCTCGCTTGCGGGGCGAGTGCTCTAACCACTGGGAGCGCCTTTCACGTCAGGAGCATGTCACCAAGCGCTTCACTGGACCAACAGTGAATTGGTAGCAACTGCGTATTTTGCTGGTGATTTTGTGCACAGCCATTTCTGACAAACCCGAGCCCCTACCAATGGTGGCGTGGGGGTGGGGGGAGGATTCACTGGTGGCTGTTGACTTGCTACCCTGTGGGTAGTGTGAGGCGGCTCAATATCTGAGCAAAGCCTAGCTGTTTTCTCCTCAGTTGCCAGGAAGCAGCCAGCGAGTTGATAGCACCTAAATTTAGTATTCAAACCTTCCATCCCAGCCAGCGGCATGGCTATTAGCTAGAGGCCGGCCGGCATGGGCTTGCAGTTACCACATTGTCTGTGGAAAAGTGTCCATTATGCCAATTTCCCACTGGTTGTGAAGATTCCCTTTATGGGTACTGCACGTGAGTGACAATTATTAACTGAGTCACAATGGCAGGGTGCCCCATGTGCCTCATGTCTCAAGTGCTCTGAGGGCTTGGAGGGTGCTATATAAATCGAAGTTGATGTTGGTGTCGTAGTAACCTGAAAAACCAGATGTGGTTTAGGTTTCATGACTAATTTTAAGGGCAGCACCTCTTACAATGCAGCATACCACTGTAATGGATTAACAGCCTAAATTATGATAATAATTATAATCATTTGTAAGGTAATGTAGGGGAAGGTGTACTGGATTAGATTGATGTGTATTATTTTAATTTATTTAATGGTTGCAAAAATCAATTTAAGGGAACAATGGCAGACAGAAGAGGGGAAGAGGGAGAGAAAAATCTGACTGTATGCAAATCTTCCTGAAGTATGCCAAAATGGCTGAAGTGTTTCTTGAGAATTCTTGGGCAGATATTGAACAGCTTGATCAAAAAGTCATAATACCATTACAATGTCTAATAAGTCTGAAAGAAATGATGAAGAAATAAAATAATGATTATTCAAATAAATAGTATGACATTGTGGTCACTCTACAAAGTTGCACACATATGATGTTTGTGTGTTTATGCCCTGGGATGGTGAGGCAGGAAGTGGGAGGCAGAAAGGGGCAGCAGGGAGAGGGAGAGATGGGAAGGTGGGGGGAAGAAGAACAAAATTACGTCTATAGAGCGCCTTTCACATCAGCAGGATGTCCCAAGGCGCTGAAAGGAGAGAGGTGGGGGGGGGGGGGGGCATAAAGAAAGAGATGGGGTGGAAGAGGAAGATAGAGGGAGGGAGGGAGGGAGGGAGGGGAGTGGGGAGGGGGAGGGAGGGGAGTGGGGAGGGAGAGGGAGGACGAGCGGGAGAGAGGGGGGGAAGGGAGAGGAGGAGGGAGATGGGGAAAAGGGGGAAGAGTTGGGAGGGAGAAAGAGGTGGACGGAGGGGGAGTGAGAGTGGTGGGGCAGAGAGCGAGGGAGAGAGAGGGTGGGGTTGCGAGATAGATGCCGAGGAGGGAGAAGTGAGGAGGAGAAGTGAGGGGGAGAGATGAGTCAAGGGAAAGAGTAAGGGGAGGGGAGGTAGAGGAGAGGGAGGGGGAGGGAAGGGGAGGAGCTAGAATGTGTGGGTGGAGTTAGCATGGTTTGAGGAGTCAGGGGGGGAGGGTTCAAGGATGGGAGGAGGAGGAGTCAGATGGAGGGGGAGGAGTCAGGGTGCAGGGAAGAGAGGAGGGAGGGGTGGAGTCAAATGAAGTGAAGGGGCGGGGTCAGAGGGTCGGGATGGAGTCAGGTGATTGGAGGAGAAGGCGTCATGAAGAGGGGGAGGAGTCAGGGGGGCGGGGTTGGACCGCTCGAGGCACGGGTTGAAAGGAGGCACAGCTGAGGGGCAGCTTCCGGTAAGGGGCTCCGTTTCCGGCCGCTCTTTCCATCGCATTCCTTCTCAATGCCTCGTCGAGGGAAGATTAAAGCCGCGGCTCCTGAGGTGGAGGATGGCGGCGGGCGCCAAACTAAAGTCCGGCGAACCGAGGCGCGGGCCTCGATCGTCATCTGTGACAGTGATGAAGAGGTGAGGGTGGAGGGGATGGAGGGAGAGATGCCGGCGGTGGTGTTTAGGGACAGGACTGAGAATCATCCATGTTTCTCTCTTCACCACCAACAACCTCCTCCTCTGCCAACTCATGACATGACCCCCTCCCCGCGATTCTCACCCGCCACCTTGTGGCAACGACAAATTACACTTCACAAAAATGCCGAATATCTGCAGGAAATCTGAAACAGAAATCTCTGGGGACAGGGATTACACTGACAACACACCACACTCAGTACAGCGCCCTTCACGATGGAAAGATGTCCCGGGGAGCTGGACAGTCCAGGGGTTTTTTGTTGCACCCGAGCCGGGAGTTGGCCACGTGGGGACGGGTGCGAGGGTGGCCAGAGTTACTGTCTTTAGACGGGACCATTGGTGATATCACCTTCAGTTCCGATGCCCCGAACCGCTGGAATGCCCTCCATTGGTGGGATGGGAATTTCAGCCGGTTTTTTACCCTCGCCTTTGGAACTCTCCCGAAATAATAATAATAATAATAATACTCCTGGCATTTGATACAGCGCTTTTCACATCTTAACGATGCCTCAAAGTGCTTCACAGAATATACTGTGAAGTGAATTGACTGTATATTTGTGGGTGAAACGCGGCAGCCAATTGCACACAGCAGTGTGCCATAGACAGTCTTGGATTGAAATGACTGATTTTTATTATTGTGTTTTTTGGGATGGATTATTATTAGGGGTAAGGACACTTGCCTAAGGTTTCGCCTTGATCTGCCTGGATTCGAACACAGATCTCATGCTTGTAAGGCGAGTGCTCTAACCACTGAGCCACAAGAGCTCTACAACATGCTGGCACGCTTCTGAACCCCACAAGAGCAAATAGAATCTGTGAAAATTGTTCACAAAATTAAATTCACATAATTTGAAAGAAGTCCTATATAGGGAGTAGGGATCAAATCTGGAGTAATATTCATTGAAAGGGTTCAATTAGAGATAGAAAGATGCATCACAGATGAGTAGTTTAATTTTTCGCATGGAATCATCACTTCTGTATTGATACTGAGCTCCTCGCCTGCCCTACTGATGCATAATTAGAGATTAGCAGATTTTTGCTTCAATCTGTGGTAAGGCTGTATAAATTATAAAATTGCTTTATTGAAATCCCACCTATTTTGCCCCGATCCACTCTGCTTTCAAATCAAAACCTTCCTCTGTGATTTTGGCCAAATTAGCCAACCTAACACCCACCCAGCCAGCCCTACCTCCCAGGTCACGTTCCTGTTGAGTGGTTTAAGATGTACTTTCAATATGTAAGTGTCAAATATTCTTGGACTACTCTAGGGAGGAGTAACCACGCTGACTGATTGAGATTTATTCTCTGTGTTACAGGTGCCGGCCTTGGAAGAGTTAATTTCTTTGAGGAAAGATAATCGGGCTGGGGGCAGAGTGAAGAATGTCTCCAAGGGTAATATTTCTCGTAAGTACTGGTGTAGAAACAGACATTGTCAGCACTGAGGCTATTCTGCGCACCTCAGCTTTTTCAAGAACTTTTTTCGTAATCTTAATTGCCAACAGTATCCCAACTCCTTTAATATTTTCACTAACCAGGTTCTGATCCAGATCGTTTTGAATGGTTCTTTTGACTCAGCTTAATTCTATGCTTGTGATAATGATTTCTACTGCATACCTACCTCCTAAGTGAAGATAAATGTGAGATACAACATTTCGGGAAAAAGAATAGGGACTAGAAGTATTATCTGTTAGCGAAAACATTAAATGGACTGGAGGATCTGAAGGATCTGAGGATAGAAATACAAATATCACTAAAAGTGCAACAGCAGGTACAGAACATTTTAAATAAGGCAAATGGGATTCTGTAATATATAATATAAAAGTAGAAAAATGATGTTGGAATTGTATAGCGTATGGAATGATTGTGTTCAGTTTTGTGCTCCCTTTAATGGAAAGGGTTTTGTAGAGGTGGAGAGGGTGAAGCACAGATTCACTCAGATGCTACTGGGTACGAGACAACAGCAAATTGCATTTATATAGCGCCTTTCATGCAGGATAGGGTCTCGGAGCGCTGAACAGTGGTGGAATGGACACAGAGTAACCAAGATGGGGGAGGTGGCCATAGGTGAGGTCAGACAGGTAAGTCGTAAGGTAAGATTTAAAATTGGATAGAGGGCCAGTGAAGGGATTGAGGGAGAGAGTTCCTGAGGCTATGGATGTTGCCTTATTCCGCCTCCGCCACATTGCCCGCCTCCAACCACACCTTCACGCCAAATTCAGCCATAACCTTTGTGCATACATTTGGCACCTCCCATCTAGGTTATTCAAATGCACTCCTCACCGGTTTCCCCAGCTTCACTATTTAAAAGATCCATCCCATTAAGTACTCTGCCATCTGTATACTTATCCCGATACAAACTCTGTATCCAAATCTCACCAGTTCTGGCCAGGTTCCACTGGCTCCCTATTGCCGAACAGATCGACAAGATCCTCACACTTATGTTCAAATCCCTTCACTCACTGGCGTCCCTCTCCAACTTCCACACTCCCCAATCCACCAACCGGCGCCTCTGCTAACCGGCACCGGCCTCCTGTTCGTCCCTTGCATCCTCCACCCCACCATTGGAAATCATGCTTTCAGTTTCTGTGCCCCAAAACTCTGGAACACTCCCTCAATCCCCAGGCTTTCCCCCCATTCCCATTTTTCAAGTCCTGTCTAAAGACTGTCCTCTTTGACCGTGCTTACGCCCACCTCTATCCACTGACTCGGAGTCAGGCACTGCCACTGTTAAATGCATAGAGGGCGCTACATAAGTGCAAGTTGTTGTTGAGGGTATGACCAACGATATGGAGGGGTTGGTGGTGTGTAGCAGGCCTGTGGCAGTTAAGTAAAGGTAATGAGCAGAGGGGTGTGGGGTGGAGTAGTACAAGCAGATTAGAGAGGTTATCAGATGTGAGGGTGAGTGAGGATTGTGACAATCATTTCAGAGATGAGCCATTGGAGTCCAGTGAGGATTGGGGTGGTCAGTGTCCACAATTTATGGGTGAGGTAGTAATTTGGTCATTCAATCCACAGCTGTTTACGGTACGATTCGGGCACAAAATATACAATCAATTCACTTTACGGCATATTCTGTGAAGTGCTTTGCGTCTTGAACACGTGTTGAGGTGCTATAGCAAATGAAAGGATTATTATTACACTGCTAAACAAATTGCAAAATAGTGCAGATGCTGGAAATCTGGAAATTATTATAATGCTATCTGGCAAACTTTCTCGCTGCTTGTCCAGCTAGGACAACCCTACTTATGTTAGGCTTTGCTTTTAGTGGTTTTCAGGAGACAAGCGGAATTATTCCCTGGTGGCTGTAGTGTGTGTGGGAACTTTGATGTAGGTGTGGGGACTTTGATGTAGGTGTGGGGACTTTGATGTGTGTGTGGGTGGGTGGTGTGGGGGGTGCTGTCCTGTATGTGGGGGTGGCTGTGGTGTGTGTGGGGGTGACTGGTGTGTGTGTGTGGGTGAGGGCTTTGGTATGTGTTTTGTGTGGGCGGGGATGCTATGGTGTGTGAGGGGGTGGAGGCTGTGGTGTGTGAGGTGGTGGGGGTGGGAATAGTAGATGACACGAGAGCAAACTCGTGTCTTTTTCAATAATGCTATAGGATCTTGAGCATCCACCTCCAGGCTGATGGAATTTCAGTTCAAAATCTCATCTGAAGGACGGCACCACCAACCATGCAGCACTGACCTAACACTGCACTGGAGTGTCAGCTTATAATGTGAATTCCCAAACTCCTACTGTGCGGTTGAATTCGTAATTTTACGTCTAGAGTGCTACCAATTGAGTCAGGTTAACATAGCAGGTACTAGGGAACGTCGATATGGGATTTTTCCGGATATGGATATATCCGTTTGCTCATATCTGCTTAAACCGATCTATCGAGTTTTTATACTGCGCATGCGCGTGCATTCGAAGTGCGCGTGCATTGATGGCGCGCGTGCATTTATGGTGCGCGCTCAGTCGCGGTGCACGCGCATTGACGGTGCGTCCGCACTGACGATGCGCGCGCAGTCGCGGTGCACGCACATTTCGAAATGCGTGCTCCAGGTCCAGAAAGTTTGTAATGTTGGTGTCAAGGTCTGTTGAATTATACGATGTTGTTTGCTCCCTACCTCCCCCTCTCCTTCTCTCCCTCCTCTCCTCTCTCCTTCTCTCCCTCCTTTCCCCTCTCCTTCTCTCCCTCCTTTCCCCTCTCCTTCTCTCCCTCCTCTCCTCTCTCCTTCTCTCCCTCCTCTCCTCCCTGTCTCCTCTCCCTCCTTTCCCCTCTCCTTCTCTCCCTCCTCTCCTCTCTCCTTCTCTCCCTCCTCTCCTCTCTCCTTCTCTCCCTCCTTTCCCCTCTCCTTCTCTCCCTCCCCCTCCACTCTCCCTCTCTCCTCTCCCTCCTCCCTGTCTCCTCTCCCTCCTTTCCCCTCGCTCCTTCTCTCCCTCCCTCTCCTCTCTTCCTCTCTCCTTCTCTCCCAACTTTCCCCCTCTCCCTCCCTCCCCTCTCTTCTTCTCTCCCTCCTTTCCCCTCGCTCCTTCTCTCCCTCCTTTCCCCCTCTCCTTCTCTCCCTCCCTCTCCTCTCTTCCTCTCTCCTTCTCTCCCTCCTTTCCCCTCGCTCCTTCTCTCCCTCCTTTCACCCTCTCCTTCTCTCCCTCCCTCTTCTCTCTTCCTCTCTCCTTCTCTCCCAACTTTCCCCCTCTCCTTCTCTCCCTCCCTCGCCTCTCTCCTTCTCTCCCTCCTTTCCCTTCGCTCCTTCTCTCCCTCCTTTCCCCCTCTCATTCTCTCCCTCCCTCTCCTCTCTTCCTCTCTCCTTCTCTCCCAACTTTCCCCCTCTCCTTCTCTCCCTCCATCTCTAAACACAAAATAGAACACACACACACACCAAAAACAAAATCTAGAGATTTATTCTCCTCCATTTCTTGCTTGAAAGTAGCATGTAATGTCCACGTGTAAATGAGATCTATTACAATAGAAAAGAGACAGACAGACAGTCTGACTGTTAGAGTTAGAAGCCAGATTATCACTGCTGTGTGTGTCTGACTAGACACACACATAGAAGCAGTGATAATCTGGCTTCTAACTCTCTCACACACAAAAATAACACTTACAGCCACAAAATGCCACTTATTTTTATGTAGTCTGAAGTCTGAATTAACGTCCTTCGCCATTGGCAAGCTCTCCTTTGCTATGCAAAAAGTGACAGCGTTCGTGATACTTTGCCACTTTTTGTCCCCTCTCTGGTACAATGTTCTCCTCTTAAATAAAGCAGGAATTGTTTGAGCTGCACTGGCCCCATTACCTGTCGCTTTCTCCGAAGCGCTGGTTCGACTTCCTGCTGTTGTCGACAATGATTTCGCTCTGAGGGCAGCGTGCTGGGCGGGGTGGTGCTGCTTAATGTGTTGTCGCAGGTTGCTCATGCTCGAATCAGATGTCTTAACCAAGACCTTGCAAACTGTACATCTATACACACCATTACTGACTGCATTGTTTTCAAAGTAGTCCCAGACGGGGCTTCTTTTCCCCATGATGAGAAAGGTAAATTTTCAAACTACAATTTTCAGCAATGCGACTTTGTTAAGACGCCATGTCGAGTATACACAGTAAAGTGTGCGCGCGCATCGGATGTGCGCGCCCGTTAATTGTGCGCGCGCACCGAATGTATGCGCATTCCATGCTCTAGATCTAGGAGGTTGCAATGCCGGCGACAAGGTAAGCTGGAAAAGATCGCATTACACTGATAATACCAACAATATTGATATATTGCCAGGAACGATATTAAAAATATAACGATGTATATTTTTAAAATCGAATCTCTCGATATAACAGTTTTTTTAGAATCACCATATCGGCATACCGATCTGAAAATCATATCGGGTTTAATCGAAAAACCGATTAATCGCCGTTCCCTAGCAGGTACTAGTGTGGTGGCAGGAATCTACTGGAGGTACGAAGTGCGTTGCAACGAGCATCATTATTGTTTACTTTGTTTCTGATGGCAGAGATGACTGAAGAGGAGCAATTGGCTCTGGCCTTCTTGATGAGTGAGAGAGAAGCTGATGAGAGGAACCTGCAGCGAGAGGAAGAGGAGCACCTGATGAAGAAAGCAATTGCGGAGAGTCTGCATGTGAGTGTTGAGTTATGGACAGACTGTCTGTGTGTGAAACGTTGTGTGGGTGGTGTGGGCGCTACTGATTTGAGTGGAATGAGTTGCTGGGGGATGTGGGTTGGGGAACTTGGGGTGCGTGTTGGGAGGTTGCTGCGTTCTGTGGGCATTGGGTGGGGTGAGCTACAGGGGTGAGTGGGTGGGGGCTGGGGATTGCTGGTGGGGTTGAGGCTGTAGTGGGTTTCCTCGAGTGAACAATCTGTTTTGTTTCAGTTTCAAACGCCGTCACATGAAACTGGTGACAAAAGTTCAGTGCCAGTCACTGTTTGCAACTTAGATGCAGACGTAAAGCTTGGAACCACAGGAGGACAGGAAGCCTCTGGAGACTGTGCTGGGATTGCAGATGGACAGGAGATCCCAAGTGCCTGTAGTGAGCAGGATGCACTTCCCAAAGAGCAACTGGTTTCAGAGTGGGGATTGAAGGCCTGCAACCCCCTGGTTGTATTGGAGAAGCTGAGTGAGACGATTGCAAAATGTTCCCAGGAGTCTAGCATTGTCCTGTCTCAGGATCAGAGTTTTGCCGTTGGCACACGGACATCCCCACTGCAGCCTATCAGTCCTTTCAAACACCGGACTCCATTACAAACCGTTTCGTTGGATAAGGTGCTCCCTTCCTCCTCTACGCCAGTGAAGCAAGCAGCTGAATCTAGCCTGGCACAGAGTCAGCACATACGCGCCACATGCTGTGAGACTGAAGGTGATAATCCCAAACCTGAGGAAGAACTGACCCGTGATCTCGATGCCCGTCCAGCCTCTGAGAGCAGCACTGACGGAGTCACCTCTGCAAAGACTGAAAAGACTGAAGGTCAGAACTTTGACGAGTGCCTAGTGGTACCATTGTCAGCCACGTCAACAAAGCACTTATCACCTCAGCCTGGGCTGGTCCGGTATTTCTGGGGAGTTCCGTTCTGCCCGAAAGGAGTGGATCCCGATCAGTATACAGAGGTCATCCTGTGCCAGCTGCAAACGTATCGCCAATGCCTAAAGGTGGCTCAGAGCCAGCTGCTTCGCAAGATGCAGTTTGGGGAGCCAGTCCTGCCAGCACCTGTGGCCAGGAAAGCTCAGCGCAGCTGGAGAAATGAGCAATTCGACAATGATACTGGGAGTGGGGAATCTGAAGAGGATAATGCAAAGTCGGCAGACGGGCTACACGAGGAGCCATCTGGGACACATGCAGGAGAAGACCGAGGAGAAGAACAGATGTCACACGAGGTACAGTATATACTGAAAGGGAGGTTTTAAAATGTACAATTTTACATCCAGTTGGATTGAGTATTATGGGATGTGGTTATTGTTATGAACATGTGGGGTGGTGTAACGAGGTGTGTTGAATAGAATGAGAGTAACACCGTGTCTCTTTCAGTCTTCACCACAGCTGTTAATTGAAGAAATGACGGAGAATGAGGAAAGCAAACAATGGTCAGTTACTTCTCATGCATTGAGTTAATTCCCTGCACAAATTATAGTGTCTAGCACAGTCCCAACCTCTCCTGATTCCAACCCCCAGTTGGGATCCAAATCCTCAGCTGACCTCCCCCAGTGAAAGGCGCTATACAAATGTAATTTGTTCTTGTTGTTGCATCTTCGCATGTTATATTGAGCATGAGTTACATTATTCTATTGAGCTATCAACTTCAAATGAGATGCATTTTTAAAAAATGCAATGGCCCTCTTCACTGTAACACTTCAATTTACATTTCCAAGACACCAATATGTTCCGTTCCACTCACTTGATATTGAAACACCTCAATATTACTCTTGCACCTGTTCCCTATGTCTGTCTTCACTGCTCCCGTCACTATTCCTCACTCCTCTTGTGCTTTTGCGTGCGCTCCCTCACCGCCTCCCCCTGGTGCCAGGTTTGAGCAGTGCTGCTGTCCGATGTCTCACCTACATGTGCATTTCTTTGTTCCTGAGCTCAAATATTTGTTGTGCTGTACAATCATGGTGGGTTATTGATTTTGACAGTGACGGAGCCATGTGTGTCGACAATAAGATGCACGATTCTGGTCCAAGTGGCAATTATCAGCCAGAGGAGGAGGAGGAGCAACTGTGCGTTTGTGCTGGTGAGTGTCATTGAGCGGCTCATTAGCAAAGCTTCAATCGTGTGTTCCCTGTGCTCCCTCATGTATAAAATGCAATGACAGAACACTTCCCGCCTGTAACCTTCCCCATCTATGTAAGTCGCAGGTAGAATGGTCTGCTCCCTAACCTGTGTAAAATGTTGTGACTGAGCGTTTTTCCCTTCTACCATGTGACGAGCAATATGATAAGTATGCCTCCCTGTGGAAGACAAATTCACTTGGTGCTTAATTTTTGGTGTTTAATTGAATTTGTTCTTTGTGTTCTACAGATATTCAAGAGAATTTGAAAATTGATATACAACCAGAGTTTGTGAGGCGTCAGGTTCCGGAATCTAATACCCAGGTGAATTATGGTTTGGACTCAAGTGGTTTACCCTCAAGGCACATGTAAGTGTCGCTGAACGTGCCTGGACCAAATCCAAACTAACAGTCCATCAGCAGATTTGGCTGGATCACACTGAGACCTGTCGCTCTGCCAGATCCTCCTTCTACTCCAAGTTAATCTTGGAGGCCAAGGCAAACTCCAGGCTCCTCTTCTCGACCACAAACCGTCTCCTCCGTCCACCCCCCCCATGCCTCACTCATCCTCTCCTGCAACTCCCAACTGCGAGGAAATGTTGGACTTCCTCAAATCTAAAATTGAGGGATCTGTTCAGCCACCTCTACTCCGTCAACCATTACCCACCCATTACCTCTCCCTCAGAATCCCAGCAACCCCCTATTACACATCTTTGATCCTATCTCTCCCTCCTCCCTCTCTGGTCTCAACCAGAAAATGAAATACATCATCTGCTGCCTCAACTACATCCCCACCTCTTTCCTCCCAGCTTTATCTCCTAGCCCTCCCTCCATCTCCTAGCTGCCCTCCAAACTGACATTATCACTCTCCCTATCCACTAGCATTGTTCCCATCCCTCTAAAAACAGCCGTCATCACCCCCATCCTGAATAAAAGTATTTGGACTTATTCCTACTCTAGCTACTGCCCCATCTCCAACTTCCCATTCCCCTCCAAGGCCTGGAACGATTGTTGCTTCCCAACTTCACTCCTTTTCTCTCTCTCCATTCCCTTTTTGAACCCCTTCAATCCGGTTTCCATGCTGCCCATAACACGGAGACAGCCCTGGTCAAAGTCTCTAAACAACATTTAAAACATCTGTGATCAGGGCTCTCTGCCTCCTTGACCTCTCTGCTGCCTTTGAAACTGTCGAACACTCCCTCCTGCACCGCCTCTCCTCCCAGCTCAATCTTCATGGACCTGCACTCGCCTGTTCGACTCATACCTTTCTCACTGTCTCCACTTTGTCGCCAGCGCCTCCATGATTGCGACTCCACCTCACCAAGTCATTCGGGAATTTAGGTCTCTTGTTCGATCCTCAACTGTCTTTCCTCCCCCCCACATCTAAGACATGACCCGCTCTGCCTTTGCAATATTGCCCGACTCTGCCAATACCTCAGGCCGCTGAAACTCACATTCATACCTTCTTCACATCCAGGCTCGACTACGCAGATTGGTTTCCCATCACCCAGAGGATTCCATTCAAGATCCTGGTCCTCATCTTCAAAGCCCTGCATGGCCTCACCTCACCCTACCTCTGTGACCCACTAACTCCCTACCAACCTGCCCTCCCACTTCCTTCAGCAGGCTCTACGTCTCTGCCCCACCCACCCCATCATTGGCGGGGAGTCTTCAGCCACTCTGCCCCTAACCTCTGGATTTCCATCCCGCTGTCCCTCCTCCTTGCCCCCTTCCTGGGCTCCTTCAAGTCCCACCTCAAGATCGTCTTCTTGTGGGGTCAAATCCCCAAATCCCCCCCTTTCCCTCCACCCTCCCCGATCCTGACCCCAGCTTGGTTCTGAAACACTGACTATCCAGTGCGCGGGGACATCCTCCCTACGTGAAAGGCTCCATACAAATGTAATTTGGTTGTTGTTGGATTGGTTTCTTAAGTGTAGTTACTTATTTGATGTAAGAACAGTGACTTTCAGACCATATATACGCCCTCCTCGGTGGTGTACTGGGTGTGCCCGGGGCCTGTGTGTAGTGTGATAGCACGGGGTGTGACCCGTGTTGCTTGGTAGCTGGTGGACCCAGGGCCATGTATTTCTTCCTCTGCAGTTTGCTATAAAGCGCTTTACAAAGCGATAGCTAACACCGTGTTCTCTCTCCAGGCTGCTGTGGTGGTGTTGGTGGAAGATGATGCTGATAGTCAAAATCGGCAGCCCTCTGTCGCATGCCCGCTGTGTGGGGACATGTTTCCTGTGGGGAGGATCGAGATGCACGCAGCAGATTGTAATGGTGGCAGTAGTGCCTTCGGCACTTTGACACGCCCTCCAGGTAAAGTCTGGGTATGGGAAAGTGTGTACCATCGGAGTACAGTGCAGTCCTGTACCTCAGTGGTTAGAGCACTCGCCTTACAAGCAAGAAACGTGGTGAAACCGTGGGCAAGTTTCCTTACTCCACGTGCCTGATAATCTCTCAAACAGAATTGGTCATTTTCAATCCATGATTGTTTGTGGGACACTGCTGTGCGCAATTGGCTGCCGAGTTGCGCCCACAAATATTACAGGGAAATACGGGCAGTGTGTGGGTATAGTGAGCGTGCTAGAAGGAGATGGATACAAGGAGGGAGGAGCGGCACAAGGCTACAGGGAGTGGAGCATGGTTTTGGTTTGTGGATACAGTGAGAGTTGGGCACCCTGGCCGCCTTTCACAATGGACCACTCTATTCTCCACTGCCATTCCTCTCAGTCCCACATTCATGGTTCTATCCGTGCCTGGTTTCACTGTTCACTCCAGCGTCTCCAGTTTGTATCTGCCGACAAGACAGAAGCTCCTGCTTAGCTCCTGTTAGTGCCTTCCCACCTCAGACTATGATAGCATCATTATACATGGCTGCACTCTTCACTTTTCTGAGCCAATGCAGAACCTTAGTGTTTTGGTTTACTCTCAGATGTTCTTTAAATCTCACATCTGTGCCTTGACCCGTTCAGCTTTCCCCAACAGCGACAGCACCTCCCCCATCCTCAGGCTGTTCAAGACCTCTCTGTCCATGCTTTTACTACACCAAGGGCTTTACTATTCCAACTCTGCTCCCGGACTTCCCAACTCTTCCCTCCACAAGCTAAGTATATGGGTATAGGGAGGGTGCTAGTAGGAGATGGATATAAGGAGGGAGGAGGGGCATGTGCCTACAGGGAGTGGAAGACGATTGATGGATACAGGGAGAGTTGTTGTATCTTTTTTGAGAATCTCTCAAAAAAGAATTGGTTATTTTCAATCGATGACTGTTTGTGGGACACTGCTGTGCGCAATTAGCTGCCGAGTTTGGCCCACAAATATTATTATTATAGGGAAATGCAGGTTGTATGAGGGTATAGGGAGGGTGCTAATAAGAGATGGATACAAGGAAGGGTACGTGGCTCTGTAGCTCATGTCCTGCCCTCACCCGGCTCCCTATCCAGAGTTCAAGATCCTCATCCTCAGATTTTAAAATCTGCCACGGCTGGCCTTGTCCCACCCTACCTTTGTAACATTCTAAAACTGAGCCTGCTCTCTTCTCAGCCGACACTGGCCTCTTGCCACCCACCTCATCATTGGCAGTCAGGCCTTCAGCCTGTATACCCCTACCCTTTGGACTCCATCCCAGAATCTCTTTGCCTTGTCTCCTCCCTCACCTTCTTTAAATTCCATCTCAAGACCTTTCTATTTGACTGTGTCTTCTTCCCACACCCTTGAATCTAACTCCAACTCTGCCTATTTCTCTCTCCTTGATAGTGCGATCTCGGAGAAAAGGAAGAAACAACGTGTTGCAGAATGGCACTGCTGACTACACCAGTTCTGAACTCAGCACGTACGTTTCTGCGTAGCACTCTGTCTGACTCCATTTGTTTGTCTGTCCCTCTGTCTGCCTGTCATCCTGCTTCTGCCTTTGTTTACTTAGTGTGTCTGTCCGTCTCTGTTTCTCTGCCCGTGCCTCTGTTTATCGGCCTGCCTCTAGGTCTGTCTGAGGCTCTGTGTTTATTTCTTTGTGGCTCAGTCTGTGTTTTCAAATTTGTGGTCCTGGAAGGCTGATTACGTGACAGGAAAGAGATGTCGCATATTTCTTGTTGCCATGTGCACAAGGGGAAGTCTGTGACTGCAGGAAACAGATAGAAGATAATTGCAAGAGTGAAAGGAGAGCTTAGTTTAATTTTCTTCATAGAGTTGATGGGATCTGAAATACCATTCCAAGTAAGACAATAGAAACAGTTTTGTAAGTTCTGAAAGAACAAGGTTTGAAGCGCTAAAAGGA
Organism: Hydrolagus colliei; assembly: GCA_035084275.1. Lineage (NCBI taxonomy): Eukaryota > Metazoa > Chordata > Chondrichthyes > Chimaeriformes > Chimaeridae > Hydrolagus > Hydrolagus colliei. The sequence goes on from CM068752.1 coordinate 12,163,011, forward strand.
TAGGGCAAACACACAAACAGAGACAGGCCGAGACAGAGAGAGGCAGTCATAGAGGATAGAGAACGATAGCTCTGCCAGTGGAAATAGCTTCTCCCTATTTATCCTATCAAACCCCTCATATATTCACCTCTATCAGGTTGCTTCCCAACCTTCTCTTCTCCAATGAAAACAGACCTTGAGAACAGCAAGATGGCTGGCATGTTGCAGTCTGTCCTGAAAGGTCCTCCTACCACTCTAGGTATCCCAGATGGTTAATCAGAAAAGTCTTAAGGCTTGGGACTACAATTGCTGTTTCCTGGAGTGAGTTTGCGAACACATGCATATATTCAGGGCTTGGAATCCACCTAGTCAGGGAGGTAAGCATCTCCAGCCAATGGTACCGCTCTCAATAGGAAGGGATGTGTGTGAGCTGTGGCAGGATGATTGAGGGCCAATGTTCTGACACATTATGAATTGAGTTGCCAACCGGGAGGCTTACAAGGGGAATATCTGGTGCCTATCGTTGACCCAGTGAAGGCTAAAATGTACACTCGTTGAAAGTTATGACCAACCAATGACTATCCACCTTGGGTAGGGTGGCGGGAGTAAGCGGGGTCTCCTTGTAGCTCTGGCTATCTGCATGTTCCCCATTCCACTTCGGTGGCTAAGCTTTTGGCCACTACGTCCCAGAACTATGGAACCCTCTTCCTCAATCTCTTTGCCTTGCCCTTCTTCCCTATCTTCAGGTTGCACCTGAAGACCTTCCAGTTCAACTGTGCCTACAGTCACCTCCCCTTCTCCCTGGCTCAGTGTTATGCTCCACTACTGTCAAGTGCTCTAGGACACTACCCTGCCTGAGAGGCGCTATATAAATGCAAGTTGTTATAGCTGAACTGGCTGCAGGTTTACGTGCTTGGCAATAGAATAATTCTTTTGTGACTAGTCTACAATATGTTGCAAATATTGCTACATCATCTACTTTCTTACTCTCTCTACCCTAACATTTCTACAGCAATCTGTCAAAGCAATAATATAATTTTGCAGAATAATTATGCTTTCAAGATTATTACTTGGTGGTGATTATTAATAGATTATTTCCACTAGTTTCAATTCAATAATGACACACCATAAATTAAAGATAATCACGAAAGAAATTGACAGGGTGGTTAGAAAACATTTATTTACTCTTACAAGGCCATTTGGATTATGGATTTATAGAACCAAATTGGTAGAAGTAAAAATTAGTCATCTTGCTCTGAGACGCCATCTGGCATGGAGGGCACTATATAAATCCAAGATGTTGTTGTGGTTGTTGAAGTGGGATCCCAAAAATATTTTTAAAAAACCCTTGAAGAGCAATATTTGAAAGATTGTGGAGCAAGTACAATCAAATTTGATTAGGTTCATGTGGAGAAGAACACGAGTGCAGATACCAAATTGCCTGTTGTTGTGCTGTTGATTCTATGCAAGTTTAGCTTCAGCTCATCTTTTCTCTTTAATTTTTTTGCAGGTGAATCTTCCGATAGTCAAAATGCTTAGGAAAGATCCCGGTGTTCCAAGCTGACACCACTAATGTTTCCCAGGGGATTGGATGAAGTGCTAACCCATAGCACTTTGTGAACTTATCTTCCCTCCATCCGCGGTTCCCCATCCATAATTCCTTCTTCAATAAGTAGAACTCCCCACCTTGAGACCTTATTTCCCTTCCCACAGCATGAGATGCTTACATCTGATAAGATCATTCAACCTAGTTCTTGAGGAACTCTACAGCTGTTTGTTTAGTCTTAAATATTAAAGTTATCTCTTTGATCATATTCCTATTTTGTCTTGTAATTCTCTGGAACAAAGAACTTACTGTTTTTTATAACTGCATGCGTGCAGATCAGTGTGTGAGAAATGACTGCCTCCATTTGTGGATGAGTGTGCATGTGTCTGTGTCCTCAAACTATGTGTGTGTGTGTGTGTGTAAAAGACAGAACTTGGTATACTCCCTCTACATTTTTGTCACTAATTATTATTAGTCAGCAAAGGCTTTCTGTGACCTTTTCAATGTGTACTAGCCCAAATGTTGATTTTTATCAGTACCATAGGAACAGGAGTAAGCCTATTCGAGCCTATTCCGCCATTTAATTAGATCATAGCTGATCTGTATCTCAACTAATCAATTCCAATTTCCCTCTTCTCTCCATATCCCTCAATACCTTGACAAAGCTTATCAACCTCACTCTTGACGGTGTGGATGGATCCAGCATCCACAACCTTTTGGGGGAGAGAATTCCAGATTTCTACCATCCTTTGAATGAAAAAAAAGCTTCCTAATTTAATTCTTAAATGGCCTGGTTCTAAATTTAAAGTCTATGCCTTCTTGTTTTGGATTTACGATTAGAGGAAATAGCTTCTCTGTTTCTACCGTATCTCTTTATCATCTTAAATACCACAATCAAATTGTCCCTCAACATTCTAAACTCAAGGGAATACAATCAAGTTTACACAGCCTTTCCTTGTAATTTAATCCTTTTAGGCCTGGTAAACCTGCGCTGCATCCCTTCCAGGGCCAATATATCTTTCCTGAGGTGTGGAGCTCAAACCTGAACGCAGTACTCCAGATGGGGTCTGACGCGCTGAAGCATCATTTCTTCCCGTTTGTATTTCTCAAGGGGCCTACCGGGACAGTGTCCAAGCAAACATTGGTGTCCATCACAACTTTCAGACGCCGATAAGAATCAACAATTAGTACTGATCCTCTTGTATCTGCCAAACAATGCCCTTGAGCAGGAGCATACAGGAGCTGATGGAAATAACCCTGCAAATTCTTTTTAAAAAAAATTTTCATTGTAATTTTTGGGGAATCGTGTTATTTCATTTTATCCACTAAAAAGTTTCATTTCTTTGCTTCCATTTACACGAATAAAACACCTCAAATGACTCCATCTATGAAACAAAGATGCAACAACTTGCAGTTAGATAGTTCCCTTCACGGGCGGTTGCATCTCGGATCACAGAGGCTACCTGAAGCATGACATTAAAAGCCTCTGAAATCGATCAGATTCCTCTGGTTTTCAGTCTCACTAGTGCACCGTTATTGTGAAGCCCGGTATGTGACAAAACCTACAACAACAACAATAACAAACCAATTCACCTACGTGCATTTTAAGCTAATGTAGGGTCAAGATTTACACATTTGTTGCATTGTGTGAGCTTAGTACAGTATGTGTATATCTGTTCATGTGTGTAAACCACTCACACGTGCTTTTGGATCTCTTGTATATGGATATCTGTGTCACCTTGACTGTATGGATGCCTTTATAACCACAAGGGAAGTGTGTGTTTTTGTGATGTCTGACTCCCTTGTATGTGCAGCTGTGGGTGTTTTGTATCCTCACATGGTGTCCAGTAACTCGCAGCGAGAGGATCTGGGTTCGATTCTCAGGGAGGGCAAAAGGTTGGACAAGTTTCCATACTCCACACGTTTCTGTTCACCCAACATGAATTGGTTGTTAGTCAAAAAATAATAAATTTGGTCACTCAATCCACGAATGTGGGTCAATCCTGTGTGCAATTGCCTCCTGCGTTTCGCCCACAAAATATACATTCAATTCACTTTACAGTATATTTTGTGAAGTGAGACATCTTGAAGACGTGATCAGGCACCATATCAAATGAAAGTACTGCATTATTATATGTGTCTTCTGCATAACTCAAATCACGCTTCAGATTCAAACAATTTTAGTAAAAAAAATCAAGAAAATCATGTCACAAACTCAGTTCACGAGATACAGACGAGTTTCAACAGATTTATCACTTCCATCATCGGATGCCTGTAGCAGGTGATTGATGCTCTCAGGATTGTGTCGCACTCATACAAGTACAGTAATTGCTTCTAACAGAAGTTCAGATGCAGCTTGTGGTTAATGATGACAGACATTGTAGTTGGATTTTACAAAGATTTTAATAGAAATAATGAGTTACAAACTTACAAGAACAATCAGTCAAGGGAATCTGCAGCAATTCCCCCATTTGTTTCCCCTTCTCCGTCTCTCAAACCTTCGATTCCCTAGGCTTTTATCTACCATACATCAAATGGACAGTCCTGTCCCACCCAAACTATTATAGCTATCAAAACTTCAAAGGCTGTCTGTGAGATGCAGTGAGATCTGTGTGAATGAGGATAAGAGGGACTGCAAGACACCGTCAGTGAACCCAGAGAATCGTTGGCCAAAACACAGGGAGAAACATGCTTCTCTTTTCGAATAGTGCTTGAGATCTTTTACATCCAGCTGAACAGGTAGATGTGACCTCGGTTTACCGTGGTAAAGAAAAATTCTCCTTGAATCCTTTTGCCAATTATCTTAAATCTATTTCCTTTGGTTACCGAACCACTCACCACCAGAGGAACCAATTTCTTTTTATCCACTCTTATCAAAACTGCTCACAATTTTGAACACCTCTGTTAAATCACCAGTCAATTTTCTCTGCTCTAAGGAGAATAATTCCAGCCTCACTAGTCTTTCCACATACCTAATTGAAGTCCCTCATCTCTAGAATTATTCTTCTAAATCTCCTCTGCAGCATCTCCAAGGCCCAGACATCCTTCCTAAAGTGTGGAGTCCAGAATTGGACACAATTCTCCAGCTGAGGCCTAACCGGCGATTTGTAAAGGTTTAACATAACTTATTTGCTTTTGTGCTCTGTGCCTCTATTTATAAAGCCATGGATCTCATGTGCTTTGTCAACTTCTCTTGCCACCATTAAACAATTGTTTGTCTGTGTGAAATCCAAATTTCCCCTAACCGCCCCCATTTCCTTGTATGCTGGCTATCTTAAATTATTGTTAATAATACTGTACTTGCATTTAATATACAGTACAGTACTTGCACTTTATATCTCATCTTTGAGACATCTCAAAATGCTTGAGGGTTGTCTGTATTTTGTGAGAAAAACATGGCAGCCAATTGTGCACAGCAATGTGCCACAAACAGCCATAGAGTGACTCACCAATTTTCTTTGGTGGATTGTTGGCCAGGACACCTGAGGAAACTTCTTTTTCTTTTCGAATAGTGCCATGAGTTCTTTAATGTCCACCCGAACAGACAGATGGGACTTTGGTTTATTACCTTACCTGAAGCATGGCACCTCCAACGGTGCAACCCTCCCCCTAGCACTGCATTGGAATGTCAGATTGGACTATGTGATTCCAAGTCCCAACCTTCTGCCTCAGAGGCAAGAGTGTTACCATCATGTCAGAGTGTCACATATGAGCCTGACTGACCCGCACTGCATGTATATGCTTCTGTCTCTTGAGTAGGTGAATGAACTGATCATAATTAATAGGGAAATTGAGACATGGGTGTGGGAACCGACATTTTATTCACAGTTTGACGTCAATGTTTCTGACGCAATGAGCCAAAGGATGGGCTTTCACAACTAATTACACTCCAAATTATAGTTGATCTACCAGCTATAAAAATGTGCCAACCAAGTATAATACCAAGAGGGAAATAGAAACGAGAAGCTAAAATAGAGGGAGCTAGAGGGGCAGAAAGCTTTCAGTGGAACAGTTAGCCAACATTTGCTCTGTACTCAAGAGATCTCTCTTAAAAGCTATTTACATGGATTCAGCAAAAAGTATCTCACTGTGTGCAGTTGCTCTCAAGAACAACAACTAAATTACTTTTGTAAAGCGCCTTTCACTTTGGGAGAACATCCCAAGGCGCTGCAAGAACAAATCCCTCAAAGATATTTAACATATAAATTAGGTCCAATAATCTTTTATTACGAAAACTGCACCATCGCACCTCAGGATGTAAAATATTTTTTTCCCAGACCACTTCATCTATCTCACGCAAACTGCAAGAACATAGTTCCGACTAAATCTCCCAGTGAAATTGTTCTACACAAAATCAAAGTGATTACACAAATTGATGTTTTATTTCCTTGTGCTGCCTCACCTTTTACATATGAAAGAATTGGCGTTTCCACTTGGAACACAAAGGTGTCGCTGTTAATCAGCCACTGGGATTCACGGCAATTCTGGAGGTGGCACAGGAAAGGCAATTCGATCAGGACTGCAGTGGCTGACTAACTGCAATGTGAAGAAGAATTAGTGGCTAAAAGAATTTCTTCGTTTTTAAAAAAAATTCAGATACGGTGATATTTAGATGGAAATACAGCCTGCTCTGTGTGAGCCAGGGCCAGGCTGTGCTCTGTGGGCCCGCGGTTGCCAGAATTTAGCTGAAGCGTGTTTATTAATTGGCTGCATACGTCAACGTGCACTGCTTCCTTTGACCCCCACTTCGGTCCTTCCCGTCAATCAGGAGAAGAGGCACTTGCGTGTAGTAATCAATAATTTCAGCCACGGAGCCAAAGTTCTGCAGAAAGACAAAACGTTTGAGTATCGGGAGCACGGAGAGCAGAGCTGCTTTTTGACCAGTTCAGTTGCTGTATTTAAACCGTAACGTTAGCAGCATGGACAACACAAGCCTACACACAATCTATGGCATGGAACACACCTTGATGCAACGCACAGATATTATTCTTCCAATGGTTTGAACATAACAGCCGGCTGTTCACACCTGTGAACTGCAGCCCTTTGCATTTCTATAGCACCTTCCGTGTCGGAAGGAAGTTTCAAAGCACGATAAAGAATGTGTTTGATCATCATTGAGATTCATTAGACAAAACATAAACTATGGAGAGATTCAGCTGAGTGAGTGAATTAAGCACAGTCATCAGGTAACAGATATCCCATGTAACATAGGCCCTCCAGCTGTTTGGCACAATGACCACAGGTGGAAATATTGACATTGATTGGCGGAGCAGAGCAATATACACCCAATGATAGGGGCAGGGCCTGATTGCTCACGTACCTCCAAACTGAGCTGTACGGTTCAGGAATGACGAACATAAAATAACATTGAAAAAAGTGAAACATATGGTATATAATAAGAAATAAACTTACCTCCTTTCCCTTGAGTCCAGTGCCCAATGAATATAAATTGGTCTCTTCCTGGTAGCGAATCTGGATGTTGTAGACTTTGTTCCCATACAATACCATCAGGACATATGGCTGTTCAATGCTTCCCATTGAACTGTTCCTCACCAGGAAAGTGCCATCCTACAAGGAGACATTGATCACATTGCTGGAGCCACTTTAGTGCTTAGGCAACTAACTACCAAAAGGCTTCCGAGGAATATATTTACACTGGGGCTGCAGAAAACATGTGAAAAGGTGGTAATTTTCAGTACGCAGTGACTGATTAACACAAAATCAGTTGTTACATTTGTTGGGTGTCTTTCATATTTGCTACATCCAAAGATGCTGGGCAGTCAGGGTTCCGCACTAAGCTGATGGTTGGGCTCAGGAAGCATGGAGGGCACAGCAGGTAGGTATGGTTGAAGAGGAGGATCTTGAGATGGGTCTTAAAGATCAACATCAGGCATTGGCTCTTGGCTGAGGAATGACCTGGCAGGTTGGCAGGAAGAAGCCATATTTGCTACAATATCCCAGTTTCTCACCAGTGAGGAAGAATACCTAAATTATATTGGTGTCAAAATACCTTTATTCCAACTTTTATTAAATCCATGGTTTGAGAATCTCTCCCTGATTTTAGCATTCACTACAGATGTATGGATGTAGAAAGTTCTTTAGCCCATTTGATCTTATCCCTCAAGAATACCAGCTCTACTGGGTATTTCTATTGTAACATTAGGCAATTTCCACCCATTGCCCAATCTTAGCAAAAATTTAGCAAAATCTCACCATGCATCCTAGTAATTCTTTCCAGCTGTTAAATACTCTTTACGTAAAAAATTGTTTGCTGCAGTTTGTCCTAGACTTTCTTCACATCTCTGAATCTCTACCTTCAAATTAGCATTATTATTAATAATATCAATCACCCAAGTGTGCATTGATTCATGCAGTTAATTTAATTGTATCATTAAAATTAATGCTAGAATTAATTATCTGGATTTTTTTTTATTAAGAACTAACCTGCATTAATCCATTAAAACATAAGTGATATATCTTTTCTCCGCAGTGAATAGCTATGTCTACCACAAAGTAGGTGGGTCTTCATAATGGCAAATGTGAAACATTTCAACATGACCTTCATTTGGGTGGAATAACATATGTAAGCTTTTTCTCCTCTGAACATAAGAATAAGGAGCAGGAGTAGGCCATTCGGCTCCTCGAGCCTGTCCTGCCATTCAATAAGATCATGGCTGATCTTCTAATCTAACTGCACTTGCCCTGCCTTATTCACATATCCCTTAATCCATAAAAAATCTATCAAATAAGTGAAGAAAAAGAATAATTGAAATTTAGCTAATGCTTTACATGTTGGGAGAACATCTCTACGTTCTTCTTAAAGGTGATTGGGAGCTCAGCTGTTGGATGGAGCTGGGTGCCGGTCAATGGGTGGAAGGAAGCCGAAAAACATAGGTCTTAAGGTGGGGTTGGAAGGTGGGAGAGAGGAGACAAGGCATGTGTATTATGGGATGGAATTACAGAGAGTGAGAGCACAAAGGGGAATGGGCAAGGAAGATTACAATAGGCAGGGAACATGAATCAGGCTGGTGTTTGCTCAGTGGGATGTGGAGAGAACCCTTTGAAGATCACAACATTGTTTAGCAGTATTTAAGAGCACACTGGGGAAGGGACATATTGTGATAAGAATAGTTTGGAATTTTGTTAAGATTCAAACTTGATACTGGGTTGAGTACATATTACATTGGAAGAAATTGTCTTCCCTTTTTGGAAAAGTGTTTCCTGAACAGGCTGATGGAATTTTTGTTGAACTGTATCATTTTGACAGATCACAGAACCTTTTATGATCTCAGTCCATTATTTAGGCCCTATGTTTTTAGATGACACCAAGATAAGAGATATTATAAACTGTGAAGAGGACAGGCAAAAAATTCAAAGGCCATCAACAGAATAAGGAAATGAGCTGAGGAATAGCAGTAGAAAATATGTTCTAGATCAGTGGTTCCCAACCATTTTTTGCTGCGACCCAAGTTAACCACCAGCAGGTCCTCACAACCCAAACTTTTTTTGTTGAGACCCAAGTTAGCCTTCAACCGGTCCTCCCAGCACTAGAGGGTGATATTGCGACTGAAGCTCAGCTCAGCCAAAACGTTATCTTCATCTGTTTTGTGGACTCAATACAACTCATAAGTATGCTCTTTATACAAATTGGTTGGCAGTGTTGCATTTCTTTTTAAGCGTTAAAAAAACATTTTCAACATTAAAAAGGATTTTTTTTTCCTGATGGCCCTTCGCAACCCTACTGAGGACCCACGTGACCCTGATTTGGGTCAGGACTGAGGTTTCCAACCTCAGTCCTGTTCTAGATGGAGAAACACTTGGAGGGGTCGTTGACCAGAGATCTAGGGGTTTAAGGTGCAGACAACAGTCAATAAGGCAGATAGGATACTAGCCTTTACAATCAGGTTTGGGATATAAAACCTTTGTTGCCAATGGTGGCAAAGAGCATTGGGTACCTTGCAGCAAGCCTGAGATTGCCAAATGCAGGTAAGTTGAATGGATAGTGATAGTTATTTAATAATAAGTGATCCTGCATCATGTCTTTGAGATGTCTCAAAGCACTTCGCAGAATGTACAGCAAAATAAATTGACTGTATATTTTGTGTGGGAACCATTTTCCCTATCACAGTCAAAACCCATGTTCTCCTTGGCTGAATAATCACTTTTTGCCCTTGACGTGGAGGCTTGGGTCTCGCGTAACTAACTATTCATTTTTGGGGGGTTGATTATTACCAAACTTGCCTTGCATCACAAAAGAAACTTTACCTACATCACTTATTCGGTCCCACAGAATGTTTGTTTTACCTCATCAATGCTTCTCAGAGCTGATTCTGCTCCTGTTCGCCTGATATCACCAGCGTACCATTCCCTCGACAGAAACTGAAAGACAGGAGTTGATGTAAAAGTTTTTTTTTCTTTGCAGTGAAATTGTTTTCAGAGTCAAAGAGGCCTGATTATGCTGGTTAGTGAATTTTACCAACAAACACAATTAGACCTAAAATACCTTAAGTAAATGTCAAATGAGGTATGGCTATTTGACATATTAATAAATCAATGCTGAAAAATAAACACTGAATAAAAATATAATTTGGAGGCCACTACCACTTAACAATCGGACTTATCTCTGCTGCTTCAATAATATCAAAGATAGTATAAAAATCCTTGCGTTTGATATAGCGCCTTATCACATTGAGGTGACATCTGCTCTGGAGGACATTCCATTTACCAAGAGGGCTGTGTTGCATTCTAGTGGTGTTCATGCTGGTGAAAGATAACACGAACAATACTTGAAACTGTTGCAAACTTTACCCTGTGCACTGCAAAGAGTTATAATATAATAATAATAATCCTGGCATTTGATAAAGCGCTTTTCACATCTTATCGACGTCTCAAAGCGCTTCACAGAATATACTGTAAAGAGAATTGACTGTATATTTGTGGGCGAAATGTTAACAGTTAACAGGTTTTAATACCAGTTGCTGAGGTTTTAACACCAGTTGTTAGATCTCATTGCAACCACCAGAGGGAGAGGATATTCATTGTTTCAGTGAGACCGCCTCTGAATTGAACAATTCGAATTCCTGCAGCTTCATCTGCCAATTTGGGCTCCTGGATTAGGTTTGCTTTCGTTTTGTGGACAGAAACGAAAAGGAGTTGTCTGCGCTGCTTTTAGGAATTTTAGGAGTTTTAACATAATAATACCAAGGCGAGAAACTACAATATATTACTATTGCTCCACTGAGGTCCTGCCTTCCCTTACATTTTCTTGTGGTGTTGGTGCCATTGGCCGGCCTTTGTTGGACGGTAGAGGTGGTGGTGGTCTTGCGTCATTTGGGACTCTTGCGAAAGACTGCTTGACTTCTGCGTATTGGAAATACAATCAGCAAATTTAGCAAGACAGAAACAGTATCAAGCAAGTAATTATAATTTAATAATAATCCTCTACATTTGATATAGCGTCTTATCATGTCTTTTAGACACCTCAAAGCACTTCTCAGAATAAACTGTAAAGTGAATTGACTGTATATTTTCTTGATGGCAAAACATAGCAGCCAATTGCCTGCACAGCAGTATCCCACAAATAGTTGTGGATTGAGTGATAGCAACCAATTTTAAAATAAATTATATATTATTAAATAACACAACACCATGTCTCCCTCAAACTACATTATTAATGAACGGTTTGCACATAGCTACTTAATGTCCTATTGAATTTGCTAATGCGGTCTGCTTCCATTATATCCCTGGGTTGTCTATTCCACATATCCACCACTCTCTGTGTAATCAAACACTTTCTAGAATGCACTGCCTGAAAGGGTGGTGGAAACAGGTTCATTAACAACTTTCATAAACGAATTGGATAGGTACTTGAAAAGGAAAAATTTGCAGGGGTTCTAGGGAAAGAGTGGGGGAGGAGGACTGATTGTGCAGCTCTTCCAAAGAGCAGGTACAGGCATGATGGGCTGAATGGCCTCCTTCTGTGTTGTAAGATTCTATGATTCGATGAAGTCTGAATTCTTGTTCATTTTCCCTCTCCTGATCTTGAGGCCGTGTCTTCCTGTTCTAGATTTGTTCATGTTAAAAGTACTCTTAGAGTTCAGTTTAACCAGGAATTCATTGTAATTCATTACCACAATTTATCTGTACCTTGTAATGCAGTATAATGCTATTTTGTGGGGCTATATGGGGGGCGAGCGGGGGAGTGGGATTGATTTGAAGAGACACAATAGGTTGAATGGCCACCTTCTGTGCTGTATGATTGTATTCTAATTTTGCCCACATATATACAGTCAATTCACTTTTTAGTATGTTCTGTGAAGCACTTCGAAATGCCCAGAAGATGTGCGGAGTGCTCTATCAAATAAAAGGATTATTTTTATTATTATTCTCTGACAATGTGATTCACCCTAAGCCATCCCTTCTGAATAGAAATATAGAGGGGGCCAATTTGAAGAATTCTAAACTTAAAAAAAGTTTAAACCCTGACCTTGTGTACGATATTTATAAAATGTTAGGATTTTTATAGATTTGTAAGCAGCTATTTTGAAGATGCAGTCCAGTGGATAGCGATAGGATCTGTACGTAGCACTAATGGAGTAACAGGAAGTAAATACAGAGTCATGCGATATGACCACAACCATCACTGAACAGCGTTTTTATTTCTAAACCCCACCCAAAAGAAGAACAAAGTTTCCTTTCTCTGAATTTCTGCCAAGATTAGTAGCTGCTAGATACAGTCAAACAAATAGCTCTGGAGCAAAGGGGTCTAAATTATGTTCCTGTATCTATTAATAATACTCAAGTGAATTGTTTGCAAATTTCCTCTTGAATTTGCTGATGCAAGGGAAATTTATTTGTTAGTCTTGTCTGTTTTATAATCTGTCAGTTGCAGCGAAGCCAATCGGAAGCCATTTCCACCTTACAACAAATACAAATGGAAACACAAAAGTACAAGTGTACAGCCTCTTCCACATCAAAGCACTTCAGTGTATTCTGTAAAATGAAAAATACACTGTAAAATATGTTTTAAAGGCAAATGCGGCAGACAATTTCCACACATTGATGTTTCACAAACAGAAATAAGGTGCGTGACCCAATTTTTTGTGAGGGAATGTTAGTCAGACATTTTTATTCTGAATTATACTATGGGGTATTCAATATCCATCTAAATAGACTTGGTTTAATGTCTCATCTGAAGGACAATAATAATAATCATAATAATATTAATTCTTGCATTTGATATAGCGCTTTCCACATATTCTAGACGTCTCAAAGCGCTTCACAGAATGTACTGTAAAGTGAATTGACTGTTCATTTGTGGGTGAAACGTGGCAGTCAATTATACACAGCAGTGTCCCACAAAACAGGCCTGAATTGAATCTTGAGGGATTATTATCAAGTGTGTGGAATGAGGAAACTTGCCCAATATTTTGCCCCTACCCGGAATTGAACCGAGGTCTTTCGCTTGCGAGACAATTGCTCTAACCACTGATCTAGAAGACTCCACAATGCAACAACAAATACTTGCATTTATATAGTGCCTTTCATGCAGAGTAGTGTCTCAGAGCATTTAATGCAGCTCACTCCCAATACTGCAATGAAGTGTCAGTTTGGACTATATGAGTTCCCAAATCTTGATGCAGGTTTGAATCCACAACCTTCTGACTCAGAGATGAAAGCACTATCAAGTGAGACATTCTAACATGCCTTGGTTGCTAATGCAGAGGTAAGAAGCTTCTGCTCAAACTCTGCACTGGTACAGTAGCTGATTTCCTGAGCCAAGTGCTCCACAATACTGAGAGGGGCAGATAAACCACTGGGGGTAAGGATTCTTCTCACTCACATCTCAACCCTGCAGGTCAAAGCCCTGATGGGGACGGTTGTCCAACAACAACAACAACGCATGGAATGTGAGGAGTACAGGCTTATTAACCAGGTGAACAAATACAGCTAATCAGCTCCAATTAAGTATTTGCATGTTATATTCATAAGCAACCTCACAGGATCATCACAAATTTAACTCCCCAAATCGAAAGCAACATTATTTTGTTTGCATTACAAATGAAATTGGACCCCGAAACGCCCAATAAATTCTGATGGTGACGTAGACTCACTCCTCCTGATGTGAAAGGCGCTCTAACAAATGTAATTTTGTTGTTCTCACAGACGTTTCAAATAACTTATCGAATTATCCGTTTGACCTTCCATGCGGCAAACATGTTACAAATTGCATTTTACAAACATCACCAACAACAACTTGCATTTATGTAGCACCCTTCATGCCAAATGGCATCTCGGAGCATTTAAGATGTGCAGAAACAAGGGAGTGAAAATCATATTTCAAGATCAATTTGTGAGAGAGCATTTACTCTGAGGCTGGCATGTGGGAAATGCAGATGGACAGATTCATACCACAGAATCATAAAATCATAGAATATTACAGCACAGAAGGAGGCCACTCAGCCCGTCGTGCCTGTGCCAATTCTTTGGAAGAGCTACCCAAACAGTCTTACTCCCCACTCTTATAGAATCATAGAGTCAACGCCTTACCTTGTTGAAAACGTGGTGGCAACGATCCGCTCGGTGACAGACTGTTGTCAGGGGAGAGAGAAATAAAAAAAATTGTGGATTTAAACTGTGTTGACTCAGCAGGTGAGGCACATCCATACCCAGTGATAATAATAATATTAATAATCCTTGCATTTGATTTGGCGCTTTCCATGTCTTCTAGACATCTCAAAGTGCTTCACAGAATATACTGTAAAGTGAATTGACTGTATACTTGTGGGCGAAATGCGGCAGCGAATTGCGCACAGCAGTGTCCCACAAACAGTCGTGGATTTAAATGACCAATTTTATTACAGTTTTTTTTTGAGGGATTATTATTAGGTGTGTGGAGTAAGGAAACTTGCCTAAAGTTTCACTCTGACCTGCCTGGATTCGAACACAGCTCTCACGCTTGTAAGGCGTGCTCGAACCACTGAGCTACAGGGCTCCATAAAGGTCCTTGGTGAAGATTGGAGTGATCATTGCGAGATTGGCACGGGAACAAAGGCATAGGTAGGGAAGGCAAGAAATTGGGCATGTGCAAAGGGCCCATGGCCATGGTAATGAGATTGCTTGGCTAGGCAAACTTATATTGCCTCACCTGTTGAAAAGGTTGCCAACTGCCCCTGAAGCTAAACAAATAATTAATTAACTTCCAATCTAATCTGGTATCATGCATGCAGATTTAAATGATATCTTCAGCTGTCATTGTTGCATAAAGGACAGCCACAGTGGGCAAAATAGCTGGTAGTAAAATTAGATCTGGTGCGTATGTTACTGAAACACTAATAATCCTTGCATCTGGTAGAGCAACTTATCACATCATCGAGACACCCGAAAGAACTTCACAGGATTTTACTGTGAAGTATGGTGACTGTGTATTTATAAATGAAATGCAGCAGCTGAATGGAACATGGCAATGCCTCACAAACAGCCATAAAGTTAATAACCAATTTTGTTTATGGGATCATTAGCCAGGACATGGGGGGGAAACTCTGACTTGACTTTGCCAACCCTCTGCAAGGTGGACTGCCCAGCTTTTCCTTACAGACTATCCTGTAGCTCACGTTCTTTCCCGTAACAGCCTGAGGGTCTATCACACTCATTCTCAATTGGCTCCCCTGCAGTTCAAAATCTTTGTTCTCACTTTTAAATGCCTTCTTGGTTTTATCCTATTCTACCTCTGTGTCCTCCTCAAACCCTACCAACCTGGTCATTCCCTTTGCTCAGTGAGCTTCGTGTCACCTGCCATTGCTGTCTCACCATTTGTGGGCTTTTAGCCTTTCAGTCCCCACTCTCAAACAGTGCACATTAGACTTGTCTGTGTTATCAGGCAGATAGATGTTATGTTTGATATAACAGTTATGATTGGTAACCAGTAGGACAAATACCTTTCTCCAGTGGAAAGGGGCAGGTTGTTGGCTCCAGGGAAGCCATGTTTGGGTGTTGGTCTGGGAGTTCTGTATGGGAATGTGTTGGCATTCAGAGCAGCATCAACCGGTCGAGGTAAAGGCCTCTGAGAAAAGCCTGAACAGAAGAGGGAAGAGAGTTTCATTTTGTGCAGCAGAATCTTACAACCTTCCAGTGGAAGTCTTGTGACAGGAGAAGGTGATAATAATAATAATAATGTTATAATATTATAGGAGAAGATAACCTCAGTAAAAGGTGTTTTATTGTCCTAATTAAATATAATTGTCGCAGCTATTATTGTTTAAATCTAACTTTCTCCAATTCCTCACTTCAAAACTGGTAAATCACGGTGAGATATGATTCCATAGGCACCAGTACCAGGGTTCAGTTATGAGGAAAGATTGGAGGAGTTAAGTAGATTTTCATTGAAGCAGAGATGTTGAGTGGATCTGACAGGTGTACAAAATTATGAGGGCTTTTGACAGGGCAAGCTATTTCCACTGGTAAGGGAGAAGCTATTTTCATTAGTAGGGGAGTCAGTGACATGGGGCTATGGTTATTAGATAGTCACGAGCAAAATAAAAGCTTAGGCAAAATGTCATCACTCAGTAAGTTGTTAGGATATGGAATGCAGTGCCAAGGAAGGTGGCAGAAACCAACTGCTTTTGGGTTTCAAGCGGGAAGTAGACAGATATAAGATGTGTAAGAGGTACAGGTGCTGGGAGACACAGCTGACACGGTTTACTCACTCTCCTCTTCCTCCTGCGAATAAAGAAAAATATCCTTTAATATCTTGAAACAAGACTGAAGGAAAGAAAGAAAATGCTGAAATTCTGTTCAAGTAAAACCTATACAAATAACATCTTAATTCCTTAGTAACATTGATTTATTCTGGCAGATAATAGACATCATAGTATTTTCCTCTGCATACTTACATCAGGTCTTCTATCCGGTATACAGGGCCTGAAAAAAATAACTCAGGTTAAAACCTGTTGAATGATTTGTAGGACAGAGAGGGGTAACTAGTTAGAATCTGTCTTTTCACCCCACTCTTTATTTGCTCACCGTGCACCCTTGCCCTCTATTTTGCTGGGACTTACTTCCACTCAATGTGAAAGGCTCTATACAAATGTAATCTTGTATTGTAACTTTGCATTGTACTGTATTGTATTTAGGAGCTAACTGAATCTATATTTCTTACCTTGGTGATGTCTGCCTCCGCCCCAATGTTGAATTATTTCTATCTGTTGGCACAGTTGGTTTCACCATCCGGTTGAACGATTCAGTTGGTTTATTACCAAAATGAGGCCTAGAAAATACAAGTTGTTTAAAGCATATCAACATATAAATGTTCTGCACAGAATGGGGCCACTCAGCCTGTGATGTCGGTGCTATTGCTGCCCATTTTTATAAATTCCCTTCTCATTTTGTAATAGTCAAACTCCATTATGATACAACGGTTTGGGAGAGGATTGAGAGAGGAAAAGACAGAGACAGTGGCAGAAATGGAAGGGCTAGCACAGTGTGGAACTGTACTACTATGACATATTATGTGGACAAGAATAATAATACTCCTTACATTTGATATAGCGCCTTATCACGTTTTCTAGGCGTCTCAAAGCACTTCACAGAATATACTGTAAAGTGAATTTACCTTATATTTATGGGCGAAATGCGGGGGCCAATTGTGCACAAGAGTGTCCCACAAACAGTCGTGGAATGAGTGACCAAATTATCATTTTTTTTGGGGGGGTTATTATTAGGCGTGTGGAGTAAAAAAACTTGCCCAAGGTTTTCCCCTGGCTAGAATCAAACCCAGATCTCTCACTTGTAAGGTGATTACTCTAACCACTGAGCTACAGGCCTCCACAATTGATAAAAGCTGACCTTAATGGTCCATAATCATCACCATGTAATGTCTTCATTGTAATGTTAAAACTCGTTGGCCATAGATTTGAAATAACTTTTTTCTAACTTCATTACTTTTACACTACAATGTTTGATAATGTAAATGTCCTCTATTCTGGACTAGTTTGACCTAAATGGAGCAACAGTTCAACTTACCTGGGTAGTGTTGGTACTGGTAGCTGCAAGGAAAAATAACATAAATATAAAAGGATCAAATCATTGATTCATAAATATCATATCACAAGAGGAGATCACCATTTGTGCATTGAGCATAAAATAATGGTAGCTTTAACCAATGGAGCTAACTTACTGTATTCCAAATTCCTTACTCCATTTCCATTTCCTTTTATAACAATCCACAATAATCATAATCCTTGCATTTGATATGATATAGCAGCTGATCACCTCTTTAAAACGTCTCAAAGCGCTTCTCAAAATGTACTATACAGTGAATTGTCTGTATATTTTGTGGACGAATCGTGGCAGCCAATTGCCCGCAGCCGTGTCTCACAAACAGTCGTGGAGGAAGTGACTCATTTTATTATGAAGACATTAAGATTATACAAACATCCCCTACCAGATTAACTAATTCTGCTCTTAAGCACAACATCTGTCAGGTCACTCCAACCTCTAAGTCAGATGATTGTGGGTTCAAGCCCAACGTCGGGACTTTGAATTCAAGGTCTAAGCTGTCAGTTCGCAGCATTGCCAGAAATGCTCTCCTTTGGATAAGATTTCAAGCCCAGGTCCTGTCTGCCTGTTCAGGTGGACTTTAAAGATCCAATGGCAATTATTCGAAAGAAGAAGTAAGTTTCCACCGCCGGTGGTGTGTGGGCCAATAGTTCTCTAGTTCTCTGGATAAAATTGTTCATTCACTTCTGCTGTGTGCAAAATGACTGCCACATTCACCTACAAACACACAGTAATTACAATTTTCGGTATATCCTGTGAAGCTCTTGGAGGCATCTTGACAATGTGATCAGGCACTATATCAAATATAAATATTATATTATTATAATTTAAAAATCCTTATCCCTAATGTAATCTATATGGAAATAATTTAAACTGCAGAACCCACAGTTTACGTGATTTTATTAAAAATGCTTCAATGTTACTTAGAAACAATATTCAATCAATATTTTAGCAATTAGTTGGTAAATCCTGGATTGTACTGCCTTAAAGCATATTTTTTTAATGGTAGTATACTGCAGCAGTATTTGCTGTAGGTAAGCAAAGGTTTATATCTCATGATGTAGCAACAAAGATAAATTTTATTATTTAGAGATACAGACACAGAAAAATAGAACTGAGAAAGAAGAGAGAAAACGATCTTACCTTTTCTTGAAAAGGAGGTTTCTTTACTGAAAAGTGAAATGCATTATTAAATGCATCGAATGTAGTGAAATCCTGATAAGACCAGGGGTTATATCATCACATGTAATTTTTTGTCATTGTGTCAATATCCTATCTGCTTCTCGTGCAAAATGTGAATTATTGGCAGATATACCTTCATTCCGCCTCTATGCCCTGAAACTAATGATACTCTTTGCCTCAATCCCTTGGCCCTTCTCCCATCTTGCCCATCTTCAGATCTCTCCTGAAGACCTTCCTCTTCGACCATGCCTATGGTCACCTCTGTCACTAAACACTCCAAAGCTCTACTCCACGTGACAGCTGTATACTGTAATATAATTGCTGTTGTTGGTGATGTGGGAGAGATTATGGCCTTTTGTGTTTTGCATGTGTTGGAACGGATGGAACCAGTACAGTTGACAAGAAGATGATTGGAGCAGACTAACTTTGAGATGACAAAGGAGTGGATCTACGTTTGAAATATAATTTTATTTACTGTTACCACTGCACTGAGCAGTGAGTAAGATGGTGCCAACAGAGTGCCATTAAACATGAAACACATCAAGTGCTATGGAGCAAATAAAGATTCAACATGAATGAATAGAGCAAGTTCACTTACCCATCTTTGGGGAATCTCTGTCACTAATTGTTGGGCCTGATTGCTCAAAACCAATAGGTTTTCTACTTCGGTCAATAACAGGGGCTACAAAGAAATAGTGAAAAACTGTCAAATCTCCAACTCCAACAGAGATAAATACTGTCACATTCATACTACAGTACATCAGTTTTTTAAAAAAATCTTACAAACTGATAAACGCACAAATAATCTGAGACTGTGATCAATAGTTCTGATCATCATCAACATAATGTACCTCTAGAAACAGTGGATGGGAAGTTCCTCTCCTTGTCCTCATTCACAGAAAGATTGGGCAACATATTTGCCTGAAAATAAACACCTTCATTAGTATTTTATCAAATAATATAATGCAATCAATCCCCAAGATTCTCTTTTTCTCACATATTGATAATACAGATACTGATCATTATTGTTTTCTTGTGAAAACCATGTTATGGACATCAAGGTCAGGAACGTTATTGCAATAGAATAAAATCTCCACTTTTCACCTATTATCCACATTACACTTTATTAGGGAGGGATCCACAGCAAAGCTCTCCCAACACTTTCCCTCCCAGCAACCTCCACATCAGGTACAGCACGAGTTAGATAAACGGGAAAGCTCCCTCTCCACAGTTTCATCAGGTACCTTCAGCATATGGTAAGTTCCTAAAAGGTGTGAAGATGATAATTCTGGGGCTGAATTTGGATGATAATGAGACTTAAACATTTGAAAAGTTAATGTAGACCAAAAAATAGGGAAGGATCAAGAATGGAAGGATCCCAGAAAGACAGGGGTGGTGAGAGGATAGGAAGAGGGACATAAGAACAATCAGATAACTGGCAGAGTAAAGGAGAGAGGAGGTGAGGCAGAATTTAAATACTTAGGGAATACATGTGAGGACAAATGAAAAACTGCACACAGCAGTATCTCACAAATAATTGTGGATTGAAGTGACCAATTTTTTTTAAAAAAGGAATTGTTACCCCCAGAAAAGTGATCCGCCGATCGCCTAACAAACGGGTGCCAACTTTTTGCCAGGTAAACAAAGATTTATGGAGTTAGGAAACTTGCCCAACATTTCACCCCTGCCGGGGATTGAACCCAGGTCTCTCCCTTGCGAGTTGAGTGCTTTAACCATGAACTACTGACTTCAAAGAAAAAAAATGATAAAAAGGACTCTTCACACCACTGCAGGTTTTTACTACTTTTGGGAGGCATTCTGGAAGGAGAAGACCAAATGAGCTGTAGGAAATGTACGTGACTTCGGTCACCTTTGATCACACTCCTACCGCTCTCCTCCCCGCCCTCCACCCCTCCTGATCCCAACCACCAGCTCGGATGCGGATCCCTGACTGTCCAGCACCTTGGGATGTCCTCCTGACGTGAAAGCCGCTTTACAAATTTTTTATTGTTGTTCATCTGAACCTCTCTTGGCATCAAGTAAATGACTCACGAGGCTGCAAATCTCATGAAAGGTGAGTGAGCACATTTAATCTGTCTGTGCAAAGCAACTCAGTTCAAAATAGTTTATCTTTGCAACCAAAGACCTACAAGATAATGCATGCCATATCCTCCCCGATGTTCACAATGGTTATTTGGTCTTTATTCTTTGTTCAGATGGATAAAGAAGAACCTGCCTTATGATCCTCATGTCTTACAACACATGGAATGAATTATCTCAACTGGTGACTTGTCTGAGGCATAACATTTCAAATGCCAGCTGGCATGCTCGGGACTTGCAGTAACACAGCAACTCTTATCCAGCACCAAAATTGCACACAGAATCAGAAACAATTCAAACGCTCATTGCTCTACGCAATCTTCCTCCAATAGGTACTTACGATATTGATCTTGTTTCCAGATGGGAGAAGAGGCACAGCCCCAGGGCGCTGAGGTGGTATAGGAGGATGGTGTCCAGATTTTATTGTTGGCCTTTTATCTGAAAGGGAAAATAATAAAGTAATAATTATGAGTGGGGGGGGGGGGGGGGGGGGGGAGGGTTTCAATGATCCCCAGTCTTTCCTGCGAAGTGCTTTGAGATGTCTTGATGACATGATAGCAAATATAAGTATTATTATTATTATATACGGTGGTTTGTATTTAGGATAATATTAAGTGATTCACAAAGATAGTGTCAGAGTCTGTACAATGGAAGAGGGGCAGAGGGAGGTAGGATTTTCGGTAGGATTCAAAAACAGAGAGAGAGAGAGAGAGAGAGATGGTGGGGTAGAGGAGGGAATTCCACAGGTTGGGGCCAAAGTTGCTGAAGCCTCAACCACCAATATTGGGATGAAGATAAGAACATAAGAACATAAGAATTAGGAGCAAGAGTAGGCCATTCGGCCCTTCGAGCCTGCTCTGCCATTCAATAAGATCATGGCTGATCTTCTCACCTAACTCTGATTACCTGCCCTATCCCCATATCCCCTAATCCCTCTATTTTTCAAAAATCTATCAGTCTCAGCCTTGAAAATGTTCAAGGACTGAGCAGCTACAGCCTTCTGGGGTAGTGAATTCCATAAATTCACTGCCCTCTGAGTGAAGAAATGTGTCCTCAACTCTGTTCTAAAAGGCTGATGTCAAGTAATCTGCAGCAAGTCTGAGTGGAAGTGAAGGGTAGTTGAGAGATAGGGAAGTGCTGGGTTGGGGAAGGATTTATAATTGAGGGTAAAGACCCTGAGATATCTTGATTAGGAGATGGGGAAACACAGCTTTATCTCACTTCTAAGGTACAGTAGAATGCTGTGCATCTGGACACTGACTAACCACTTGACCACTTTTTCACAAATGGCTCTGATGCAGAAGTGAACTATGGATTTCAACACTAGCACAAACACATCTATTTGCATTGTGTGTGAGGTTACATGGTTTGAGATTTAGCCAGTTATCCACAGCTCTGTAATAAGACATGAGTCTGAAAGAGCCCAGGAGGAAGCCATTTGATTAAAAATAGGTCAATTTTATTTTAAAACAACAGTATATTCACACAGATCTGTAAGTCAAGGCAAATAACTCAGAAAAGTCTGTTTTGCAAATAGATATCTCCTAGGCTCTCTGAGTCATTGCAATGGAAAAACGCTGAAGCTTTTCTGGAGATTCTTGTTAAATGATAGAGCAGTAATTATCTTTTTTGGTGGGCGGTTGTCAGCCAAATGAGCCACGATACTTGCAGAAGCCCATCACCATGATTAAGAGTACCAAACCAAACTGAGAGTTCAATGCAATCCTACCTACACATGGAAATTCCAGAGATATTTGTTGGAATGGAATGTGCACTCTTCCTAGAGAGACATTTCCTGCTTATCTACTTTTGGAGAGTATTAAGCACAGACTGGCTCCAGATAACACTTTCTAGCAGCTGTTACCCCAAGACTCTATGTTCAGAGTGGTGGAGGACCTTTATGGGACAGCTTGTGATGTGCCAGACACCTCGATAGTCTTGAGATCTAAGTCTAAAGTTGTGTACCAGGCTTACTCAGCACCAGCTGCTTAATCCTGGACCTGTTTCGAGGCAAATAGACATGCCTGCTGTGAAGCCAACTCCCTCCAGGGTGCTTCATGACAGATCAGTGAAGGCTGGGGCCCTCCCTCTCTGAAGCCGCTTCCACTGTTTACCACAAATCCATCTTACTGCTTGATACTGGACTTTGTAAATGATCTGGAGGAAGTGATTCAATGCAGCCAGTGATTCAATGCAGCCAGCTAGGGAATGAATATTACGAATTAGGGTATGACTATTACAACTCGTGCAAAGAAATCCAAGTGGTTTTGATAGAAAACTGAATGGGACCTGGGTGAATGAACAACTTAGATAATTATACAATTGGTAAAAGTAACACTTGCATAATATAATATTATATTATAGTTCTAAGAAAGTGTGATATTAGGGTTGGGTTAGCTCCATCCATTCACGCATTTTACAAGATATATTGGGACATACAGACCACAAGCCCAGATACTGTTGTTAAAACTGATTATTATTACTTAGGCAGACAACACACCAAATACCGACTGCTGAGTGCTAAATCTGCATTGGTACCTGCATAATCTGAGTCATTGGAGATTGGTTTGGCAGCAAAAATCTTGCTTTGGTGAGCTTCTTCATCATTGGAAGGTGGTGGCTCGTAGTCATTATCACTATCGTTGCCTTGTTCAGTAGGTGATTCATAATCTCCTCCGTCATCCTCGGACTCCTGTCCCTGGTCTGGATCTTCATAATCATCATCTGTCTGAAACAGATTATTAAACTTCGTAATGCCAAACGTACGGAAATGTTTCCAGGAAACATTGTGGGAAAAAAAAATCTGACTTGAGCAATAGTTCAACGAGGGATGTTATAAAAACTAGTACTTACAAATTCATCTGAATCCCATCCTCCATCATCCGGTACAACTTCTGCAATAACAGTCAAAAATGTCATTGTTATCCAAGCATTTTTCTCGGTTTCCCCAGCAGCACAGTAGTGGGAACCTTATACCAGGTCTTTGGTAATAGGTTGAATGGAATTCAAGGTCAAAGGGCCATGCATTTAAGATTATAATTAGGATGCAGTAGGATGCATTTCCCCGAGGTTTATCAGAATATGGAATGCTTTGCCACGGTTGGTCAATAATAAGCAATTATCAAATAGTATTAAGAATTTTCTGGTTGAATAATACAGAGGAGAACCTTCCTATTGACAGTGATCATAAATCTGAACGTTGAGGAGATGGAGGGAAACATGAGGTATTTAGCATATTTTTTAATATAAATTGGATGTGGGTGAAGAGATTAGAAACAGCAAATTTTATGACACGGGTTCCTCCAGTCTCTTCTGATTGAGAGTTTCAGTTGAAGAAGTGGGACAGATATAGAGGAGATTACCTTCACACTTGAGTCTGAATATTTTGTACTGTGTTAATTCTGCTCTCCTGTATCTACTCTTAAATAGTCAGGTAGCTATCGCAGAATTACAATCTGAAGACCTTGTGGGGTAGTAGCATTTCATGGTCTCAAAAACATTAATCAAATAAGAGCAGCAAAGATCAAATGATTGCCCTCGAGTTTCACTGCAAATTGCTAAAGCGAGTGTTGAAGGCTTGTATTAATATATATCACTTTTACACAGCTCTCAAAATTACACACCTGATGATTCAAGTCCCAGTCTTGGGAAAGTCCTGTAGCTCAGTGTTTAGACCAATCGCCTTACAGCGGAGTCCTACAGCTCAGTGGTTAGAGCACTCGCCTTTCAGCAGAGTCCTATAGCTCAGTGGTTAGACCGCTCGCCTTACAGCAGAGTCCTATAGCTCAGTGGTTAGACCGCTCGCCTTACAAGCAAGAGACCTGGGATCGATTCTAGGCAGGACAAAAACTTGGGCAAGTTTCCTTAACCTGATAATAATCCCTCAAAAAAAAATTCACTTTACAGTATATTCTGTATAGTACTTTGAGATATCTAGAAGACATGAAAGCGCTATATCAAATGCAAGGATTATTATTTGTAGGATAACACTGGACAGTGATTGAAAAGCAGGAGCACCATTTGCCCTTGTCAATAAATCTTATTTAAATCTCATTTAGATGAATTTTCAGCTAATTTAGGGATCAGCTTCGGATCTTTCCAGCCTATAAGGCTCACAACAAAATTCAGCTGTTGCATTGGGGAGTAATATTTCCCTTATATGGCCAAATGCAGGTTGACTCAACAATGCAGTTCTATAATGATCAGAAAGGCAAGATTAATATTCACGGCAGTTGTGGTCTCTTCTCCATATGAAACGTACCTGGTGGTTCCTGAATTATTTGGTTTGGAGCCCTAAGCACAAAACAAAATTAAGATAGTCACCTATTAAATCTTTATCTATTACAAAAATCTCAAATTCTGTCCAAAATAATTACTGCACAATAGGGAACGGCGATATGGGAATTTTCCGGATATGGATATATCGGTTGGCTCATATCGAGATATACTGAAATATCGATATTTTCTGTTTTTTCGTACTGCGCATGCGCGCGCGCATCGGAGTGCGCGCGCATTCCGGGTACGCGCGCATTCGGGGCCTATCTTCCCAGGAGGTAAATATCTTTCTCTCTCTGTGTCTCTCACTCTCTCCATCTCTGTGTTTTTCTGTCTGTGTCTCTCTATGTCTCTCTCCCTCTCTCCTCTCTCACATCCCCCCCATCTCTATCTATCTGTATATTATCACATCCACCCCGTCTCTGTCCCCCCCCCACCCCGCCATCCCTCTCTCGCACCCCCCACCCCCCACCCCCGTCGTCTCTCTCCCCCACCACCCCCCCAGCCGTCTCTTTCTCCCTCCCCCCACCCCGCCGTCTCTCTCTCCCTCCCCCCCCAGCCGTCTCTCTCCCCCTCCCCCCAGCTGTCTCTCTCCCCCTCTCCTCCCCCCCCCCCCTGCGTCTCTCTCTCCCTACCCCCCAGCCATCTCTCTCCCCCTCCCCCCAGCCGTCCCTCTCTCGCACCCCCCACCCCCGTCGTCTCTCTCCCCCACCACCCCCCCAGCCGTCTCTTTCTCCCTCCCCCCACCCCGCCATCTCTCTCTCCCTCCCCCCCCAGCCGTCTCTCTCCCCCTCCCCCTCCCCCCAGCCGTCTCTCTCCCCCTCTCCTCCCCCCCCCCCCCCGCCGTCTCTCTCTCCCTCCCCCCCAGCCATCTCTCTCCCCCTCCCCCTCCCCCCAGCCGTCTCTCTCCCCCTCTCCTCCCCCCCCCCCAGCCGTCTCTCTCCCCCTCTCCCCCCCCCCAGCCGTCTCTCTCCCCCTCTCCCCCCCCCAGCCATCTCTCTCCCCCTCCCCCTCCCCCCAGCCGTCTCTCTCCCCCTCTCCCCCCCAGCCATCTCTCTCCCCCTCTCCCCCACAGCCGTCTCTCTCCCCCTCTCCCCCCCCCAACCGTCTCTCTCCCCCTCCCAACCGTCTCTCTCCCCTCTCCCCCCGCCCCCAGCCGTCTATCTCCCCCTCCCCCCAGTCGTCTCTCTCCCCCTCTCCTCCTCCCCCCAGCCGTCTCTTTCCCCCTCTCCTCCCCCCCCCCCAGCCGTCTCTCCCACTCTCCTCCCCCCCCAGCCGTCTCTCTCCCCCTCTCCCCCCCCCAGCCGTCTATCTCCCCCTCCCCCCAGCCGTCTCTCTCCCCCTCACCCCCCCCCCAGCAGTCTCTCTCCCCCTCATTCCCCCCACCCACAGCCGTCTCTCTCCCCCCACCCCTTGCATACCTGTATATTGTATTCGAGGACTATGAATACAAGATGGCGGCTTTGCACCTCGGTCTGTGCATTGTGTATAGAGATGAGCATTCTGGGTCTTGTAGTTGATTGTGCTCGCATCCCGATTTTTTACCTCGATATACCGTTTTTCGATATATCGCTATTTTTAAAATGTCTATGTCGGCATATCGATATGAAAATTATATCGGGTTTTAGCGATATACCGATATATCGCCGTTCCCTACTGCACAATATAGTTAACTATATTTTAAGTATATGTACCATCATAATTTTTTATAATAGAAAAAGTTGTACAATCCATTATGTTACAAATCTGATGTTAAAGTTTGAAAGTAGGTACACTATTTGTTTCTGTGTGATAGAGTATGCAGCAATAATTAAGACTGCTGCTATCCATCAATCCAAAAGCATAAGGGTACTGGAATAATGGAAGATCTGACAAACAATGGAGTTGTGTAACATTTTGAATTAACATTCTGTTGAGTTATCATCTGTCTATCGACACTTCTAGCTCACTCCCCCTCTCCATCTACAAAAGCTGCCTGAAAACCTACTTTGTTGACCGTGGCTATGGGCAATTCCCACATCATCCCTGCTCACATTCTCTGTGAAGCGCCCTAAGGTGTCACCCTGCAAGTGAGGTGTTATACAAATACAATTGTACTATTGTCATGTGAACATGTGAAAAATGCACCAACCTTGTTTCCTCATCTCCTAAAACTGGGGGAGCAGTAAAATTTCACAGTGTGATTAAAAATATAATACAGATAGTTACACCGAGGAGACAGAGCAGGTGAGGTCCATGATGGGGTTTGGTTTGTGTGCTGTGTCTTATACTGTGTGTGTTGTCATCCCCGTCACATTAGTTATTTCACGTAAACCACTTAGCAAAAAATATTTTAGTCGGTTAATTCATTTACCTTTTCTGAAAAAAGCTCTTCTTTTCTCGTTTGCTGATCTCCTGACAAAGCTGAATAATCTGCCTGTCAATTAGAAAATCAAATGTTACTGTATACATTTACATGTTATGTATTTTATACATTTGAAATAAGTAACAGAGCTAGGTTAGAAGTAAAATTGATAAGACAATTGACATTGGAAGATTACCTATCATGTACAGCCTTCAATCATTCTTCAAACATTAGGCATTTTTTTATGGGTTTGCTCTGTTGATGAAGCTCCTGTCATGGAAATATTTCTAAGGACTCCTTGCCCTTTAAGAAGCTTAAGCATTAAAGGTTTCATGCTTACGTGACATCTGCAATTATCATACCTAACAAACAGGGCTGTTGTTCATTTCATGAAAGAAAACAACTTGGAAAAGGATGCTTGTACATCAAAAATTTAATGGGGAAGGGGATTGAATAATATATACATACATGGGAGAGACATGGTGAGAGAGGGGCTAAAAAGATAAAGAGAAGATATAATCAAAACACAAAATACTGTACTATAGATGCTGGAAATCTGAAACAAAAACAGAAGTTGCTGGGAAAACTCAGCAGGTCAGGCAGCATCCATGGAGAAAGGAAAGTGAGTCAACATTTTGGGTCCATGACCCTTCGTGGAAGAGAGGATATAATACTTGCTCCTGATTTAGTGCTTTATCAGGTTGAAATGTCTCAAAGGGCTTAAGAGTTTGTAAATTCAAGGTCAAAATGAGGCCATTCAGCCCTTCAAGCCTGCACTGGCTCACGGAGCAAGGAATTTGCTTCACACATACATCACTGCCCTATCCCTATACTATCAGCCTTCTGTACAACCTTTAGCACTTTTGATACCACTTTCAATGACCTCTGAACCTTCACTCCTAAATCCCTTTGTTCCTCAGCGCCCATTCAAAATGAAATCTTTTAGTTTACCAAATGAATCACCTCACATTTTCCTTTATTGAACCTCACCTACCACTGATCAGTCCATCGTGCTAATCTGTTTAAATAGCTTGCAATCCCTTATCATCCTCATCACTGTTCAGAATACTTCCCAGTTTGGTATCATCCACAAACTTTGATACAACAACCGTTATATCTAAGTCCAGGTTATTGACATAAACGGAAGAAAAGTGACCACAACACAAACCACTGTGATGAACTATCTTCCTTCAACTGGAAAAAAAAATCGTTTAGTACTATTGACTGTTTTGTACCCTTCAACCATCTATCTTTCCAAACCACCAATTTCCCCATATTCCATGTGCTTTAAGTTTCATCACAAATCTTCAATTTATGAACAGCAACAAATTGAATGACTATACAGTATATATATATATATATATGTAAAGCTTTGTTTACATGAAGCATTAGGTGATCTTTAACCGTTCAATTGGTTTAATGTCTTATCTGAAGTAATACCCAACCCTCTGGAATGCCGTGCCTCAATACCTTCACCTCTTCGCTTATCTTCAGATCCCACCTGTAAATGTTTCTCTTCAACCTTGCCTATGATCACATCCCCTCTCTCCCCTGCTGGTGTCAAACAATGTCACTGCTTCGAGTGCTACCACACATGAAGGGTGTTATATAAATACAAGTTACCAATGTAGTATCATCTTGCCTCTTGGATGTCCAGAGTGGAATGTTGAATTCAGACAAAAGAAAGACTCCTCTGCACTGACTTGCCAAGTTAACCTGGTAGAGTCGTACTTGGTAAATATAAGTGATTTACATCCAAGTATTTTGGATCAAGTGGGGTCTGGTGCATGTCTTCTTCAAGAGATCGCTGCTGCTTAGATGGGACCTAGCAGATTGCCTTCATATAAATCCAAGTTAAATCCAAGGAGAAGCAAAACAAATTCTACCATTTACTGTGCTGTCCTCTGTTTGGTATCCTTGGTTTTATTTCTGTAATTGATGATGAAGATTAGATTGGAATTACAATCGCAAGACCAAGGTGAGATCTAGGTTGGGTCTTGGACAGAAATTTGTCTGTGGACAACAAGAACTTGCATTTATACAATGCCCTTCGTGTGGATAACATCTCAGAGTACTTCAAACTTTTGGGGGTTTATAACTATTGGACTAATTGGGGTGCCACACTGGTAACCATTGGTGCCACTATTTCTGACATTTCTCACAGTGAGAGAACCTGCAATGCTGGAAATTAATTGCACAGTGAATATCTGCCAGATCTCCACATTTATTTCCAGTGGGTTTGCAAGAAGCATCAGCAGCATAGATGGTTAGTGTTTTGGATGATGTACATGATAAACTCCCCCCTTCATTGGAGGGGTTGGGTGCAGTATTTAGTTTTATGGCTGTAATTCACCCAGAATGCGTTATAGTCAAGGAGGTTGTGCTCTTAGTATTGGGCTCTTGTGCTACTGAGATATTGTTCACTTGTGTTACATGGACGTGCAGTCAGGGTAGGCAGTGCCTACCTTATGAAAATAAAAACTTGAAATTCTATATGATTATTTAATGGTTTATATTTTTACAATGCACATTTTATATAATGCAAACGATTTTTAGTAGAAACTACCAAAATTATTTAATTGCGATTTGATATGCCTACCTTAAAAGCAACAGAAACACGGTGAGATGCCGTGCCTTTTTTATCCATGGAGTTGAATGTAGTTCCGATGCGCATGCGCGTTCCTTTCTCAGTGTCTCAGTAACGGGTGAAGTAGTCACAAGCTACTGGTGCCTTTCCTTTTTCTATCAATTGCAATGAGATCACATTGAAATGCCATCTCCGCACATGCGTATTTGCGAAACAAAATGACTGGGAAGAAGGCAGAATCTGCTGCTGCCTTTGGGGACGTGGATTCATGACGACGCATGTTGTAACCTAGCTCTCAGTATCTGATATCAGTATCAGTAGCTGATATTGACACTAGAATAGATTTGAAATTAATAAAATTTTAAGATTCTGGAAAGCATTTGAGTAGGTTTTGGTTATGTATAATGGGAAAACGGAGACTGGAAAGTATCCCTCTTTATTTTTGTTCTACTGCAGCTTTGTTGGTTTTGAATGTCACGTAACCAGGAAATATTTAGAAAAGATGCAGTCTATCAGCAAATTTTCCTTGAACTGAAACTTCATCAAAGGAGAATGTTCCTAACTGCGCAGAAAATGGCAAAAGAGGAAGAATTAAGAAATTAAGACAATGAATTTTTGTCCAACAGAGCTCCCACTCCCTGTCCCAGCAATGATTGGAATTTATCTCAGAACAAGGATTAAATCTCGGCACCGAGATCAACTCGTCCAGACCAGAGGTTAAATCTGTGATAACATTTGCACAACCCATACCAACAGTCAGACCTGTACCCTTCCTAATCTGTCTGATGAGGCAGCAATGTGATGCATTTATCCATCCATCAGGGTAGCTTCTCCAAGTTTTACTCGGGTCAACCAAATTTAAATGTGAAAAGTCTGTGGTTGAATTCTTTGAATCTCAAAGATGTCTTTAGAATGTAGTAAAAATAATAATGGTTCAAAGAAAAATGAAAATGATCTTTGTTTTTGATATAGGCTTTTCACATTCAGAGGCATCTCAATTCTTGGCGGTGGGTTGGGGGTGGGGGGACGGGGACAACCAGGTGTCCGACACATGTCCAAGATATTTCGGACCCGATCTGGGGTAGGGATCAGGTAAGGTGGAGGGCAGGGGGACCTGGGTTTGATTCCCGGCTGGGCAAAACCTCGGGCAACGTTTCTTACTCCACAATAATCCCTCATGAAAACAAAAGCAAAAAATAACAATTATAAAATTTGTCACTTCAATCCTACAAATATAGAGTAAATTCACTTTTGCTGAATATTCTGTGAATCGCTTTGAGATGTTCAGAACACGGGAAAAGTACGACATCAAATGCAAGGATTCTTATGTTATTATTATGAAGTGAATTTATTGTATATTTTGTGTGTGATGTGATGCGTGGCAGCCAATTGTGTGAATAATTTTTATTGAAGCCTTTTTTGTTGAAAGCTTCTAAATTAAGACTGAATATAATAAGACTGATAAAATTTCACACAATCTTAAATCGATGGCTTTAAGATTATGAGTTTTCGAGCCTCAGATATCTTGGCTACACAAAACATATTTCTAACAGTCCAAAAGAAGAGTTTTAGTGCAGCCACGCAATAGAGCAATTCTCTCCCTGATTATTTTCTGTAAACACAATTTTCAACCAATTAAAATTAGATTAAAAATAGTTTTGCTTGACTTACAAGTAGTATTTGTTAAACGTGATGAATTTCATTTACAGTATTTGGTTTTATGCTAAACTATGAGTGCATTACAGGAAGGAAAATGAAGAATCACCATTGGAACTGATTCTGTGATCTGATAAAGGCCTTAAAATGGAAACCTTGTGGTGCAGGGTAGCAGAGGAAACATTCAACAATGTTATTTCACTTAGCCAGCAACCACTCATAGTATGTGGCAGTGATATGAAAGCCTGCTATTGATTTCCCAGCAGTGAAGAGCTCAAACTACATTAAAGCAGTGTCTGAGAAAGTGTTACAGCTTGAAAGGACAGAATGGAATAAATGTTGTTGGTGCTAGAGCAAATGTGCTTTTCATGTTTGCTCTATGATGTATGTATGCCGCCTTTCCACCCTGACACAGTGATCCAAGGCAGCCGTAATGTATAAGTTAGGAGAACAGAACTCAAGAGTGATTGGGCTGTGGACTAATTATCGTATTCCAAGGCTCACTGGATGGGAATTATGTCAGCAGATTCTGATGATAAAAATGACGAGCCAAACCAAGTAGTTGTAGGCCTGTGGATTTTAACATCAGTTGTGAACAAATGACTAGAATTAATCATCAGAGTCAGAAAAACTGTGCATCTGGAGACTAGGTGTCAGCTTGGCTCTGTTGGTAGCAATCTCAACTCTCGTTAACAATAGGTACAACAAAAATAGCAACTAGCATTTATGTAGCCCCCTTCACATAGGGTAGTGTCTTGGAGCACTTCACAGGGATGGGATTGGAAACTGAGCAAGGAAGAGGGAGGGAGACAGGCAAGTGGCCTTAGGCACATTTAAAGAGATAGGTTTTGAGGCAGAACTTAAAGACAGAGTGATAGAGGAAGGGAGTTCCAGAAGTTGGAATTGTAGGAACTGAAGGCTCAGTCACCTATGGCGGTGCAGAGAGGACAGGGGATGTGCAGCAAGGCCAAGATAGCTGAGTGGAAGGTAGCATGAGAGGTAGGCTGAGGAGTAGTCTGACAGGCAAATGGACAGAACATCAGTGACTTGGGAGTCAAGAGTGGAAGTGAAATAGTAGATTTGGATGTCATCACCTGCTCGCAAGTGGAAGTTAAGCTGATGCACTGATAATGCCCCCAAAAAGAATCATACTATTGAGTACTGTACTGGTATGTTGCTGGTGAGATGGTGGGAGGAGCAAACATTAGAGGAGGTGGAGTGGAAAGTGGTGGGACATGGAGGACTATAACCAGTGGAGATATATGGGGGAAGACAAGCAATTGAGCAGGGTGGGATGTTGGCAATATTGAATGCAACAGAGCGAACAAGAAAGTAGAGAGAGCTCTGGTCACGAAAAATGTAACTGAATACTTTGACGAGAATTATCTCTATGCTGAAAGAAGCCGGAGGTGATTGAGCTGGAAGTGACGGCCATCAATGTTAGTTTCTGGTTTGCCCACGCACAAAGCAGGAAGTGGTATAACTAGTCAGTCACCTTGAAGTCACCCATATTAGTTATCAGCAAGAACTTCCAGGTCATCACTGACATGAATTCCTGCTTTGTGCAGGCAAGGCAACAGGAAGAAACAATGCCAGTGTCCCAATAATCTGAAGATGTGCTCATTTTTCTTTTATTGCGGGAACCAGTTGGGGTGCAGGGAACAAACCAGCTGAGTGTTCACCTGTGCAGTTAAACTGGCTATTACAATGCGCCAGTTGAACTAAAGAATATTTACAATTGGTATAGCACCCAGGAGGACACCAGGAGAACTTCTCTAAACACTTTCACAGGATGTACTGCAAAGTATAGTGACTATGTAGAAAACATGACAACCCATTTGCACACAGCAATGATCCACAAATAGCCATGAAGTGAATCACCATATTTATTTGGGGGATTGTTAGTCAGGAGAAACTGCCTTCCCTTTTTCAAATAGTGCCATGGGATGTTTAATATCCACCTGAACAGGAGATGGGATCTTATTTTATTCAGTTCAGAAGGACCTCAGTCCTTTTCTTCTGAAGGACACACCACCGTTAATGCAACCTGCCTCCAGCATTGAAGTGTCAGCCTTTGACTAAGCGAGTTCAAAGTCTTGACATGGGATTTAAACCCACATCCTTCTAATGCGGAGGCAAGACTGGGTCAAACTAACACACTTTATTTCACTTTCAGATACCGTATTATTGGACAGTATTGGGTGTAAGCAGAGACACAGAATGGAAAGTGACTCACAGTAATTTTTAACAATATCCATCCTTGCATTTGATAAACCATCTTCCCACATCATTAAGACATTTCAAAGTGATTCATAGTAAATACGGCAGACAATATGTGGATAACTTGCACTTACTTATATAGTGTCCTCCTTGCTGGGTAGCATCTCAGAGAGCTTAACAGTGGCAGAGCCTGACTCTGAGCTGGCGCGGAGGTATGGGGGGAGCGGGGAGACTTGGCCGTAAACATGGTTGAAGAGGAAGGTTTTCAGGCAGGCAAGGTGAAGAGATTGAGGGGTAGAATGTTCCAGCATTTTGTGGGGGGGGCGGGGGGATATAGCAATTTCCTTCAAAAGGAAATCTCCACAAGCAGCAACATTCACAGCACACCCTGGCACACCAAACGAATGTCAGCAGACTATACGGTTCCAGGTCCAAGTAATTGAAGTCACCTGAGATAAATTCTTATGTGTCAGTGCATTTAAAATGTAGTACTGTACATGTGTTTTATTTGAAACACAGTGCATTTGGTGTTTATCTTTTCCACTGAATGTGCTGAAGTGCTCTGAGGCAGTACCCTGGTGAGGGGCACGATAGAAACGCAAGTTGTGCTTGTTGTTGACCTCAAGCTTTCATTCTTCTTTAAATTGTGCATTAATAACTAGATCAGTGGCTAGGAAAGTCCCCAATGCAG
Organism: Hydrolagus colliei; assembly: GCA_035084275.1. Classification (NCBI taxonomy): domain Eukaryota; kingdom Metazoa; phylum Chordata; class Chondrichthyes; order Chimaeriformes; family Chimaeridae; genus Hydrolagus; species Hydrolagus colliei. The sequence goes on from CM068752.1 coordinate 12,197,647, forward strand.
TGGAACATACAGTCAGACTGATAAGATCTCGATAGCCTGAGAATCAGTTGGCGCAGTCACACAGACTGGAGCCCCTCATGGTTGAATGGTGCCACGCGAGATATAAAAGGCACGAGTGAGTACATTCAGCAGAGAGCAGTGCAGCATTTTGTCCGGATGAACCAGATTATTGTACGAATCACCGTCATATTTAGAACGGGTAGGAATACAAATGAATCGGGGCCAGGTGTGTTGTCCCAATTTATCTGGGGTCTGAGATTAACTGGCGTCCAGTAAAAGCAGCTTCCACTGTATTCAAGTTATTACATCTTTGTTTCTATATTCCACACCCTATTTATAAAACCTGGAACTCCTTTTGCTTTTTTGACAGCTTCGCCCACGTACTTTCCCAACTTTAACGATTGATGTAAGCGCTCCAAGACACTACTGCGCGCGAAGAGCGCTATATACACGCAAACTGTTTGTGTTCTTATGTACGCTAACCCCTAATTAATGCTGCTCTTCCACTCATTTTAAAATGTTACCCCCTAACATATACTTGCTCTCATTCTTCTTCCCACAATGTATCACCTAACTTTTGTCTGCATTAAATGTCTTCCATCATCTCCCTGCTCAATCAACGAATCTGGCTATGTCCGCCTGCAGATGCTTTTTCATTGATAGTTATGCTCCCTATTTTTGTGTCATCTGCAAATAATAATAATCCTTGCATTTGATATAGCGCTTTTCACGTCTTCTAAAGCACTTCATAGAATATATTGTAAAGTGAATTCTGTATATATGTGGGTGAAATGTGGCAGCCAGTTGCGCACAGCATTGTCCCACAAAGTGTCGTGGATTGAAATGACCCATTTATTTTTTTTTTAAGGTTTTTTTTTAGGGATTACTTTTAAGCGTGTAAAAGTAGGCCTTGGGTAGTAAGGAAACTTGCCCAAGGTTTCAACCTGCTGGGAATTTAACCCAAGTTTCTTGCTTGTAAGGCGAGCGCTCTAACCACTGAGCTACGGGACTCCACATTAAAGAAACTGTAGCTTTTGTACCAGAATCCAGGTAATTGTAATCATTTGTAAATAATTTTCTGAGAACAAGGAATATATGAAAATGAATGCACCAGAAAACCACAACACATTTGAGAAGCTGATCCAGTCAGAGTTTATGTAACTTGCTGCAAATGAGCAGTCAGGAATGACCATTTTAACTGCAGTACAATAATCAGGAGGTGTATAGCTGAGTGAAAAAATTTCATGAGAAATTTAAGTGCTTAATATACACATATACTGTATTGATGTGAAACATTGCTAGATACAAATAATCCACCAACACAGTCGCTAGTGAGACAAATTCGAACATAGTTTCAAAAGGTTACTTTGAAGGAGGATGGTGGGCGTTCTGCACCAATGATTATTTGTTATTCAAGTGTATTTGGGTGCTACAAAAATGATATGACAGTGACTCATTCTGTGCAAAAGGGGCCCAAATACTTTGAAAATGGCAGAGAAAACCACAGTCAAAATTTTCTGCCCTAAAAGCATCACTATTACTATTTTGAGCTTTTGAATAAAAATCTTCATCAGTTCAGTACGAGTTAGGAACAGTATTGGTTACAACAACAACAGCTTGCATTCATATGGCGCCTTTCACGCCAGACGGCGTCTCGGAGCACTTGATATTAATGGACTGGTTTTGCAGACCCAGTCTAAGAGAGTTACATTGATAGATTACAACAATACTGTATTAGGACGAGGTGGGGCATTGGGCGAACTGCAGAATCAGTGGAGGCAGCAAAAGTTGCAGAAAGACAATAATAATAACAACATTCCTTGCATTTGATATAGCGCTTTTCACATCTTCTAGACGTCTCAAAGCGCTTTGCAGAATATACTGTAAAGTGAATTGACTGTATATTTGTGGGCGAAACGCGGCAGCCAATTGCACACTTTTCGACATCCTTCCATCGTTAATAAAAGGCGCTACGTAAACGCTATTATGTTTGTTTGTTATTGTGTTGGAAGGGAACGACAAAAATATTGCTTATGCAGTCTGTGGACATTTCGCAAATAGGGCAATTAGCCCTCAGCAACTACAAGGTTGGATGTTCCTGCCTTAGCCTGTCATCACCTCTTTCTATACAGCATAACTCAGTCAAAATGTGCTGTTAAAGTTAATGAGCTAAATATCACTTCTAAATAACCAATACAATTTGCAGAATGATTACTGCCTCAGTGCCAGATGGTTTCAGAGCCATAGTTCTGAGGTTTCCAATCAACATGTTGGGGAGGCTCATTCCCTATGTGTTGTGGTGATCTTGTCTCCACCTTGAGAGGGTTGCTCTCTTCACAATCTGCTGCTCAGAGGAAACTGCAATGTTCCCAGAGAATCATAAATTCTTCACTTTGTAGAAAGGGCCAAACAGATAAAACGCAAACCCATCACTTTGCACGAACATACCCATACCATGGCGGATCAATGCTCTGATTGCATGTGGCTATTTCTTTTTAAACGTGGGGAGATTTCAAGAGAACTTTCAGCAAAAGGGAATACGCAACAATTTGTACTGTTTCAAACACTGGTTACAAAATACTACAATTTTTTTTCTCTCTCAGCTAAAATGGGTGCAGCTGTCAGCTTTGCACGAGGCAACAAAAAATGCACGGGATCATGCAGATGCAGAGGCTGCAACAAGCCACAGACAAAAAGCCACAGTTTAGTCACAGCCTGAAATACTATTCACTTACTTCATATTAATATAAAAATGCTTTCATTTGAAATAGCGCTTTGTCATGTCTTCGAGATGTTTCGTTGAAACGTCTTGAAGATATGACAAAGTGCTTCACTGTATATACTGTAAAGTGAATTGTCTATAGGTTTTGTTGGCGTTGTTCCACAAACAGTCGTGGATTGAGTGACCAATTTAAAATAAAAATATTTTGAATTAAGGAATCATAAGCCCCAGAAAAACAGTCTGACAATCGACTGACAACCGAGTTCCTACTTACTGTTGGAGGCGTATTGAGTATGGAAACTGCCCTAACATTTTGTCCTGCTGGGAATCAAACCCAGATCCTCTCGCTTGCGAAGCGAGTACTCTAACCACAAGGCTATGGGGCTTCAATTTCTAATTAAGGTCATAAATAACCTTGTTCCCTTGATGAATGCATTTTGGTCTAATTCAGGTCAAAGGGAGTGATTAGGGCCTTTCCTGATGCACCAAAAATAAATGAAACATTTGAAAGAAAGTAAATTGAAAGGATGTGGTGAGAGGACAACAGAATAACATAGATACATGCAGTTATAGAGTACAATACAACACCTGTACTTTCAAACTGGCCAACTCTGAAAGCAGTATCATTGAAACAATCAGAGGGTGGTTGTTTTTTTTATATAGAATTGATGAAGAGCTACTTCTACGAAGAGTTAAAAAAAAACTTTACAAACAGCTCAACTAAATGCTTGAGGACCTGATTATCCACCAGGAGACCTGACCTGACACAGTTGATCCAACATTTATGGGAAGGTTATGTGAAGCAGCCCAACATCTGTGGCAGCTGTGCAGGTCTTTGGAAGATGGTGTGTTAATAAGATCTTCGGTAAAGTGGAGCATGGCTAATAACTGCTCAAAACTTTGGTTGGTGCTATAGTTAGCCTATACATTGCGAAGTCCTGTAGCTCAGTGGTTAGAGCACTTGCCTTACAAGCGAGAGATCTGGGTTTGATTCCAGGCAAGGCGAAATGTCGGACAAGTTTTCTTACTCGACGCGGGCTAAGTACAAACTTGGTTGTTAGTCAATTGGTAGATCATTTTTCCAGAGGCAATAATTCCTCCAGAAAAATATTAGTAATAAATTGGGCATTTCAATCTAGGACTGTTTGTGGGACACAGCTGTATGCAATTGGCTGCTGCGTTTCGCCCACAAAAATGTACAGTCAATTCATTTTACAGTGTTTTCTGTGAAGTACTTTAAGATGTCTCGAAGACGTGATAAGGCATGAAATCAAATGCAAGCATTATTATTACATTATATTATGTCAAGTCATTGAAATCCACATTGGTGATCCATTATGTCACTCACTTGAAGATCTTAGTGCTTCACACAATGTACTGTAAAATGTAGTGTCTATGTATTTGTGGGTGAATGCAGCAATCAATTAGTATCCAGCAACGTCCTACAAATCACTTTGAAGTGAAAAAAACAATTTTATTTGTGGGGAATTTTGGCCAGTATACTGAAAGGAACTTCCCTCTCTTTTTGAAAAGTGCCATGAGAATTTTAACATTCACTTGGGAAAAACAGACAGGGCCCTGGTGTAATATCTCCTCTGAAGGATGGCATTCACACAATGCAGCACACATCAGTACTGTATTGAGATGTCATCTTAGAATATATTAGTGCCAAGTCCCGACATGGGGCTTGAACACATAATCTTCTGAATCAGAAGAAAGAGAGCTACTAACTAAGCCAGGCTGACAGATATTGTACAACACTATATCAGTCCTCATCCAAGATTTGACTTGGGCATGAGGAGCCATGTGGTTTCCCTGTCCGCTAGGAGCTATGTGTATAATCTGTTAGACCAACAGAACATGCTAAGATGATCTAGAAATATGTGTAGTCCCTAGGAATTTGTTATTGACTTGAAAAATCTATCCATTGAAATTCCCCACCACTTGAACATGTAGGTGTGCAAACCCTTCTTCATCATGTGTGTTAGAGGACCTTCAGTCAGATCAGACGAAAGCTGAGAGAACTGTTACTTTCAGGTCACCACTTAGTGGCCATTAATGCAGGTCTGACCGAGGTGACCAATTACCCAACACAATACATTTAACAGCCACAATCAGCTGATGAATTGCTGTGTCATATCCTCGAGGGTAAAACCCAAGACTGTGTAGACCTAGTCTCTTTCTGTGTATTGTGTCTCTCTTAGTCAAACAAGGTGATGCAGGTGCCTCGTAAGAAACACAAGTCACGTTTATCTTCTGATAATAGCTTGTGTCTGTTGATGACACTTATTAATAATAATAATCCTTGCATTTGATATAGTGCTTTTCACATCTTCTAGATGTCTCAAAGCACTTCACAGAATATACTGTAAAGTGAATTGACTGTATATTTGTGGGTGAAACGCGGCAGCCAATTGCGCACAGCAGTGTCTACAAACAGTCGTGGATTGAAATGACAATTTTATTATTTGTTTTGAGGGATTATTATTAGGCATTAGAGCAGTGGTTCCCAACCTTGTTTTTTTGCTGCGATCCAAATTAACCACCAGCAGGTCCTCACGACCCAATTTTTTTTTGCTGTGACACAAATTAGCCTCCAACAGGTCCTCCACTACCAGAGGGCGATATCGCGACTGAAGTCAGCTTTCCCGCTCTCCTCCCTACCCCGATCCCTCCCCTTGACATCTTTCCCTCCTTTTTCCCTAAATCACACTTCTATGACTGTTTGCGGGACACTGCTGTGTGCAATTTGGCTGTCGCATTTTGCCCACAAATATATAGTCAATTTTCCTACTCTTTTTCATCCTGCCCCGACCCCTCCCCCGCAGTCCCAGGGCCTTGGGACATCCTCTCGATGTGAAAGGTGCTATATAAATGTAAGTTTTGATTGATTGATTGAAGCTCAGCTAAAACTTTATCTCCATCTGTTTTGTGGACTCAGCGCAATTGGTAAGTATGCTCTTTATATGAATTGGTTGGCAGTGTCACATTTTAGCATTAAAAGCTTTTTTTTTAGCTATTTTAGCGTTAAAAGCTTCTTTTAGCATTAAAAAGGCATTTTCAACATAAAAAAAGGAAAAAAAAATTTGGATGACTCTTCGTGACCTTACTGAGGACCCCCCGCGACACTGATTTGGGTCGGGACCCGAGGTTGGGAACCACTGCATTAGAGTAAGGAAACGTGCACATGGTTTGGTCCTGACCTGCCTGGATTCGAACACAGATCTCACGCTTGTAAGGTGAGTGCTCCAACTGAGCTACAGGACTCCATGTATTGCACACATTCATCTAGTTTCTTTGCACATTCAAAACTCCTAAATAATGATATTGTTCAGATCTGTCAAGGAGGTGAAGATGACAAAAATGATTGTAAATACTCACTGGAATTTACAAGCACTGGATGCAAGCAATGTTACATGAATTTCACAAAAAAAGGATTAAACAATCCGAGACAGTGGAAACAGTTTTTCCTTATTCATCATTTCGAATCCCCTCGTGATTTTATAAATCTCTATTATGTCTCCTCTCAACCTTCTCTGTTCCAAAGAGAATAAACCTAGCATCGAGCCTTTCCCCATAACTGAAGTCCCTGAATCCTGGTATCATTCTAGTAAACCTTCTTTGCACCCTTTCCAATGCCTTAACATCCTTTCTATGGTGTGGTACCAGAATTGGACACAGTACTCTGGCTGAGGCCTAACCAAAGTTTTATAGAGATTAGTCAGCACTTCCTGACTTTTGTATTCTATACCCATATTTTAAAGCCTAGTATCCTATATGCCTTCTTAACTTCTTAATTAATCTATGTGTTAATTCATTTAACTTATTATGGAGGACCTGCCATCCTGCACTATATTTAAAACAGAGAGATATATGCTGAGAGACAAAGATTCAGGTAGGTGATCCATGTCTGCCTTTCACATAAAGAAAAGCAAAGAAGGATAACATTCTCATTACAGCGAGTCATAGCACGAGCAAAACCAAGAGATATGGTACATGTTTACATAAAGGGCTAACAAATTTGTAAGTGAACAATACTAATCAATTTGGGCATTTGATAAAGCACCTCATCACACCTTCGAGATGTCTCAAAGTGCTTCACGGATAGACTGTAAAGTATATATTGTGGGCGAAATGCAGCAGCCAATTGCTCACAGCAGTGTCATGGGTTGAGTGACCAAATAATTATTATGTATATTTTTATTAATAGCAGGCAGTCATGTACATTGACACATATTAAATGGAGTAACAGATCAACTTTTGAACTTTAGAACTAAATCACATTAATGTATCGCAGAATCTAGAAAAGATTGACACTCGTGACTGTGTAGCGCAATATTCTACGGTGAGGTGTGCCTTCCTGTCTGGTGTGATGAAAATAACTCATGCTAGTTCAGTGCCCCACATAATCATCAAAGCCTTTTGAAATCGGATGCACGCTGTGCAACCTGAAACAGAAGTAAGACGGCCTACCCTCCTCAGTCATAATAGCTTTCAATCTGTGTAAAATGGGAAGAATATGTCGGCAAATATGCACACTTTACAAATAACCAACGATCTTGAAATACTAAGCTGAGGTATGCAATCGAGTTGATGAAAAAAAATAATTCATTGTTTCATTAGCATTTCAGGAATTGACCACAGACTCCAACCAAAGAATTGCTCTGACTGTGTTTACAGTTAGACATAAACTAGGTATGATCTGGGAGGGAGGAAGAAGGTAGCGGAAAAGATGGGTCATGTTATATCTGGAACTTCAGTTTCACTTGTGTGGAGCTGAAACAGTTTGTTGGATGGTGGGCAGGCCTGTTAAGGTGGACATTAAAGCTCCCATGGCACTATTTGATAACAGAAAGATGTTTCTCCTCCTATGATGGCCAATAATCCACCCCCCAAAAAATTATTATTCACTTCATGGCAGTTTGTGGGATACTGCTATGTGGAAATTAGTTGCTGTGTTTATCCACAGAACACACAGTCACACAACTTCACAGAACAGTATATCCCGTGAAGCGCTTTGGGAATGTCTTCCTGACTTGTATAAGTCTAATCTGTTCATATGAATCCACTAATCGTCCAAGTTGTAGATCTTCCCAAGTCCTTTTCAATTTCCTATCTTCACTGATCATGTTAACAATCGCGCAACTCCTCACACTGAAAGTACCGGTCTTCGGATGAAAACATTTCTCGTTCCTACCTCAAACAGAACACCTCATCCCAATGCTCTCTGCAGCCTCCCTCCTGGGTGTCGCATTATACGAGTGAAGGGGACTTTTTGCCGCATATGCAATGCTCCATGTGAGACAATCACAGGAATCTAAGTCGTGGGCCATCAGGTTCACTTACTGGCTGCGATGCTGAAGGCACACGTTGCAGCTCAGTGAACAAGTACAGGAGCCAAGGTTTGACCAGTAACCATGAAATCAAGCAATGCCGATAGCCCAACTGAACACACATTAGTGACAAGGAATTTCCATGTGTAGGTGGGATGCATGAAATTCCCAGATTCATTTGGATATTCTTAAGCATGTTTCTGCACGTGCCAGAATAGAGAGACAAAAAATACATTGCATAAGTCACGTAAAAGGTATGGTCCCAAAATATATGATTTATGTGTTGTTTACTGTATTATTCGTTAGCTCTTTAGACCTTCTGTCCATTACATTGCCACATGACTTTGTTATCCATCCCAGAATTTAAAAAAAACACTTGATACATAGACTACACGTATCAAGCACAGTAACCTCAAAACAAGAATCCTTTGAAGTTTAACGGATGGGATTTTTTTTTCACATTTTTCTGACGTCCTTGTGTGTTGTGCCTTGACTGTTAAACAGATAAAGTTCCAATTTACAACATAGAATTGCAGTATCTGTGAACTTTACATGGTCTGTAAGATTCAGATAAGAATGCCAACACTCCGACTTTCCACGTGGGCCCTGATTTAAGGCTCTTTCAACTGTTTTGTTTTACTGTAAATGAACGTTTGAGATATTGATCTTTCTCTGTTTCTCAAAAGGAAGCATTGTAGGTAACGCTTGTAAGTTAAGCATTACTAAACATAACTGATGTATTGCTTTGAAAAATAACCAAGAGAATAGATAGGTAGTATCCAATGATGTGGATGGATGATGAGTGAATTTTGAGACGACTTTGATAGTTTGTCCTCCCGACATGAAAGGCACTTTACAAATTTATTTTTGTTGTGGTTGAATAGCAGGGGTGGGGAGAGAGGGATGGGATGTTGGGATGAAGGTGCTTAAAGGGAGGAAAGGTTGAGGGAAGCGGAGAACAGGCATTGGAGGGGAGAGTAGACATTAACTACTCAACAGGACCACTGAATGGATTTCTGTAAAATAAACATATTTAAGTGGGGGAAATGAGCAGGAAAAGGTGTGGAACAACATTAACGGCAGCGTTAAAGTTTTTTCAAATCTTTTCATATAATGCCTTGGGATCTTTAACATTTTCATGAACAGGCAGACGGGAACTCAATTTACCTTCTCCATCCCAAGGACAACACTGAGATGTCATTGTAAGACGCTCTTGTGTGCTCATCTGTTATCTTGTTTTTGTGAATGCTTATCCTGTCATTGTAAGACGCAGCTGGCCTATATCTCCTATACTCCAAGAACAATGGCAAGGCCATATATATATAATTAACTTAACATTAATCATATGTAAATAGCATAAACATGTCCTTATTTGGTAGACAATGAGTTACTGAGATAAGGTAATCAATATGTACCACATGCCCATGTTTGGCAGACAAAGGATTGAAACTGTATAAAGATGCATGTGTTAAAGTATTTGGGGTACACTTTGGAGTCAACGGACGAGAGTCTGTAGCAACCCAGTGTACCGCTTTGCAAACGCTGATTAAACTGGTTGAATCACACACCGCGTCACATATTTGTGAACAAGACCACCAACCACGGGACTGAGACGAATCGGAGTTTCACAACACCACTAATAATGCACCCCCCCCACCCCAGAGTCACTTTAGACAATATAATTCCAAGTCTGCATTCGGAATCACAACAACAACTAGGGCGTATATGGCACCCCCCAGGCAGGGTAGCGTCTAAAAGCGATTAACAGCGGCGGAGCCTGACTCTGAATCATATATTCGTAGCTGACACTCAGAGTGGTTTGAACCCACAAGCTCCTGACTCAGGTGTTAGAGCACGAAGACTGAGCCAAACTGACACCGAGCCAGGCCAACATCGAGCCAGACCGACACACAACAATAATAAGCCTCGAGAGCCAATTAAAAAAAACGCATTGTTGAGTACACCCTAAACAAACAGATAATGAAGTTGCGCTTTTGGAAAAATTAAAGATCACACATACTCAAAGAATGTGGTATACATACTGGTATTATAAGATAGTTAGAGTAGTGTGGGAGGAAAGGGAATAGTGAAAGCGGAAGAAAAGGCATTGGAAAAGAAACTGGAATACGAAAGGAATTTAGTTAGCACGAGCAACAAAACAAGAAATCTGAAATTAAACAAACAGAGACAGCACATTGAAAGCACTGATAGAAGTAATCAGGCGAGCATGACTAACAACAAGATGGGAAACACCAGTGGGAATTAGAGCATGCTGGATCATCAGAGCACTGCGACACACAAACAGAAATAATCTCAGGAGGATGATAATCACACAGAAAAAAAGTGCAGGAAAGGATATGAAGAGAAATTCAGAGTGTATTAGGGATTGAACAGATGGCAAGCAAATTATACATCTGATCAGGGATGTTCATACAAATACAGAATATCATTTAAGCATGCAACATATGTGGGTCAATGCAAAACAAGGAACAAAAAAGCTTCAATACAGTACATCATTAGACATGAATAGTCATGGAAGAATGGCCCTAGCTGTAAAGGAGATTTACTAAGAGAGTTACTGGGTATGAGTGGTTTGCTCACAAAATATACAGTCAATTCACTTTACAGTATATTCTGTGAAGTGCTTTGAGGCGTCTTGAAGACGTTATAAGGCACTATATCAAATGCAAAGATTATTGTTATTTGGCCTATGAGTAGGGACTGAAGGAACTTTTTATTTCAGTTAGAACAGAAAAGGTAGAAGAAGAGTGGCCGAATCAATAGGGAGAAAATATTTCCACTAGTTGAGTTGTCAGCGCCCAGAGGGCATTCATTTAAAACTGCAAGCAAACAGGCAAATGGGGAAGTTAGGAGAATTGTTTTCACACAGTGAAAGTGATGTTACGAGATAGAACATCATGCCAGGAGCAATGGGTTAGGAGAATCCATGCTTTCTTTCAAAGGGGAACTGGATAGATATCTAAAAAAGGTGTAAACTGCAATAATACGGAGAAATGTTATTTCAATGTTAGTTCAACTGAAAAGATTGCTCTTTAAAAAATGCCAGCACAGACACAAATGGTCCAAATGGCCTTTTTCTTCGCATGCGTTTCTGTGATTCTATTAGTTTTCAGTTAAAGTTGAAATTTCATTCTCATTCAACTGTTCGCTAGTTGGTACACAATACCACTTACATTTATATTGCACCCTTCATGCCGAAATTACTTCTCAAAGCGCATTCATAGTCTGTGTGGCACTGAGCTGGAGGTGGCAGCTGAGGAGTGGGTAGGGGACAGAGGCACGTTTTGCGACATACTTTGACAGAAGGGAGTGAGTCAAAGGGATTCTGGGTTAGAGTTCCAGAGTTAGGACATGAGACTGACTGCAAATCCATTCACTGATAGGTGGAATAAGGCAATAGAACATGAAGCGGCCGGTGCTTACTGAGCGAAGGGGTTAGGATTAGTGTTGAAGAAAGTCACAGGCATAGGGTAAAATTAGAGTGGAAATATTTTAAGGGTGAGCATAAGGACCTGGAACTCGATCCAATGCAGCTGAGCAAGGATTGGGGTGAAAGGCTTATGTTGCCTGGAGAGAGTACAGAGAACGCTCCAGAGTTCTGGATAGTATGTAGATTGTATAGGGAAGAGTTGGAGAGACCAGTAACTACAACATTGATATAGTCAAGCTTCGAACCAATAAAGCAGTAATTTTGTATCTCAGCAGGGAAAGGGAATGACAGAGGCAGGCAATTGTTTGGAGTTGGGGGAAAGCTGTGCAGGTTAGAGAGCTGTCCCTATTTCTATCTGTTAAACAGAATGCAGTCTAATGATGTTTTTGAGAACTCCCCCATTTTTGAGAATCTTAGGAAATTGAATTGTTGTTTAGCTATTGTCAGTGTCACCTTAGAGGATCTATTTCCACTATCTGAACAGTGACTGAGTCATTGACTAGAACCAAGTTAATAAAAACACTTCCTCTTGTGGGTTCCCTGACACACAGATGCTGCCAATCTGATAGACTATGGCTTTCTATGGTAAAGAGTTGGGAAGTGAGATGAATGAAAAAGTGACTTTCAAAATGGGTAGACATTGTAACATTAACAAAGTGGAAGTATTTTTGTTTAAATTGCAAGAAGCTGTCAAGCCTGTGTGTGTGTGTATGTTAACAAATATTGTCATATGTAGTTCTGTGACTTCTGGGTGAAATCTGGAAAACATTGTTTAATCATTGTTTTGTCTTTACGGGAAATCTTGTGAAGTGCTTTGAAATGTCTTCCCAACATGAAGGGGATCATATCAAATGCAACTATGGTAACCGTTTCTGTTACACACTCTGTGCACAGACAGACACGTCTTGCATTTACAGATCCATGATCCATCAACAGAAACATCAACATGATTGAACCAACTGCACTTCTGAAACAGAACTCTGTTGTATCGCAGTTACAGGCTAATTTATATGGCGTAAAGTTATCATGTTAGACAAAAAATTTAAGTCAAAACTATCTGTGTAAAATATGAAGTCTATAGAAATCAGTAATATAACTGCAGCACAACAAAAGGACATTTAGCCTCAACCCCCTCAAGATCCTCCTCTTCCACCATGCCTTCAATCACCCTCTTTACCCCTCAACCTCCACCCTCCTCAATCCCGACCCCCCAACTTGGGTCCAAAACACTGATTGTCCAGCGCCTTGGGCATCCTCCCAACATGAAAGGTGCTATACACATGTAAATGTGTTGTTGTTGCTGTGGTATTCTAGATTGCTCATATTTTAATAAGAATCACAATATTGTAAAATAACAACATTGCAGCCAAGCTGTCAAGGCAAACAATAAACATCATCTACACAGCAATCATACTGAGAGACATGATGGGTAAATAGCGGATCCTTATATTCTACGTTTTATGGTGTCACTGTTCAGCTATAGAATTACTTACGGAACTCTTAATGTGGGGAACTTCTGGATATCATTTTCTGACATGCTCTGCAAAATAAAGAACATGTAAGTTTAAAATGAGTAAGCTTTTAATGAATGGCACACAATAGACCGCACATACAGTAGTTACAATAATCTAGGAATATTCTACTAGAATTTTATCCACAAGGTAAATTTTTCGGTGGAGAGAAGGTGGGGGAGAGCTATTTTTTATTTTTTTAAATGGTGAATAAATTGACACCGATTTGAACAAAAAGAAAGCCAATCAAACCATTAGTTATTTGATGACACAAGTAACTACTATTACAGTACACACTACAATCATAATGGAATAATAATAAGATAATCATTTTGAGTCCTGTAGTCATGCAAAATACAAAACTAAACATTACTGCATCAGGAATTAGATTCCAGACTAAAACGTAAATACACTGTAGTAATTCACCTTGCCTACTCACACCTTTCTCTGCCCCTCCCTGACACAATCTGTGTTTCACCTTTTTGTTTCTCCCTCTTGAGATTTTTAAAATCTTTACCCAATTACTTGGACAAAAACCAAATATTTGTCTCCACATGTATACCGTCAATTCACTTTACAGTATATTCTGTGAAGAGCTTTGAGGCGTCTAGAAGACATGAAAAGCATTATATCAAATGCAAGGATTGGTATTATTATTTGTGATGCTAATTGGAACAATTCTTGTAGTTGGGGAGGAATCACATTAACAGAGGATTGTGCCTGTGTTATATATATATATATTATATATTAACCTGTTTTATACAGTAGAAATCTTGTCTCTGAATTAGAAATGTTGAGGGTGTAAGTTCAAATCGGGATTTGGGGGAAAATCAGACACTTTGATGCAGTACTGAGGAACATGTGGAGGTGTGTCTTTCAGTAAAATATTAAATTGAGGCACCCTGCTTCCTGTTTCGATGGATGATAAAGATCTTGTGATAGTCTCCGGAAAAACGAAGTAGGTTTCACCTCTTATCCTGGCCAGATCAACTGACCATTCATCTCAATGTTGTTTCTGGTTATAAAAACAATCACCCTTCTTGATAGAAGTTAAACTGATTTTTTTGGGAACTTAAGGCATTGAATAATGTTAGTTCCTCTTTTAACATATATCCTGTGAAGTTCAGGTATCCTGTGATGTTCGGATGATGGCTTTATTTGTATTTGATTCCATTTGTTGAGATTATGGCTCGACTTTCGAAAATGTCATCTGGGATCCTTGTTAGTATTCACTAACGATATTCACACCAAGGTGACGATAGGAACGATCGAAGAGGAAGGACTTCAGATGTGATCTGAAGGAAGATGGGCAAGGGAGGAGGGAAGATAGAGGGAGAGGAAAAGACTTCCATAGTGTGGGAATAAAATAGCTGAGAGCATAACAGCGATAGCGGATCTGATTCCAGCATCCGTCACCTGGTCACAGCATTTGGGAAAAGTGTGTAGAAATATATTATAAACAATACATGAGGTTTTGATAAGGAAGATTGATTAAAAGTGGGTTTTTTTGCTCTTAAAGCAGCATTCATCAGAGAAAATAAACACACAATTTGGGTATTTCTCAAATGGAAAGATTACTTACCAGAAATTTCTGTCCGTTAATACCATTCTTCTTCACAGTTCTTTCGCAGTCCTTCCAGTCCAACTGTTCAAAACAATCGGAGATAACAAATATAAATGATCACCCTTTGATGTTTTCTGAATGCAAGGAATCATTTGCTACAATATTACAAATAATAGTTTAATAATAATAATCCTTGCATTTGATACAGTGCTTTACACATCTTCTAGACGTCTCAAAGCACTTCACAGAGTATACTGTAAAGTGAATTGAATATATATTTTGAGGACGAAATGCGGCATGGATTGAAATGATCAATTTTGTGTGGGGGGGGGGGGGGGGGGTGGGGGGATGGGTTTCTTGAGGGATTATTATTAGGCTTGTGGAGTAAGGAAACTTGGCCAAGGTTTCGCCCTGACAAATAACCATGTTATTTTAGAATTGGAAACTGAACAGCAGGATTCCACATTTAAAGCAAAGATTTTGTTTTAAAAAGTATCCAACTGGTTGAATCAAACCATAATAAGGTTGTGCGCGGTTCCCGAGTTCCTGCCTGTCTCATCCGCTTAAAAACTCACTTCCAACACCTAATCCCCTGCAGATTGACTGAGATCCTTGGATTCATGATGAAAGGATAAACTGTGTATTCGTTCTGAACCAGAGATGAACAGATATATTAAAGCAGTCCTGCTGGGGTGAAGGTGCATTGATTTGGTATATTTTTAAAATGGGAATATTTATTAAAATTTACCCTCAAAAGCCTTACAGAATATCGTTTAAAAAATGACACATAGCACTGCTAGAAGGTTTTTGAAGTAAATTACAGAAACATATTTACCTAAAAGGGTACAATGCATTTTCAGTAAACCAAGCTCTGAAGCTGGTAATTGTTACCATTTTCCAGCAAAATTATCAATGGCTGAATTCTGATTTTATGCTTATTTTGAATAGTTTGAATGTATGTTGACACTTAAAAAAAAACTATATTGAAAGACAGAAACTCGCCCTCAGAATTTATCCCGAATTATGAACACTATGATGATAAGTCCTGTAGCTCAGTGGTTAGAGCACGTGCCTTACAAGCATGAGACCTGTGTTCGAAACCAGTCAGGGAAAAACATTGGGCACATTTCCTTTACTCCACACGCCTAATAATAATCCGTCAAAAAAAAACACTAAATAAAAGTGGTCATTTTAATGTTTGTGAGACAAGTTTGTGGGACAAAGCTGTGAGCAATTGGCTGCCGCGATTCGCCCACAAATATACAGTCAATGCACTTTGAGACATCTAGAAGATGTGAAAAGCGCTATATGTTTATCGGATTATTATTATGATAAACATTATGATTGATTGTTATGTTCTGTGGGTCCATTTTGGTCAATGTTTCGAATATTTCTATTTGAAATCAGGTTCAGAAGGCATGCTGAACTTCTTCATCTACTTGTGCCTCATTTTCACTCATTAATTTGGTTTGTCAGCCATGTGTCTGTCAGACAGAAACCCATCCCTGAGCCGAAGATTATCCAAACCAAGCTGTGATTTCCATGCCTTCCATCTAAATATGGAAATCCCAGGGATAGATTGTTGGAATAGAATGAGCACTCTCTCCTTGAAGGGGCACATCCTACTTACTGGAAAGTGAAGAGGAAGAGGAAGGCCGACAGGTGTAATTTAAAGACGGGCAAAGAGGAGGAAAAACATAGGGATTGATGCAGCGATTACCAGAGCTTCGGAGCACAGTAGTGAGAGAATGACCGCCAATGACTGATTAGAGGGGACTTAAAATCAAATGTGAATGGTGTTTCATTTGCTTTACAAAAAATCGCTCCTTTTGCTCCAGACAAGTCAGTGTCAACATTCTACTTAAGACTAATTAAAACCAAAATGTTTCAAATATTGACTAAAAGAGGCATAGAAAGTTCTTGTTTTGTGTATATTTTTCATTTATAAACAAGTTTCTGAAGGTGAGATTGTATGTTTGACTCAACAGTCAGCTATCCAATGTACTGTACAAAAAAAACCCTATTGTAGTAGGCCACACACTTGTGACAATATACTTAAAGCAATACAAAAAACAAGGGAAAATACTTGAAAAAAAATCATCGGTTTCAGAGTTTAATATGAATTATTGAGTCCACTACTACAAGTTTTAGCGTAACTGTGTTTTCTTTCAGTTATCATTTTTTTTCTTAATTTAGAAACAATTGGTAAGCAATATATATACATAATCCTTGCATTTGATACAGCGCCATGTCAAGTTGTTGAGACGTCTCAAACCACTTCATAGAAGTTCCCATAAGGCAAATTGACTGCGTATTTTGTGGGTGAAATGCAGCGGCCAATTGTGCACAGCAGTGTCCCACAAACAGTCGTGGATTGACTGACCAAATCATTGAAATGATAAGTAAAACAACTTCAATCTTGAAAACTGATGGAGGCTTCTGTTAATATCAAGGGCTGAGGTTTAGAGTATAAGAGTAGGGAAGTCTTGCTGCAACTGTATAGGGCTCTGGTGAGACCGCACCTAGAGTATTGTGTGCAGTTTGGTCTCCTTATTTAAAAAAGGACATACTTGCCTTAGAGGGGGTGCAGTGTAGATTCACTAGGTTAGTTCCTGGGATGAGGGGACTGACCTATGAGGATAGGTTGAATAAACTAGGGCTGTATTCTCTAGAGTACAGAAGAATTAGGGGGGATCTTATTGAAACATATAAGATTCTTAAAGGGCTGGATAAAGTAGACACTGAGGGACTGTTTCCCCTGGTAGGAGAATCTATAACCAGGGGGTCACAGTCTTAAAATTAAGGGTCAGCCTTTTAGAACAGAGTTGAGGAAACATTTCTTCACTCAGAGGGTAGTGAATTTATGGAATTTATGGAATTCACTACCCCAGAAGGCTGTAGATGCTCAGTCCTTGAACATTTTCAAGGCTCAGATTGATGGATTTTTGAAAAATAGAGGCTTCAGGGTATATGGGGATAGGGCAGGTAATTAAAGTTAGGTGAGAAGATCAGCCATGATCTTATTGAATGGCGGGGCAGGCTCGAGGGGCTGAATGGCCTACTCCTGCTCCTAATTCTTATGTTCTTATGAAATAGTAACAAAAATAAGGCCACGCTGCAAAAAAAACAACGGTTTAAGGCAAGGTTTGAGAAAATAAAATGGAACCTTTTCAAAAACAGACTAACTGTAGAGCATTATCAAAGCGTGTAATAAACAATGAATCATACATTCCAGTGAGCACAGGAAGTCTTTAAAAGGCACTCATCCATGTTACGTTGTTTGTATATGTGTTCAAATCCTGCCAGTGCAGACCAGCTGTGACCTTTCTTTTGAGGGCAATTCATATAAACGAATCCCTCAGTTGCCAAATAAAATCCTGATTATTCAACAAATTAACCAAAGTACTAATTTAAAAAAAACTTGTTCAGAGTTTTTGTGGTAGAATGATATCTAAAAACCTATTACTAATGCAATACTGTATTCTTGCATCATTTGACTATAATATGCTCATGACTAAATGGTGAGACAGTCTGCAGTTGTGTCTGCTTGCACTTCCAGCGCCCTGATCATGCATCGGAAACTGGTTGAGATGAGTGAATGTGCCTGACGATATAACATTGAATAGATATAGATACGGTATATTCTGTGAAGTGCTTTGAGACGTTTCAAAGATGTGAAAAGGCGCTTTATCAAATTGCAAGGATTATTATTATTAACCAATAACACAGGCCACCGGAGAGGAAGAGTTACTGAGCCCAACAATCACCTGTTAGCATTCTCGCCATGTCACAACATGGAACTCACACAGTCTAGGCTGACATGCCAACGAGGTACGGTCTCATTGTGCTACATAGTGGGAGGTGCCGTCTTTCGGATGAGAAGTTAAACCGAGGTCCTATTTGCCTGTTGGGTGGTATCAAATATCCCACGGCACTATTTAAAATCAGAAGAGAGTTTTTTCTGAGGTCCTGGCCAACGATCCGCCAAACTAAATTGGTCACCACTGCACAGCTGTTTGTGGGGCATTGCAATGCAGAAACTGGCTGTTGAGTTCACCTACATAAAAAAGTTGGTTGCACTTTACCTGTTATACTGTTATATCGTGTTTCGATGATGTATATTATACAAGGATTGTTATTGATTAATTAATTACATTTTTTGCAATATTATTACACCCTCAAGTCCTCAAGTTCAGTAACTCTCTCAAGATCTTGAATGATTTAATTAATAATCATTCTCCCATGGTTCTGAAGGCTCAGTAGAAACGTTTTGATTCAAACAGAGATGTTTCAAACCCAGAAGGTCACTTCGCTGATCTAATGTGCAAAAGACGTAAGCATACTGTATTCATCATTAGCCCCAGAGATTATGGAGTGGAAAATCAGCCAGATTTTCCATCATGATAACAATTATTCACCCTGTTAGAAAATGCATGTATTGTCCAAAGGCAGTGAAAGGTCAGGGATTTGTTGTGAGCGGCGAGGGTGGGGGGGTGGAGGTGTGGGGGGTGGTGGTGTTGCGATTAGGGAGGGTGGAGGTAGGAAAGTAGCAGAAGGCATGTTTGAAGAGGAGGGCCTTGAAGAAGGCAAGGCAGGGAGCAAGACAAAGGGAATGTGGGATGGAATTCCACAGGATGGGGGAAGAGAGGCTGAAGGCAAGTGGAGCCGAGTGTGATGGGGTCGTGATACAAGTATAAAAAATTATACTTTTAAATTGTGTCTTTCATGTAAAGTGAAATTATTGTTGCAAATCTACTTGGCTCATACCTTTCCCTTCACTGCCTATTCAAGCCACCTCTGTCACATCACCAGTCTCTGACAGTATCTCACACCCAATGCAGCCCAAACTCTAGTTCATCCAGAATCCATTCTGGGATAGGAAGCCTGTGGAATTGACTTCAAGATCTTCACACTCGTCTACAAATCCTTCCAAGCCCTGCACCTCCCAATCTTTCCTTCCTGGTTACTCCTCACTTCACCACTTGCTGTCTCCATTTGGGTGTTCCCGGCCTCGGTGGAGAAGCTTCTTCACCAGTACCTGTACTGTCAGCCACTACACCCCAAAACATTGCAAGTCTTTCCCTCATTCCCTCTGCCTTGCCTCCCCTTCTCCTTTTTCAGATCACACCTGAAGACTTTCCTTATCGACTGGGTTTACCTCAACCTCGAACTCCTCTCTGCCTGAGCTTGGTATCAGGCTCTGACACTGTAAAAGTCTTAGAAACAGTACCCAGGGAGAAGGGTGCTGCAAATGCAAGTTGTTCTTTACAGAGATAAAATATTTAGAATAATTCTTACATTTGACAAAGCTCCTTTCAAGATTTAAAGACCCCAAATAGGGCTCAAATCTACAATAATAATAATAATAAAACGCTTCACAGGCTATACTGTAAAGTGAATTGACTGTATATTTGTGGGCAAAACGCGGCAGCCAATTTGTGATCAATTATTAAGATAGTTACCAATTATTTTGGGGGTGGTTCTGAGGATTGAATCAGCCAGGATAACTGAAACTTCACTCGTTTTGAAGTAACACAGGGTATGATCCATTCCTGTCAACTTGCGCTCTTGTGTGTCAGCCTGGCTCAGTGTCAGCACTCTTGCTTCTGAGTCAAGGCTGTGGGTTCACAACTTATGTTGTGACTTCCTATCACTTTGTCTAAGCTGACGCTCCAATGCGGTGCTGGGGTAGTGGGGGAAAAAACCATTGCCGAAGGTGCCGTGCTTTGGTTTAGATGTTAAAACGAGGTCCCGTCTGGCTGTTCAGGTGGACGATAAAGATCCCATGGCACTATTTGAAAAGAGAAGGCAGTTTCTCCAGATGTTCTGGGCAACAATACCACAAGTAAAAATATTAGTCACACAGTTCATGGCGTTTCGGGGGAAACGCAGATTTGCTGTAACGATTGCCTACAAAATACACAGTTACTACGTGTTGCAGTAAATTACATGAAGCGCTTTAAGACGGCCTCCTCGTGTGAAAGGCGCTGTATCAAAAGTAAACATTATTATTCTACAGCATTATAATCTTTCTCTGACAACAAACGCAGTGGGAAATCACCGGGTAGAATGAGGCATGAATGTCCTACGCTTAGGACTGAGTGGAATCCTATAGTGTAATGGACAGAGCACTTGGCTCGTAAGCAAGAGGACCCGAGTTTGATTCCTGGGCAGTGCAAGATTGTAGTCAAGTTTCCTTACTCACATCCCTCTGTTTACCCAGCAGTAAGGAGGAACCTATTGGCTAGATGATTGATGGATCACTTTTTGGGGATAAAAATTCCATAAAACAAATATTGGTCATTGAATCCACGACTGTTTGTGGGGCACTGCTGTATGTAATTGGTTCACGTGTTTTGATCACAAAACAACAACAACTTTGATTTATAAAGCGTCCTCCACGCTGGACTGCGTCCCAGAGCGCTTCACAATAATGGATCCTGGGCCCGAGCAGGGACAGGGCGAAAAAGGTGACAGAAGGAGTGGTCGAAAAGAAAGATCTTTAGCCGAGACCTGAAAGGAGGAAGAGAGGGGGGCGAGGCGAAGGGAATATATAATATACACTTTGCATTATATTCAGTGAAGTGCTTTGAGACGTGATAAGACGCTACATCAAATGCAAGGATGAATGAATTAAACTCAGGACCACCGCTGCTATGACTGATTGCCTGTTAGACAGGCATTGATCTTGAATGATTTTTTATTTTCCCGAACTAAACATCAGTGAAACAGAGACTTTTCATTGTGGCTCCCATCAGCGCCTTCTTATCTCAAGTATTAATGCATTGATCTGCATGGATGAACACCCAAGGAGCAAGTGCAATATCTTGGTATCTTGTTGACCCTCTCACTTCCTCGGCTTTCCCTCATCTCTGCAACACCACTCACTTCATGTCCAGGTTGGACTATTTGAATGCCCTGCTTTCAGCACTTCCTAACTTCTGCCTACACAAGCTACACATCAACCAGAACTCTGCAGCTCATGCCATCTCCTGTACCAGGCTTTGTGAGCCTATCACCCCACGTTTACTTGGCTCCAACTCTCTCCCCGTTACTCTGCGGATAGAATTCATGATCCTTCCTCCACAGTCTCATCCCACCTGCCTCTAGGTGGACAATTGAATACAATTGGCAGAACT
Source organism: Hydrolagus colliei (assembly GCA_035084275.1). NCBI lineage: Eukaryota > Metazoa > Chordata > Chondrichthyes > Chimaeriformes > Chimaeridae > Hydrolagus > Hydrolagus colliei. Next base: position 12,219,367 of record CM068752.1, read on the forward strand.
ATTTTCAAACACAAAATAAATGCAGGAATTTAGTGCTACGAATACTGTCCAACACATTTTTTGGTAACTCCTGGTTGCGATATTTGCACAAGAAAAAGGGTCAATACAATTTAAAAACAAAAGGTATTTGTAATATATTTCTTCCAGAAAATATTGTTCCAGTTGAAACTGTAGATACGCCTTGCTATGCCCTATTCTTCTCTCCACTCATTGCCAAGCTACTTGCAGCATTGTAATCCACATATCATATTAATACAGAATTATAATGTTTCGTCATTCTTACGGGTTGAAAACAATTATTGGGTGAAAAAACATTCTATAAACGGTATCTTTTCTTTTAATCAACACATTTACAAATTGACAGTGTGTAAAGTTAAAGTTTATTAGTATAAAACCAGGTATTTTCAATGTTTCACTCCTTTCCAATACATCCTGTTAAGTACTTGAGACATCTCACCGACGTGATAAGGCACTGTATCAAATACAGGGATGATTATATATTTATTTAAACAGCCTCCTGTAAAACTATGCATTTTATTTGATTATTAATTGTTGTAACTTTTCATCATACCATGGCTGGAGAAAGATTACAAATTATAGCTCCCCTCCACCTCTAATACAATAAAATTATCTAAAACTAAATACCAAAAGATTTGTGTTAGGCATATTGGATTTTTGTATAATTGTAGTTGGGTATCTACACCATACAACCTAAAAAGTCACACACAGTTAAAGAGACAAAAAAAAATACTGTTTTGCCACACTTACCATTCTGAAATAGTCAGCTAGATGATTTGGTGTCCAGTTAAGAACATCATTATGATTTGGAAGGTTTCTGAAAGCCATTTTAAATAGATTTCTATTTAGTTTTCACTCCATTTAACATTGTAATGTGCATTTGAAAAAATAAAGTTTGTTCTCTTCCTGCTGCATACCACAGCCTCCACAGTATGTAGAAAGGAAGTGCGTAGGATACTGATATGCCAAAACACAACCACAACTGCTGTAAGGCTAAAAAACATCTAGTTTACTCTTTGAAAATAATAAATTGCCAGCTGGAAATATGAATCAGCTATACGTTTTTAATTGCCAAACTGTGAATCTTTTCTGAACATTATTCCGGGAACTCTACATAAAGTAGTGTACTTATTTGTAACTTCCGTTCCATATTACAGAGAAATTGAGAGGAAGCTTAGCAAAAAATATCCAAGAAAGAAAGAGGAACAAGTGTTTTAAGATTGTGCAAGCAAGGCCTTGCCTTGCTTGATGAAAAACTTATGTTTTCAACTTCCCTCTCAATTTTTTAATACTTGTCTAATTCTAATTGACTGCTTCTCAGCCATCTTTGGCAAATTATTCCATACCTTCTCCGGGAGAAGTTCTCCTTCATTGTTTATTCCACTACTCTTGAATTCCTGCCCTCTTGTTCTTGAATTCCTTACCAGCAGAAACAGTAGTTCATAATTCATTCTCTCAAACTCTTTCATCGTCTTAAACAACCCTCAATTTTCCCTGTTTCAACATAACAGTTCTAGTTTACCTAGAGTCGTTCCATTTCACAGTCATAGTCATTTGTTCACACTGAAATTCAAACCCCAACAGATAGAGTGATCCATATTGGTTAAGCTTCATGAAGTTTACCAGATAATGGTAAGCTACTTAGTTTCAGCTGGTTAAATTCAACTTGCCCCCAAGCACACTATGGGTTCCCGAAGATTTGACTCTCATCTGTACCTAATATACTCTAACAATAGGTAAGTAGATTCTGTCCCTCCATTCCATTCCATAACATAGGTTGGCTTGGAGACACAAAGGGAGCATTGAAAAAAAATGATAAACTTTTCAAATGCACTCCTGGTTGGTCTGCCTCATTCCAATCTACTCCAATTTATGTAAAACATTGCTAACGGCATCCTCAATGGTGCCAAGGTCTGCACTGTCTCTGTTTCCCAGCAGATTGATTTCATAGATTCATAGGATCTTACAGCACACAAGAAGGCCATTCAGCCTCTCGTGCCAGTGCTGGTTCTTTGAAAAAGCTATCCAACATGTCCCACTCCCCAATAAATATTGTGCAATAAAGTATAGTTCAAACAGGTTGTTTATAGCTGAGTGCTACAAAAATGCATTATTTACTCCGAACAAGTGTAAAATCTTGAATAAATGCATTTAATTTACCCAATTGTTCCTTAACATTTAGATATTTTTAAAATAACTCAGAACATTTTGAGGATACAGGTGGCTGGCAAAAGGAAAGTAAACTGCATGCTGTTAGATCTGGATCAATTACTGTTTGTGGGACACTGCTGTGTGCAATTGGCTGCCACATTTTGCCCACAAATATACAGTCAATTCACTTTACAGTATGTTCTGTGAAGCGCTTTAAGACATCTAGAAGACATGAAAAGCGCTATGTCAAATGCAAGGATTGTTATTGTTATTATTATTCTTTTCCCATAGCTTGCAATTTTTTTTCTTTTTAAGCACTTATCAAATTCCCCTTTGAAAGCTGTCACCGCCCTTTCAGGCAACGCATTCTAGACTGTAACAACAGTGAACTGAACATTGAACTGAGAAGGGGTAAAAGATACTTGTGTCATTCTTGTCTTCTCTGAAGACCGAAGAGCTCCAATTTATCCAAGTATTGCTCGCAGCTGATTTCTCTGGCACTGGGGAATCATCCTTGCCACTTAAGGTCTGAGCAACCCCTTCATGTCACAGTGACCAGAATGATGTGGTCTACCTAGATCAATATTCACAATGGGCCGAATGGCCTTTTTCTGTGTCATAAATTTCTGTGGTTTCCAAGGAATGTTGTGATACTGGGACGTGGCCACAGGAGGGAGCCAGTGGTATACAAATCTGTGGGCAGAACAGGGGCCAACCTCAGAAAGGCTGATTGAGTGTTTTTTGCACAACGGCATCTCCATCCATCACTGCTTCTCTCTTGTTGTGCAATGATCCCTTTAAACACTGTGCAGAAATCCCTTTGGTAAGGACCAAAAACACTTCATCATAAATAAAAAGGAAAGATACTGCAGGAAATCGGAAACAAAAACGGAAATCGCTGGGAACATCTATGGAGAAAGGAAACGTCCTGACGAAGGGCCGTGGACTCGAAACACTGACTCACTTTTCCTTTCGCCGTAGATGCTGCTTGACCCGCTGAGTGTTTCCAGGAATTTCTGTTTGTGTTCAGCATTTAATCATAGTCACTTGGAGAACAGCCGGCTTGGAAATATGAAAGGAAGTTGTTGCTTGACCAACCGTAACAAATGATTTGACAATGTAACTGAGAAAGAATTCAGCGGATAAGATAATAATCCTTGCGTTTGATATAGCGCTTTTCACGTCTTCCAGATGTTCTCACAAAGAGTTTCACGGAATATACTGTAAAGTGAATTGACTGTATATTTGTGGGTGAAACACGGCAGCCAATTGCGTACAGCAGTGTCCCATAAACAGTCGTGGATTGTATTGACTAATTTTATTTTGAGGGATTACTATTAGTCATGTAGCTGTTTGGATTTTCAGAAGGCTTTTGATAAAGTACCACAGAGAGACTTGTGACTCAGGGCTTGTGGAATTGTGAGAGAGTAGCAGAATGAAAGGAATCTTGGCAAACCAAAATCAAAAAGCAGGAATTAATGGCAAACTAGTAAACGTTGAAGGCAATTGCTGAAGACTACAGGAAGAAATAAACAGGCTAACAGAATGGACAAACAGAAGGCAACTTATGTTTAATATAGGAAAATGTGAAGTAATTCACTTAATCAGGAAACAATAAAGAAGCTGTCTATAGTTTATAGATTCATAGATTCATAGAATTTTACGGCACAAAAGGAGGCCATTCGGCCCATCTAGTCTGTGCCGGCTCTTTGAAAAGAGCGATTCAATCCCACTGCCCGGCCCGCTCCCCATAGCCTAATAGACCTGTTCTCCCTAAATAAAGATCTAATTCCCTTTTAAAAGTTGTTATCGAATCAGCCTCCACCACCTTTTCAGGCAATGCATTCCAGATTCGAACAACTCACTGAGTGAAAAAATTTCTCCCCAGCTCCCCTCTACTTCGCCTTGAAACTATTTTAAATCTGTGACCATGAGTCACAGATTCGCCCACGAGTGGAAATAGTTTTTCTCTATTTGCCCTGTCGAAACCCCTCATGATCTTATAAACCTCTATTAGGTTTAGATAGGAGGTGGTGTTTAATTTGTACAAAGATTTGGTTAGACCACATTTTGTGTCCAGTTCTATATATGAAAAAGATATAACAGAGACGGAATGAATACAACATAGGTTTACTAGGATGATACCAGGTCTTGACCCTGAGATGATTTCACTTAACGGAGACTGAGGCTCAAGCCTGAGACTGGTAGGTTTGTGGTTCAGTTCTACTGTCAGTTCAGATGTTTGTGGATTCAAGCCCACCACAGCAGAACTTTAGGGGAGTAATATAACATGGGAGGTCTCACCCTGCAGGTGAGATGTTAAACTGAAATCCTGATTGCCTGTTCAGGTGAATGCTCGCGATCCCTTCACACTTTAAAGAGAGAACAGAGTTCTCCTGGAATCCCAGCCAACAATCTTTCACATAAAATTGGTTAGTGATTTCTTGACTCTGAAGCATTATCCCTGTGTAAAAATAACTGTTGTGTGATTACTACACTTCACAAAATACCTTGCGAAGCTTTTTGAGCCATTTCAATGTGATAAGGTGCTGTATCAGTTGCATTAGATGCAATTTCCTAGTCACGTGAGACACAAAAGTATGTTGGATTCATAGAATCATGGAATTATACAGAACAGAAGGAGGCCATTTGGCCCATCATGTCTGTGCTGGCTCTTTGAAACAAACTGTCCAAATCAATCCCACTCCCCTGCTCTCTCCCCATAACCCTGCAAACATGTCCTCTCCAGTTATCTACTGCTCTCTTAAATCGAATCAGCTTCCAACACCCTTTCAGGTAATGGATTCTAGATCCAAACAACTCTCTGCATGAAACAAATTATCCTCCCCTCCTCTCTGTTTCTGTTAACAACTATTTTAAATAGGTGTCCTCAAGTTACTGACCCACTCGCTGGTGGAAATCATTTTTCCCTGTTCACCCTATCGAATCCCCTCATAATTTTTGAAAACATCTACTAAGATTCCTCTTAACCTCTCCTGCTCCAAGGAGAATAATCCCAGCGTCTCTAGCCTCTCCTGATGACTGAAGTCCCTCATTCCTGGTACTATCCTGGTAAATCTCTTTTGCACCCTCTCCACTGCCTTGACATCCTTCATAAAGTGTGGTGCCCAACTCCTTGGAACATCCTTCCGATGTGAAAGGTTCTGTACAAATGTAATTTTGTTGCTGTTGTTTAATACTTGGCCACTCACTGGGATACAGTGGTGAACGTCCCCAAGTGTGGAATCATGGCTCTGCATGGTTCAAGAGAAGATATTGAAGGTATTGTTTGGAAAACGCAAGGGCATCAGTCCCAGTTCAATTCTCATCGGTATCTGGGAGTTGTGGTAAACACAAAGTTTTGCTTCAATACTGTCTTGTGGGAGTAGGGAGAAGGGAACTCTGGTTTTCCTCATCAGGAAAGTACAGAGTGTGACTCTGCCTCTGCTTCAAAAAGCTTTGGCTTTCAAACTCTAAAATCGGAAGTCATAGCTCATGCTAACCCTCCAAGGCAAGATTGATATTGATATTGTTGGCAGTGCCGTTGTTAACTTAAGATGTTAAGCAGTTCCTATCCTTGTTCTGTGAGATATCCTGGCTGTTGCCTCTAGATCCATTGATCATTCACCTTCGGTCTTCGTCAGACCTTCCTTTCTGTGAAAGGTTGTTCCATTTGCCTACAAATACATAGTCACTGACGATAATGTGTGTGAAGACTTGCAATGCACCATGGTACGTTGCTATAAAAATTAATTCTTCTAAAACCATTTGGGAGAAAATAATCCCAAAGCGATAAACTGATGAATACTGATACACTATCCTAGGTAGATGCTATTTAATTGCAATCTCTTTCCAATTAAAGTTCATTTGTAGCAAATGCTGTAAAAGAGCTATACAGTATCTGTGTTGCTTAGCTGCGAGCCGCTGTAAATGCTGAGGATCGTTTCCGCAGACTGTTGGCTTGGTAATATTCCTACAATGTACCACTGTGCTAAGCCCTCAGGGCTCCTACTTTTCGATATGTTAACAATGAAGCTTTTAATGTTATGTTTTGAAATGTTATGAAATCCTCTTAACAAAGCAACAGTCGAGTCCTACATGTTAACCAGCTGTAACCACAGCTACACTTGGAACCAAAGGATCCAATATGGAATGTAGATCGGCACACAGAAAGACACACAGACAGACAGACCTTTACCTACACTCATCTGGGAGCACTCCTGTGGGAGGACTCCTGTTTTGAGGACTCAGTGGCAGGACTCAGTGGGAGGACTCAGGGCTTTAAAAATATAATTCTATTGTTATTGCCGCATTTTGGCTTTAATAATAATCCTTGCATTTTGATATAGTGCTTTTCATGTCTTCCAGACGTCTCAAAGTGCTTCACAGGATATACTGTAAAGTGAATTGGCTATATATTTGTGAACGACTGTATATTTGCAGCCACTTACGCACCGAAGTGTCCCACAAACAGTCGTGGATTGAAATGACCAATCTTATTGTATTTTTTTTGGAGGGATTATTATTAGGCTTGTGGAGTAAGGAAACTTGCCCAAAGTTTCGCCCTGACTCGTCTGGATTCAAACACAAGTCTCATGCTTGTAAGGCGAGTGCTCTAACCACTGAGCTACAGGCCTCTGTGTTTCTGTTCTTCATTTCATTCCCGTTGCTTGGTTACATGTGTGCTCTGTGACTCAGGATCCCACCACGCCATCATCTGCCAGTGTAACTATCAGGTGTAATGGCACTGAGTGTGTGTGTGTACAGGTGCATGATCTTATTGCACCACTTTGAGTTGGTGGCCACCAAGTGTAACTGCAGGAAAACACACAAAACTGAAAATAACTCATGAACGATAGGAGATACCCATAAACAAATATGCTCATGTCACTCCTAGATGCAAGACCTTTCCAATGAGGTACAAATCATGTCTCTACATCAATCGGTTATTGAGAACCTTCTTGAAGCCCAGACGTATATTGTCATTTTATTAGTATTGTATATACAGTATTTGATAAAGAAGATAGATAGAAGATAATAATAATCCCTGCATTTGATATAGTACCGCTATACAAATGTAATTTTGTTGCTGTTATTCTTGTTGTTATCATGTCTTCAAGACATCTCAAAACGCTTCACAGAATATACTGTAAAGTGTAGCAATTATATATTTTGTAGATGAAATGCAGCAGACAATTGCGCACAACAGTGTCCCACAAACAGTCATGGAGTGCATGACCAAATTATTATTATTTTTTAAAAGGATTCTTACCCGCAAGAAAGCAATCTGCCAATTGACTAACAACCATTTTCCTATTTACCGCTAGGTAAACATAGGAAAGATACCTGAAGCAAATGACTTAGTTTTGGTCTGCTTCTTCTGATGTGCTGTCACCTAGAACCAGATGATTACCTAGAAATGAGTAAACATCCTCCTTGGCTCCCATCAATAACTTCTCATCTGCAGTTCCCACCTTAACCTTCACATTTAAATCAAAATTTTGCCACCTACATCAAACGCCACACACCAATCATTCGAGACCTTGTCTGGCTCCACTGGCTACCTACTTCAGAGCAGATATTAATAATAATAATCCTTACATTTGCTATAGCACTTTTCATGTCTTCTGCAGCCCGTGTACTATCCCGCACCCGCCTCCGCGACCACATAACCCCCACCCTCGCCCGTCTCCACTGGCTCCCCATCCTCCAGAGGATCGAGTTTAAGATCCTCGTCCTCACCTACAAGGCCTTACACAGCCTTGCGCCATCCTACTTAACCGATCTACTCTCCCCCTACAAGCCCACCCGCACCCTCCGTTCAACAGGACTTGGCCTGCTCCAAGCCCCCCGCCCGAACCGCCCCACCATCGGAGGCCGGGCCTTCAGTTTCTCCGCTCCCACCTTATGGAATGCCATCCCTCAATCCCTCCGTTTCGTCTCTTCCCTTTCCTCTTTCAAGGCCGGTTTGAAGACTTTCCTCTTCGATCGTGCCTTTTGTTCCACCCCGAACTCTTTTACCTCCCCTTCGTGTTTCACCCCTTCCCAAACACTCCCCTCCCAGCTCGGGTCACACACCTCCTGTGCAGTGCCTTGGGACGTCCTCCCGACGTGAAAGGCACTCTATAAATGTAAATTGTTGTTGTTGTTGTTCTAGATGTCTCTAAGCGCTTCACAGAGTATACTGTATAGTGAATTGACTGTATATTGGAATGTCCTCCTGACATGAAGGGCGCTATAGAAGTGTAATTTTGTTTATTGTTATATTTGTGGATAAAACACGGCAGCCAATTGCACACAGAAGTGTCCCACAAACAGTCGGGAAGGAGGTGAATCTTGAAGGAGGTGAGGGAAGGGACAAGTCCTAGGCATTGTGTGATGGAGTTTCTGAGAGTGGGGGCATATACAACAACAAAAAATTACATTTGTGTACTGCCTTTCACATCGGGAGGTCGTCCCAAGGTGCTATAGGTTGAAAGCCAGATTGCTGATGGTGGGGTGGGTGTGGGAGGAGACGTGAAAGTGATGCCTCAGGGAGTACGCAGGTTTGTAAGGTTTGAGAAGGTCACAGATGTAAGTTGGGGCAAGACCATGGGAGAGATTTAATTGTTAGGACAAGCACTTTGAACTTGATTCTCTGGTAGATGGAGAGCCATTGGAGGTGGGCAAAGCTGCGGGTTCACAGAGCATAGTGCAGGAAAACTCTGCAGCATCACTGCAGTATCTGAGTATCTATACAATTTACTAATTTATTATCTGGAGTCCAGCTTTCTGTTCATTAAAGATGTTGGCTATGTGTTTGAAGTCTTCCTATCCTTGGTTATTAATATTCTAACTAATACTATAACCGTTTCAAGTAAATCAAAGGTAGTTCTGAAGAATTACAAGAGTTCTTGTGATCCTGAATTAATTTTGCCCCCAAAATAGACAAGTCAAACCACTTTGCAGTGGATTAGGTGTGGAGCACTTTGAGACGTCTCAATGACGTGATAAGGCACAATATCAAATGCAAGGATTATTATATTATTTCCTCCTAGATTGAAAATCTGGTTTAATAGAGGCAGATTCAGGGTAAACTTTAATATGAGATTATAGTACAGGAAGCCCCATGATTCTCTGTTCCAAAGCATTTCTCTTCCACATTGAACATGCTTGAAAATAATACTGTTTTTCAGGCTCTTGTTGAAGGGTCTAATAAACGCAGTATGTAGTATTCCCTCTGATGCTGTTCCTAGCTGTGAGTAGTAAACTGCCTTCAATATAATTGATCTCCAGATGAGTTTAATAGATGGTAGAAATCTAATTGCTGTGATTTAATTTGGTTTGTTGTGCTTCAGAAATACCTCAAGCTGAAGTCCAAGCATCAACCTGCCACCTTCAGTTTTTCTGCATGTATTAACACCTTCCAGATGGGAAATTAATGAAGAAAAAAATGTTCTATTTTATAACTGTAGAATTGGCTCACCGTGCAATGTTCTGGAGACCCAAGAATGCAAATTAATATTAATGCGTTAGACTCCTGGCACCTTCTCATCTGGAGAGAAAATGGGAACTGGGAATGGTAGTGATTAATGCAGTGAGGTGGTCAGGCCAACTTAAAACATTTAAATTTCTTTTAATTCTCTTTTTATTGGATGTCTCTTAACTCCTCAGAGGAAACAATCAGTGAGGGCAATGATAAATACAAGGGTTGAGCAGCCAAAGCTCCTGGGAGTCTTGCTAAAGAACAGAATTAGCTTCTGTAATTTCATTTTATAGTGCTGCATGACTTGAAGCCCTTTGGGTCATTAACGTGATTTTTGTTGTGTGTGGCGACTTATCTGTGGGCCACTTGCTATGGTCAACACTATAAAAAATTAATCCAAACTAGACATTTTCTAATCAGAAGGGCATCAAATAGGTTCACCATATCTGTGCCATTTCTTCCTAATTCCAATTTTTAAACAAATTATGAATCCCATTTTCTATATCTTTCTCTATATATATATATTAGTATTGCTTTAGAAGGTTATCTAAGTTACCTTTTGAACAAAAGAACACTCCTACTCATCCAGCTGCAACAGCTACTTATGATAATGAATCCCTATAGAGTCCTGTAGCTCAGTGGTTAGAGCACTCGCCTTACAAGTGAGAACCTTGTGTTTGTTTCCTGGGAGGGCAAACCCTTGGGGTTTCCTTACTCCACATGCCTGATAATAATCCTTCAAGACATATCAAAGAAAAATTAACCAATAATAAATTAGTCATTTCAATTCACGACTGTTTGTGAGGCACTGCTGGGTGCCATTGGCTGCTTTGTTTCACCCACAAATACACAGTTAATTCACTTTACAGTAGATTCAGTGAAGTGCTTTGGGACATCTAGAAGATGTGATAAGCGCTATACCAAATGCAAGGATTATTATTATTACAAACCTAACAATACTCTCAGTTAAGAGGTTCCTTTTATCTGCACTGTAACCTATCTATCTCTAACATCCTCTTTGAAATTGGGATACCAAAACTAAACACAATATTCTAAACAAAAATAGAAATCGCTGAGAACATTCAGCAGGTCAGGCAGCATCTATGGAGAAAGGAAAAATGAGTCAATGTTTCGGGTGCACGACCCTTTGTCAGAACGGGGGACAAGCATGGAGTCCTTAGTGTATTGGTTAGAGCACTTGTTTCTCAAGGGAGAGGACCCAGATTTAATTCCTGGGCATGGTAAAACCTTAGGCAACTTTCTTTACTCCACATGCTTCTATTTCTGTAGATCCTGTAGCTCAGTGTTTAGAGCACTTGCCTTACAAGCGTGAGACCTGTGTTCGAATCCAGGCAGATTGGGGCGAAACCTTGGGCAAGTTTCCTTACTCCCCACGGCTAATAATAATCCCTGCAATAAAAGCACAATGATAAAAAATTGGTCATTTCAATCCACGACTGTTTGTGGGATACTGCTGTGTGCAATTAATTGGCTGCCACATTTCGCCCACATATATACTCAGAATCACATTTTGACAAGCTCAAAGTTGTTATTTTATTATAATAATGCTTATTAATTCTTGCATTTTATACTATGATGCACACTGAGAATCTATCCTAGGCTTGAACTCTATAAATTAAGTTGATTTTGTTGACATAGTGCCTTTCATGTTGTCGGGATTCCAGTAGTCTAGTAGTTAAAGCACTCCAAGCGAGAGACCTAAGTTTGATTCCCAGGGCAAAACATTGGGCTAGTTTTTGTTTGCTGAGCAGTAAGTAGGAATCTGGTTGATAGTCAATTAGCAGATCGCTTTCCGGGGGTAATAATGCCTTAAAAAATAATCAAATAAATTGGTCACTCAATCCATAAGTGTTTCTGGGACACTGCACACAACTGCCGCGTTTCATCCACAAAATGTACAGTGAATTCACTTTATTAGTTTAAAGCCACCCAGGAATGTGAATTCCTTGGGGGCTTTAAACTAATCCCAGGGGGTGAGGGTGGGAAACTGATCAGTAGTTCAAATACGGGAGGGGTAATAAAGAGGACAGGGGTAAAGGTAAGACGGGAGAAAAACGCAGAGGAAGTAATTTGTGCCTTAGAGTGCATGTATGTAAATGCACGAAGTTTGAGAAATAAAATTGGTGAGCTGCAGGCTCAGGTTGCTGCGAGGCGATATGATGTTATAGCAGTAACAGAGACTTGGCTCCAGCATGGGCAGGAATGGGAGTTGAACATTCCTGGTTATAATGTATTCAGGAGGGATAGAGAAGGGAGAAAAGGGGGTGGGGTGGCAATTTTAGTTAAGGTCTCAGTGACTGCCTTAGAAAGGAACGAGGTGGAAGAAGGACTAAAAACCGAATCTATCTGGTTAGAAATGAGGAATAAAAAAGGTGCAGTTACACTGTTAGGGGTATACTATAGACCACCAAATAGTGGGGAGGAGATAGACAAGCAGATCTGCAAGCGTATCACGGAGAAATGCAGAGCTAATAGAGTAGTGATTATGGGTGACTTCAACTATCCCAACATAGACTGGCAGAATAGTAGAGTAAAGGGCAAGGAGGGAGAAGAATTCCTGAAGTGTGTGCAGGACAACTTTCTTGATCAGTATGTTTCCAGTCCAACGAGGAAAGAAGCATTGCTGGATCTAGTTTTGGGAAATGAGGTAGGGCAAGTTCAACAGGTTTCTGTAGGTGAGCATCTAGGGAATAGTGACCACAATATCGTTAGATTCAGAATAATTATGGAAAGGGATAAGGAACGATCACAGGTGAGGACACTCAACTGGAAAAGGGCTAATTTCAATGAGTTGAGGTGGGACCTAGCCAAGGTGGATTGGAAAGAAAAATTGGCAGGTAAGACAACTAACGAGCAGTGGGCAGCGTTCAAAGAGGAGATAGTTCAGGCACAGGTCAAAAGCATCCCCACAAAGGTGAAAAGTAAGGCATCCAAACCTCCCTGGATGACTAAGGAAATCGGGACCAAAATAAAACAAAAAAAAGAGGCTTATGATAAGTGTCAGGCTCAAAATTCAGAAGGGAACAAAGCAGAATATAGGAAGTGTAGGATAGAACTAAAAAAGGAAGTTAGAGGGGCAAAGAGACTGCATGAAAAACAATTAGCGAGTAAGATTAAGGGGAACCCTAAGGTTTTTTACCAACATATTAAGAGTAAAAGGTTGGTCAAGGATAGGGTGGGGCCAATTAGGGACCTAGGAGGAAATCTCATTGTGGAGGCAGAGGGCATGGCTGATGTACTGAATGAGTACTTCGCCTCTGTCTTCACAAAAGAAAATGATACAGCCAATGCCATGGTATTAGAGGAGAGGGTAGGAGAAATGGATAGAATAATTATAACCAGAGAGGAAGTTCTAAAAAGGTTGACGTCGCTCAAGGTGGATAAGTCACCTGGTCCGGATGGGATGCACCCTAGGTTACTAAGTGAGGCACGGGAGCAAATAGCAGGGACTCTGGCCACGATCTTTCAATCTTCCTTGGACACAGGGGTCGTGCCAGAGGACTGGAGGATAGCTAATGTTACTCCCTTGTATAAAAAGGGGCAGAAGGACAAGCCTGGTAACTACAGACCAGTCAGTCTAACGTCGGTAGTGGGCAAACTTCTAGAGTCCATAATCAGGGACAAGGTAGATCTTCACTTAGAAAGATATAGGCTAATAAAGGACAGTCAACATGGATTTGTTAAAGGCAAATCTTTAACAAATCCATGTTGACTGTCCTTTATTAGCCTATATTTGTAAGGCAAATCTTGCCTTACAAATCTGATAGAATTTTTTGATGAGGTAACGGAATGGGTGGATAATGGTAGCGCAGTTGATGTAGTTTACATGGACTTTCAAAAGGCATTTGACAAAGTGCCACATGAGAGACTTATTATGAAATTAAAGGTCCATGGCGTAAAAGGGACAGTGGCAGCGTGGATCCACAACTGGCTGCGAGACAGAAAGCAGAGAGTTGTAGTGAACGGCTGTTTTTCAGATTGGAGGGAAGTGAGCAGTGGTGTGCCACAGGGATCAGTTTTGGGACCATTGCTGTTTGTAATCTACATCAATGATCTGGACTTGGGTGTACGGAGTACAGTTTCCAAGTTTGCAGATGACACTAAGTTAGGGAGAATAGTAAACAGTGAGGAGGATAGTAGCCATCTGCAAGAGGATATAGACAAATTGGTAAAGTGGGCAGACACATGGCAGATGAAGTTTAACGCAGAGAAGTGTGAGGTGATGCATTTTGGGAGAAGAAATGAAGGGAGGCAATATAACAACAACAACAACAACAATTTACATTTATATAGCGCCTTTCACGTCGGGAGGACGTCCCAAGGCGCTAGAATATAGGCTAGATAGTACAATTTTAAATGGTGTAAAGGAACAGAGAGACCTGGGGATTTGTGTTAGTGACTCGTTGAAGGTGGTAGGACAGGTAGACAAGGCTGTTAAGACGGCATATGGGATACTAGGCTTTATAAATAGGGGTATAGAGTACAAAAGTCAGGAAGTGCTGACTAACCTCTATAGGACTTTGGTGAGGCCTCAGCTGGAATACTGTGTTCAATTCTGGTCACCACACTACAGAAAGGATGTGAAGGCATTGGAAAGGGTACAACAAAGATTTACTAGGATGGTGCCAGGATTGAGGGACTTCAGCTATGAGGAGAGGCTAGATAGGCTAGGGTTATTCTCTCTGGAGCAGAGAAGATTGAGGGGAGACCTAATAGAGGTTTATAAGATCATGAGGGGTTTCGACAGGGCAAATAGAGAAAAACTATTTCCACTCGTGGGTGAATCTGTGACTCGTGGTCACAGATTTAAAATAGTTTCAAGGCGAAGTAGAGGGGAGCTGAGGAGAATTTTTTTCACTCAGCGAGTTGTTCGAATCTGGAATGCATTGCCTGAAAAGGTGGTGGAGGCTGATTCGATAACAACTTTTAAAAGGGAATTGGATCTTTATTTAGGGAGAACGGGTCTGTTAGGCTATGGGGAGCGGGCAGGGCAGTGGGATTGAATCGCTCTTTTCAGAGAGCCGGCACAGACTAGATGGGCCGAATGGCCTCCTTTTGTGCCGTAAAATTCTATGATTCTATCTTGTCATCACCTTCCCCTCCCTTCCTGATCTCTCTCTTTCTCTTCCTCTCTTCTCACTCACTTAACCTGGTTGTTAGTCAACTGGTGGGTCGCTCTTCCAGGGGATAATAATCCCTACAATAGCAATAATAGTTTGGTCACTCAATATACGTCTGTTTGTGGGACACTGCTGTGCGCAATTGTTTTGCTGCGTTTCATTTTACAGTATATTCTGTGAAGATCTTTGAGAAGACTCAATTGTGTTTTTTATATGCACAACATTTTTGAAGGTTTAATATTGACACATTTATATTGTCTCACCATACAGAGTGCATTAATAATTGGAATGATATAGCAATACATTTGATAGAGTGCCTTAGACCGTCTTCGAGATGTCTCAAAGTGCTTCATAGATATACTATAAAGTGAATTTATTGTATATTTTGTGGACAAAACATAGCCACTAATTGTACACAACAGTGTCCTATAGGGTCCGTTTATATTGATATCATTTTTTCATATCGATATGAAATATATCAGAATTTAAAATATATCGATATCAAAAAATTCGATATGAGAAAATATATCGGTATATCGTAAATATCGGTATATCGTTTCCGGCGATATATCAGTATTATCGGTATAATGCGATCTTTTCCAGCTTACCTTGTTGCCGGCATTGAAACCTCCTGGGCCTAGAGCATGGAATGCGTGCGCACCCCCGAATACGCGCGTACTCCCGAATGTGCGCGCACACCCACAAATGCGCGCACACCTCCCTGAATGTGCGCGCATGCGCAGTATAAAACCCCCCAGAAATATCGATATATCGGTATATATCGATATGAGCCCACCGATATATCGACATTGGAAAATTTCCATATTGACGGACCCTTGTGTTCTACAAACAGCTGTGAATTAAGTAACCAATTTATTGGTATATTTTTTAAAAAGGGATTATTACCCCCGGAAAGCGATTTGACAATTGACTAACAAATGGATTCTGTACGTTCTTTTGGGGACTCCAAGTGTTAAATTCTTTAGAAACAGCCTCAACTACACACTGTAATAGCTCACATAATCTGGTGTCATTAGTAAATGTGTAAATGCTGCTTCAAATCCTTTCATCTGGATCATTTGTTGTAGATTGCCCAAAGTAACTGCAAGTGCAGTTAAATCCCTGGGTATAGACTCAAGTTACTTAGACTCAATGTGAGCCCTAGCTCTTGATGGCTTCCCCAAGGCTGCTTTCATCCAGTGACTCATTATCATTCTTTCCAGGTCATCACATTGACTATTAGTAAAATGCCTTGTAGTTCACAATATGTAAGACTCTTATTTACTTCTAATTTTAAAACAGATTGCTTCATAATGTTGAGCTAATCATGCTACGATGCCTTTCTTCAAAGTTATTACAGACAGAGGGAACTTTGAGAAGCACTGTTTTAACTACTTTTTTTTCCCTTTCCAATTTGCAAACATCTGCATTAAATACTCTGCATTAAGAGCTAGCATGCTGTGTAAAGCTTCAATATTGTTACACTAATATTGATGTACTATACAAAAATGCATTTGTTGCATCTTTTGATTGCAAGAGCTTTATTTGCTCTGCTTAGCTCTATTAAGCCAACAGAAGAATATTAAAGGGGCATTGTAATTGCTTTGTGATAATGCAATGCAGTCTAACCTTTCATAACTCTTTAGGATCTGGAAGACTTCAACAAAATAGCCTCTCAATCATATTTTCTACTTTCCAAATCTCTGCAGACTCTTCTCATAATTCAGAGAACAAAATTGTCAGGCAATGGAAACGACATGACATATAATTGAAACCTTTCTCCACAACTCTAAATGTATAAGAGATCTTCTCTAAGTCGTCGGACGACTGAAGGATGAGATTGGATGGGTGTGAGGGCCTTCTTCTTTCAAACCAAAGTCTTGACCTCGTGTCGAACACCAAAATTAACGGTAATTTATTTGAATGTGCAGACCGCCTCTCTGAATGATACATGGAAACATGTAATGTAAACCGGTGTACCTGTAGAAAATGCCAAACAACAAATTCAGCCCTCACTGCCCCCTCCAGTCACAGGTTCTTATATTTGTTAATATTAAACAACATCTAACATTTCCTATCCCAGCTCCCAATCTAGCCACAATCATCTGCACTCTAATTTTGCAACTCTTAGAACATTTGATTAAACAGTTCCCGTCACGGTTTCAAATCAGTAACTTACAGCAATAGCACAAATATGTGGTATTACACAGGTCTCTTTCTCTTTCATCGTGCTCCTTCTTTCACTCCAGTGTTTGTTTTGATGGAGCTAATTATCCCTCTGCTTTAGACGTTGAGAGTACGGGTATATGTATCTGGGTATCATGCAGATATTTTCTGTCAGGGTTAAACATATACTTGGTGACATGTGGAGTCCTGTAGCTCAGTGGTTAGAGCACTCGCCTTACAAGCGTGAGACCTGTGTTGGAATCCAGGCAGTTCAGGGCGAGACCTTGGGCAAGTTTTCTTACTCTACATGCCTGATAATAATCACACAAACAAAACAATAATAAAATTGGTCATTTCAATCCACGAGTGTTTGTGGCAACACTGCTGTGCACAATTGGCTGCTGCGTTTCACCCACATATATGCAGTCAATTCACTTTACAGTATATTCTGTGAAGCTCTTTGAGAGACGTCTAGAAGATGTGAAAAGTGCTATAACAAATGCAAGGATTATTATTATTATTGTTCATGGAAACAGAATTATTTTCTGTACAGAAGACTGGTATAGTATCATCCTTCTTAACCATGCTTAAACTTTCTTAACAATGCACCCTCTCTGTAGATATATAATATCCTTTATATAATGTGGCGATCCAAATTACAATTACAGCTCGAACATTATTACGGCAGTCTAACATGTATATCAACACTTGATACTCCTTCGATTGCTTTGCATTTAAATGCTAGCATCCTGTTTGCCTTTGAATGGCTTTCCTTACATTAAATTACATTGTTCCCAGCTTCAGATATGATTTATTATCACAACATGTTTATTGGTTGAAAGGGAACTGCAAGATGTCTATATCATCACAAAAATTCACATTTTTATAGCTACAGTGTGTTATTTGCACCAACAAGGGAATAACTGATATTCTTTATAGACATATCTATAAAGCTATTATAACTAGCTAGTTAGAAACAAATAAACAGATACAATGTACCCTTCAATTCTGATAATTTCTCTGTGTATTTTAAAGATACAGTACAACAACAACTTTGATTTACATAGCGCCCTCCACGCCAGAAAGCATCTCAGAGCGCTTCACAGTAGCGGATCCCGGGACCGAGCCAGGGGCAGGGGCAGGAAGGTGACCAAAAGCTTGGTTGAAGAGAAAGGTCTTCAACTGTGACCTGAAACTGGGAAGAGAGGGGATGAGGCGAAGCGAGTGAGGAAGGGAGTTCCAGAGCCTCGGAGCGTAGTGGCTAAAGGCAGAGTTTTGGATAAGCTGGATTTTGTGGATTGTGGCGGAGGGGAGACCGGCGAGGAGGGTGTTGCAATAGTCCAGCCGAGAGGTGACAAAGGCGTGGACCAAGGTTTTGGCGGCTTTTAAGGTGAGGTATTGCCGGAGACGGCGATCCGTCGGAGGTGGTAGAAGGCAGTGCTGGTGACATATAGAGTACAGTATAGGGTAGATTAGATACTGAATAAACTCAGTGAGAAAACATCCAGCTCTTAGCTGGGGAAGGATTGTAATAATAATCCTTATGTTTGATATCATGTGGGGAGAACATCTCAGAGCGCCTCACAGGATTTACTGCAAAATGTGTAATATCTGGTCACAGTTTGATACAGCAAAATGTCTTGGTGTACCACCTGTCCTAGTGACTTAACCAATACCTCTGCTAGTTCTCCTGTGTATAGTATTATTTGCAGTTGCTGTGATTGATATCTTCGCTGGTTCTTAAACGCTAAAGGACTAAAATAACAGCACACAGATAAGCCATTTAAGCAATGGATCCAAAAAATGAATTTGATGTAGGGTTGATAAAAATGAAATGAATAGGACACAGAAATATTAAATGACTATTTCCTTGAGGGTTTTTATCAGTGTGGGGGAAACTACAAATATGCCCCCAACAGCCAGTAAACATTGTGTAAACTCCAAGACTTTGAAGCTGAGATTCTGGATAGGATAGAGGGGCTGAAATGACAAAACCCCTGGAATGGCTGGACTATATATAGCATAGGAAGGCAGGAGATTTGTGCAGCACTCACAGACATCATAAGGGAGACAATCAGGCTTGGAGAGCTTCCAACATTTCTGGAAGCAAGCAAGTATTCAAGGAGAGCAAGAAACCTGAATCTGGCAGCTATACACCCATTAGCCTAACTTCAATAATAAAATAAATAGAGTCAATCATCAGAAAAAAGAAAATGACCAATACAAAAAAAACTAACAACAATGAGCGCCATTATGGGTCCAGAAAAGGTAGGTTTTGTCCGACAGATCTCAGTTTTTTGAGGAGGTAAGAGCCCAATTTATCATGAGAAGCCCTATGATTTATTATATCTAGGTGTACAAAGGATCTTTGACAGAGTACCTCAGGAAAGACCGCTTCACACACTGTGGTCACTGGGTATCAAAGGCAAGGAATGGACATGGATTTAGAATTGGCTGAAAGGAAGGAAGCAGAGGGTATTTGTTAGGGAAGGCAGGTCTTATATAGTAATAGCCTGGATTCACAGTCCCATTGTAACATTGTTTAATTTGTAGATGGTGCAAAGTTGGGGGAACTGTAGAATCAAAGAAGGTAACAAGGGTCCTACAAATAGAGTTTGATAGGAAATCCACATGGGCTTATAATAGGCAAATCAAGTTTATTCTGATAAATGCAAGATATTATGTATAGAATCCATGTAGGAAACACAAGTCCTCCATATGTGCGATTGAACTTGCCAGGGGGAACCTGAAAGAGATCGTGGAGTATTAGTTGACTCTTCACTCACTATAGTAATAATACAGGTAGACCTCACTTAACATTGCTTCGGTCAACATTGTTGCGTTATTACGTCATTGATACATAGGGAGCATATATTCATTTGACGTCAAGATGTTCGCTATTACGTTGTTCGCGCAGGTGGAAACAAGCTTTGGGTAGCACAGGTGTACATAGACGCTGAACATCTGGTATTCTTGCATGAGTTCGCTTAACGTTGTTTCATTTAAAATTGCACTTTTCGTGAACACAACTGCGACATTAAGAGAGGACTAAATGTACTTGCATTTGAGAAACTGCTTTTCACGTTTTCTAGACGTCTCAAAGCCCTTCACAGAATATACTGTAAAGTGGATATGGGGGTGAAACGCGGCAACCAATTGCACACAACAGTGTCCCACAAACAGCCACGGATTGAAATGAACAATTTTTTTGGGAGGGATTATTATTAGTCATCGAAATATTGCCCAATGTATCGTCCTGCCTGGAACTAAACTCAGGTCTTTCGCTTGTAAGCCGATTGCTCTAACCACTGAGCTACAGGACTCCACTGTGTCAAAACACTGTGAGGTTGTCATAAACAAAGCAAACCTTTGCTGGGCTATATTGCTGAACCAGTTGAGTTTAGATCCCCAGACATCATACTGTACAGTGTTTGGGTCAGAATGCATCTTGAATCCTGGTCCTGGTCTTTGTGAATATTTGGGGCCCAGAGGTGATCCAGTGGAGAGCAATGAGGATGATCCTCAGTGTCAAAGGAATGAACTATGAGTTAATGATTAGAGAAGCTTGAACTCTTCAGTCTTGTGACAGGATTTCTCAGAGGATCACAACACATCAAATAGGATAGAAAAAGTAAACCCAGATCAGCACTTTAGGATGTGTTAAGACAGTGGATCAAGAGGATATAGGTTTAGTGTTGTAAACAATTTCTGAACAGATGCCAACATATTTTATCTTTAGTCAGAGGATAATCAACAACTGGAACTGATTGCCAAGACTGATCGAGGCCAGCACACTAGACTCATTTGTAAAATATAGTTTGGTTCAATGATGGGGAATGGTAGAGTAGGTGTTCTGGAAGGATGAGATTAGATGGGCTGAAGGGGCTTCCTCACCTAAAACAGTTTTATGATCTTGTGAGTGAAGCATTGTCAGAGGTGCTGCCCTTCAGATGAGACAGCAAAACCTCTGCCAGTTCATTTGAATTTGAAAGCTCCCATGATATTATAATGAAAAGAGAATGGTCACAAGATGTCTGAGACAACAATCCCCCATGTAAATATTTTCAGCTTCGTTCTTTGTTTGTGGAACATTACTGGTTTGCAAATTGGCTGCCACTGTATGTATGTATGCCACTGCGTTTGACTATAAATACACGGTTTTCATACTTAATAAAATCTGTGAAGCGCTGTAAGAAATTTTCAATTACCTGATATATCGACTGAAAGGATTCCATTTTATCATAATTTCCACAGCCATCCAATTTTGTGCCATCAGCAAATCTGAATTTGTATAGAGTTATTAATGTACATTATATGAAGCAATAATTTAAGTTCACACACTTTACTATTCTCCCAAGTTGCATTCTATCAATCTGATTAACTCTGACTCTGTATTCTATCAGTCAGACACTCTTCTTACCCGTGTACTAATTCACGTTTAATCCTGTGAACCTTATCTTTTAATATTAGTATCTTATATAGCCCTTTACCAAAGAGCTTCTGAAAGTCCATACACAAAATCTGCTGCATTTCACTCCTCTTTGCAATTAGATATTTCCTCAAAGAAATTCAATTTGATTAGTCAAACATGATTTGCCTTTCAGAAATTTGTGCTGGCTGTTTTTGATCAATGTTTCTCAGGTGTAAGAGTAACATGGTTTATTTATGGCTCAGTTAGTTCCACTCTTTGTAGTTTCAAACTCAGTGTTAACTCTTCCACCCTCATTATGGCTCAAATGTTCTTCATATATTAGATGTGTGTATATAATAATACATATATTATATATAATGTGGAGTGATCAAAACTT
Organism: Hydrolagus colliei; assembly: GCA_035084275.1. Taxonomy (NCBI): domain Eukaryota; kingdom Metazoa; phylum Chordata; class Chondrichthyes; order Chimaeriformes; family Chimaeridae; genus Hydrolagus; species Hydrolagus colliei. The sequence goes on from CM068752.1 coordinate 12,241,116, forward strand.
GATATAATTTAACTGATGATTTACAGTGTTTAAGCATTGCGTCTTTGTTTATATTCTATGCTTCAATTTATAAAACCTAGGATGGCACCAGCTTTCTTCACAGTTTTGTACACTTGCCATCCCACTTTTAAAGATTAAAATGTTAATCCCAAGGTATCTCCAAACCATCTCTTCTTCTTTTCCTTTTAATTTTTTTTTACCATTTTGCAAACAGTTTCAGTGTCCGTTTGGCTCAATCTACAGCACTGTTGTCTCTGAATCAAAAGGTTTGGTTTGAAGCCATGGAAGATATATAATTTATGCTAACTCTCCTCGCAGTTCTGTGGGGGTGTTGCTATTGTTTAACGAGCTGATGGCCAAACTCCTGGAACATCTGCTTGTTCCAGGAGCTTGGCCATGGGGGGACAATAATCCTTGGATTTAATACAGCACCTTCTCAGGTCTTCGAGGCATCTCAAAGTGCTTCACAGAATATACTGTAAAGTGAATTGACTATATTTTGAGGTGAAACACAGCAACCAATTGGATGCAGTAACGTCCCCCAAACAGTCGTGGATTGAGTATCCACAATTTTATTATTTAATTTGTTTTAAAAAAAGGTTAGAACCCCTGACCACCCCTGACACACCAATCGATTAGCAACTGGGTTCCTATTTACTGCTGGGTAAACACAGCTGTGTGGAGTAAGAAAACTTATCTAACGTTTCGCCCTGCCCAGAATTATACCCAGTCCCTCTCGCTTGCGATTGTCATAACCAATATGTTACAGGACTCTACGATAAAGATTCCGTGGCACTATTGAAAAGAGAAGTGTGTCTCTTCCAGCATCCTGGGATCAAATTGTAAATAGAATAGTCATTCACTTAATGACTGTTTGTGGGATTTTACAATTTCACAAATTAGCTGCTATGTTTCCTTGCCAAATAAACAGTCCCTTTGCAGTTTGTAATTGTACTAAGGCATTGTGTAAAATGCAACTGTTTTCATACTTGCTCTTAATTCTCCCAAAATACATAAACTCACACGTTTCTTTATTAAATTTATTTCACCATCTTTCTACACAATCTAGCCATTATCTCCCTTCAGTTGCTTACACTCTCGTCTTCACTATAATTGAGGGCAAACAATTATTAGGTAGGATTATATAATAGTCCTTCCTTCCTCTGCATGTTTTCATTAAAAGCAACTTCAGCATTTTCCACTGTTGCTATAAGTCTAACTAGCCTGCAATTCCCAAGTTTATCACATTTCCGTTTCAAAATAATGGCAACACATTCCACAATCTAATTTCTTAGGATACAATGCAATAGGAAATTACATTTGTGTAGTATCTTTCACACAAGGAGATGTCCCAAAGCATTGCACAGTCAGGGATTTGAATTTATTTCCTGAATTTAAGAATTTATTTAAAAAAAATGTAAGTCACCATTCGCTTGATTTTTCAAAACATTCAAGGTTAATCAAATGAGCATCAACTCTTAAATTATCCATGAGGGTTCTTGAAAGGAGTGTAGCTGGGGATACATTTGGGTGTAAAATTCATGACTGCAAATAAGGTTAGATCGACAGAATACCGCAGTTGAAAAAGTCCCTAGCAGTAAAACCACAAAGGGAAAAACACTGGAAAGTGATATCGATAGAAAAAGAGTGAATGTATTGGCCTCCTGATGTAGGGTTGCAACCTGTGAGATGCAAAAAAAGAGTCCACCAACTCGATAAGCACCTCTCATTAGACCTCTCTGCCATATAACATTTCTTTCAGGATTTTCCAATTTATTTCCTAGAGTACTGTGGTACAAAATGAACCACCTTGCTTGATTGAAACATTTAGTACTACACATGCAACTACAGCAGTTTCATTAAAAAATAACTTCACACACTACAAATTCACAGTGGCATGAATGCTAGTGGGAGACAGTATGAACATAAATTGTTGTACATTCAAAGAAGAAAGTACTCCTAGAGTGGGGGAGCACGGGGGAAGGAATTTTCAACATTAGCCGCTCTAAAAACATTGTTCGTTAAAACTGGCTTCTCTGAAAAGCATCCTGCCACAAAACCTCACATGTACATTGCTCCGTTCTCTCCCGGCCTCACGTCATGTCCTCGCCCCCACGCCATCGCCCACTCCATTGCAAACCAGTACAAACCACAGCCAGGTTTAGGGCTCCCTGCTGCGTTTGTAGTCTCTTTTTTGGTCACCTATCACCGTGCTTGAGAATATCCAAACCAAACTGCATAGATCTCACCCACCCACCAGTGAAAATCCTGCAGATAGATTGCTGGAATGGAATGCTCACTCTCTCCTGGGAGGGACACATCCTGTTTACCCAATTCCCTAAAGCATTTGGTGCAGATTGGCAAGAGCCAGGGTTTGGGAGGGTGGGGTCCCCATAGTGTGTATTGAGGTAACTGCAGGAGTCGAACCAGCTACATCTATTTAACTTGCCGTTGATAATGAGACCTGTGTTCAAATCCAGGCAGATCGGGGAGAAACCTTGGGCGAGTTTCCTTACTCCACCTGCTCAATAATAATCCGTCCAAAAAAACCCCCCAATAATAAAAATTGGTCATTTTCCATCCACGTCTGCTTGTGGGACACTGCTGTGCACAATTGGCTGCCACATTTCGCCCGCAAATATATATATTCTGTGAAGCGCTTTGAGATGTTGATAAGATGGTAAAAGCACGATATCACATGCAAGGATTATTAGTATTAGATTATATTATTATATAAGATTGTTGGAACGGAATGCTCACTCTCTCCCTGCAGGGACACATCCTGTTTACCTAATTCCAGACAGCATTAGGTGCAGGTTGGCAAGAACCAAGGCTTGGGGGGGGGTGGAGGATGGTCCATAGAGTGTGTGTTGGGATAACTGCTGGAGTCTAACGAGCTCCAGCTATATTAACTTGCCATTGATATTGTCTCTGGTAATGGGTGACCAATCAATCTCGCTCATCAGTGACACTTGGGAGTCAATGAAATCTCATTGGAATCAATGGTCTTCAATCTCAGTGTGTCACAAAGTTCTGAATGGCCAATACACTGTGTCTGTACCTACCCTGTGCCTCTGTTTTCGTGTGAAAGCGTCTCTCACGTGTTGCTGTGGGAATATCCAGTGTTTGCTTTCATCATCCGCGTCTCCCTGTCGATGGCTGATGGTTTGACCAGCCAGTGTGTGTGTGTGTGTGCTCTCTGCCCTCCCTAAGTTGATCCCATTAGTACCACTTCTGTAACTTCTGCAGTCAACGCTGTTTCGTCCAAGGGCAAAGTTAGACTCCGCCTTCAGTTCCCAGCCTGATAGGACGGGCAGGTCTGTGTGCAATGCTCCATCCAGACTGCACAGCTTCAGTGGAGTACACGGCTCTGAGACCCAGGATAGCAGAGACACAGGACAGTCCAGACACATGCATCCCAAGGCGCTGGGTGAGAGTGAAAGGCGCTGAGTGCAGCTGTGGTCTCCCCCCCCCCCCCTCACCCCCCCACCTTCTCTCTCTCTGTCTGGGTCTGTACAAGCCACACGTTAACCGTTCCCCAACTGTGTGAACTTGCCACCAAAGGGAGGGGAGAAGTTTCCAGCCACAGTTTGCTGAGAATCTTTACCCATTTCCTCCACAATTTGAGCCAGGATGGGAAGCTGTTCCAAACGGTGCAAACAACAGATCACGAAATTCGTCCAGTCTCTGATCCGGCTCATTGCTGGCTCTCTACAGAAAGGTAAGGCAGGAGCTGCTTGACTCTCTCTGCTGTGGTTAGGCGATTGGCTTCCCTCCCTCTGTGCCGATGCTATCGACATAGACATTGATGCTCAGATGCATTGGCTTGTGTTTGTGGAGCTGGTGGATCTGTTGTGAGTTAGTGAACCTGTGTGCGGTGGTGGGCACAGTTCGGGACACGGACGGTCGCTCTCAGTGCTGCTCGTTCACAAGTGAGAAGCTGAGTCAAGAAGCTTGGGAGTCTGACCCTGACGCCCACAAGCGGCTCACACGTCCAAACTCCGGGTCTGAGGATCCGATGCTTGTGAACCGTGTCCCAGTCAGACTCTACAGTCCAGCGTCGGGATTGACGGCTGGTCAGAGGGCTGTGATCTTTGCCGTGCCAGTGAACGGCTACTGATGGTGTGGATGTGGGACCATCTGTTGGGAGTAAGTGAGGCTGTGTTGCTGCAGTGCTCGTTTGCTCCACGATGACAAGCCTCTCACCTTAAAGTGCGGATTGCGAGAGTCTGACACACTGTGGTGCTGATCATGAACTATGCAGAACGCTTGTTATCTGTGTAGTGTTTTGTAGGCTCAGTGCGTGTTTGGCCGTTGGTGTTACATGAACGCCAGTAGGTGATGTGATTGTCTTTGAAGTCTTTCAGATGTTAGACGAGATCCATTTAATGTACCCCTTTGGCAACTTCTTATTTTTATCGTGACTGTATTGAGGGGGGAAGTGTTATTCCATCGCCTTCACTGCCTTTCCATATGGTTGAGTGAAGCAGGTTTGTCCTAAGAATTGGAATAAGGAATTTGCGCATGTGGGTTAATCTAATCCCTTGCGATCATTGACAAATGCAAGGATTTATTTCAGAAGCATCTGTAATAATGGAAGAATCACTGTGGTAATGTAGCACAGCAGGCCGGTTATAGAAAAGTTACACAAGAAAGAATCAACCAGCAGTCTCTGTCCTAAGGCAATGCAACTCGGGGAAAGCCTCAGGGTAAGAAGCTTTAATTTGACCCATATCGCTTCACATGGCAGTGATGCTGTGCAAACTATTCTCTTCCTCTATACAACAGCTGCCAACCCCAGGAACGGAAATGAATCCTGGCTTAGAATGTTATTTGTTTAGAAACGTATGAAAAAGTCAAGCCCTACAATGGTACGAGTCCCGAGATTGGGTACATCTGAGCGAGAGTGGCCTGCGGGAGGTAACAGAGCTCACTGTCCCCAGTCACTGGTCTCCTCTTCCATGTCTTGCCGCCGGTGAGCCTGGCTGGCTGTGCTGTCATCAGCAATGGCCTGGAATCACCCGCTTACATCTTTCACCCGCACACCCCACCCGCCCAAGTTGGATAACCATTAGTTAGTTGGTCAACTCCTCTCGATGGGTAGGTTTGAGCTGTTCACACACAGCTCCCCCTCACGAGGAGGAGAGTAGGTACAAGGAACCTCCCGTGAGCTTCCCGGTGGGCAACAAAGCTCAGCATGAAATGCGCGAGAGCATTGCCACCATCTTCTTGTCTGAGCTGGGGCACCCTTCCCATTGAACAACGGTTTCACCAAATGGAGATGTAGAGTTTGAGCTACTTGCCTCTCTGCAGACCAATCAAGGTGGATTTCAGGTGCTGGATGTATAAATGTGTGTTTGTTCACCAGCTATCTGGTGTGCATCTGCCTTCAGGTGGTGGGTGGGCCTTTGCAGAACAGCTTGTGATGTGCCAGCCACTTTTATTTTATGGAGGTCCAAGTCAAATGCCATGTACCAGGCTTACTTAACACCAGCTGCTCAATCCAGCTCCTCATGCAAGCAACCTTGGCAAATACACATAATAATAATATAACACTAATAATCATAATAATAAATGTCCTCCATGAAGCCTCCTCCACCTCCACCTTAGTGACAGGTCAGTGCAGGCTGGATCCCTTCCTCCCTGCAGCAACTTTCAGTGTTTGCCAAAAATCCACCTCACTGCTTGATGCTGGACTTTGCAGACAGGTCGGAGGAAGCTTCTCCACTGCCTCCCCAAGAGCTCGGATCCATAAACGAGGACTGTTTACACACAACTCTTGTATGCCACAAGCTTGATCTGCGTTGGAACCTTGCTGCCCTTGAATAGAGCATGACCAGAAGTTGGCGTCCACTACAATCCAGAGGTATTGATAAGTGTCAATAACTGAGCCTCTTGTATTTTCTAATCAAATTCATCCATGTTTTCCCTTTGGCCGTACAGAACCGTGATTCTGCGCTTGGGGGCACTCACTGCCATGTCCCACTGGTTGGCCCAGTGTTCAAGATGGTGGGTGCAGCAACGCAGAAGGTCCCCAGGAGTGTCCGCCAGCAGCACGGCATCATCTGCAAACAGAAGCCGTGCAATCCTGTCAGGGAGGCTGGAACAGATACACCAAGTCCTTCCCTCTCGATACCATTCCAACACGTCATTGATGAAGTGATCTGGTCCAAATAAAACGTCTTACCCTGAGAGCTTGCTCTGAGCTGCACTTCCCTGAGCTGTACTTGTGTCTCTTCCATTGTCTATGGCCAGTGTCCTGGCAGTTTAAATCACTCTCTGGCACACAGTTAAGCTCCTGGATTTCCGAACAAAACTTATTAAAACAACAATAAAATTGCATTTCTAGAGCGCCCTTCAGGTCGCGAGGATGACCCAAGGAGCTGAACAGTCAGGGGTCAGTAGCTGAGCATGGGGGAGGGGGGAGTGGCGGGAGAGAGGTGGGAGGGCGGCAAAAAGGCACGATTGAAAAGGAGGATCTTAAGACCGGTCTTGAAGGAGACAAGGAAGGAAGCGAGGTGGAAGGATTGTGGGATGGAGTTCCAGAGTGTGGGGGCAGAGAGGAGGCTACTAAAACCTTTAGTAGTGAAACTGCAGAATTTAAACGGTTCTCTGGTTATTTGGGATCCAATGAAAATTCCCATTTGGACTCGCTGTTATTTGATTCCAGGAGAGTGGGACATGACTGATTGATGAGAAATCCATTTAAAGCATCAATACATACATGGGCGCAGCAGCCTGTACTAACATTTCAGCAACTCTACATAACGAGTAATTCTTCCTCATAGGAACTGTGCAATTTGTAGATTTGTGTCCATAGCTCTCACACACTGACTGCGTTCTCATTCCCTCTCACCATTCATACAAAGTTCAATTACTCCTGGGAGCATTTGTATTGAATTATTACAAAGTGAAGCAAATAAAACAATAAAAATATTCGGCAATAAATATTCACGTTTCTATAAATATTTCACCTGTGAGTTTTATGGCGAGGCTCACACTGTGACCTCTTTTTGGTATTGAAAGCAGTAACCCTTCAACTCATCCCAGCTTCAAATAGCTTGCTGAAACTCCCTGCATTGCAGAATCCTAGACAGAGCCACTGGGAGCAGGTCAGATGGGGGTGGGGCAGCAGTAAACTAGAGTGCAGCCAGGCATTGAAGATAAGATGAATGACAGATGTGAAAATACTGCATGTTTTATGAATGAATTTCTTGTATTTTTCATAAGAAATATTTGCTGTAGAGAAATGCACTCAGAAATGCTTTCTACTCCAACCTAGACATGATGTAAATTTGAAATCGGAAACTCCACTTAGTCTTTATCTTTTAAGATTGAGTTAAGATTTTAAGTCCATAAATAATGATTATCATTTTTTATTATTATTGTTGTTATCATGATAATTATAGACCTCTGGATGCTCCAAGCATCACTGACGGTTATCGCAGGATAATAATAATAATCCTTGTATTTGATATAGCGCTTCTCATGTCTGCTAGATGTCTCCAAGCGCCTCACACAATACACTGTAAAGTGAGTTGACTGTATATTTGTGGGTGAAACGTGGCAGCCAATTGCGCACAGCAGTGTCCCACAAACAGATGTGGATTGAAAATGACCAATTTTATTATGTTTTTTTTGAGGGATTATTATTAGGCGCGTGTGTGGAGTTAGGAAACTTACCCATGGTTTCATCCTGACCTCCCAGGTCACAGGTCTCTCCCTTGGGAGGGCTTTAACCACTCAGCTACAGAACTCAATGATATTACTATTATTAATAATACTAACCCTAGCATTTCATATAGAATGCAGTCAGTAACCTAATGACTTCTGAAATGCACCAATATGCTCATCTCTGCATGAATGTACATGTCGATTCATTAATGTGCACGCCACTGAACCAGTTAGCCTGTCTGAAAAAGAATATATATGTATGCAACATATTTTGTGTCAGAATGACTCATAGGGGGCATGGAAGGGAAGGATGGAGTTCCATGGAGCCAGCAGAGTGGTTGAAAGATTGCCCACCAATATTGGGGTGAATTTCAGGGGTACATGCAACAGATTTACACAGGTGGTTGCTGAGATTGTGTGAGTTGAGGCCGTGAGGCATTCGAAAGTGAAGACAAGGACCTTGAATTTCATCTGCTGGGAGGTGGAGAACTGGTTGAGTTGAGTGAAGATGGGGATAATACAGTCTAGTGCAGAAAACATGAGCTGCGAGAGGTCTAATGATCAACGTACTGTTTCTGTAGCAGAGGTATTCAATTTTCCATCAGTTTGACTCAATCATTCGCACTTTCCCCGCTGGGTCAGGAGATTGTGGGTTCAAGTCCTTCATCAGAAATTCCAGTGCATTACTGGAGAAATGTGTTGCTGGAGGTGCCTGCTTCAGATGAAGCATTAAAATCAGGTTCCCTTTGCCCGTTTGGATGGAATGTGAAAGATCTCATAACACTGGTATATCGTGCAAAGTAAGAATAAACTAACATATTTTCCAATCACCACCCTTATTGTGATCCTTTACAATCACCAACCACTCGTTGACACCAACCACAGTGAAATCAGCATGTTTTTAATAAGAATTCCCCCGTTCCAATAATAATAATCCTTGTATTTGATAAAGCGCTTTTCAAGTCTTTTAGACATGTCAAATTCCGCTTCACGGAATATACTGAAATGAATTGACTGTATATTTTGTGGACAAAACACGGCAGCCAGTTGCGCACAGCGGTGTCCCACAAACATGGGATTGAAATGACCAATTTATTATTGGTTTTTTTTGAGGGAATATTATTAGGCATGTGGAGTAAGGAAACTTGCCCAAGGGTTCACCCTGTCTAGAATTGAACCCAGGTCTCTCATTTGCAAGATGAGTGCTCTAATCACTGAGCTACTCCTGTATGGTGAGTCTTGATTTGCTTCTAAAATCTTGATCGATAGTTTTCAGTCAATTTTGTGTCCAATTTGTCCAATGGACAGAATTTAAAAATAGAAAGGAGTTTCTCCTGGTCAATAACCCATCTGATAAATTGATCATTTACTTCATGGCCGTCTGTGGGGGAACTTGCTGTGTGAAATTGCTGGCTGTATTTATCTAGAAATACAGTATTGCTACATTTGTGTGAGCACCCCTTGTTTTTTCAAACAGTAATACGATCTTCAATATCCACCTGAAAAGGCTAATGTGACCGTGTTTTAATATCTCTTCTGAAGGAAGGATGACAACTCTAGCAATAAAAGGTTTCCCATGTCCTAAATAAATAGTAATACTGTAGTAATCTTTATATTTGATATAGCACTTTTCATGCCTTCTCAAAGCACTTCACAGGTTAAACTGTAGAGGGAATTAACTGTATCCTCACTCTAGTGTTTAAATCCTTCAACCCCTAGGCAACCCCCTACTTCCCTAATCTTCCTTCTTCTCACAGCAGTACCTATTGCCTCCGCTCTACCTGCTCCTTGTTGTCGCCTGAATCCTCCATTCCACCATTGGCTGCTGTGCTTTAAGCCACTATTCCCTGAAAATTTGGATCTCGCTCCCTCACCTCCTTCACCTCACCCTGTCCTTCACCATCTTCAGGTCAGTCCTGAAGACCTTTTTCCTCCTCTTACCCCTCCCACTGGCTCTGCCTCGGGCTCTGGCATCGTCAAGCTCTGAGACCCTATCCGGCATAAGGGCAACTATCTAAATGCAAGTTGTTGTTGTTTATATTTGTGGGTGAAAGCCCTGCATTGGAGGGGAAGCCTGAATCTATTTTTTGGACTGCTGGGTGCCTAACACATGCGTACATCTATCAGCATCATGAAGCGTTTCCAAACTAGGCTGAAAGTTTCCCTGTTTCTCATCTACACCTGAAAATTTCCATGAATGGAATGGATGCATCCTGCTTATCTCATTGTAATTCTTGAGAGTTCTGGGAGCAGAAAATGGGAAGAGCTACGGCTTGGGGAGACAAGAGTGTAGCTTTAGATACCGCTGGCGTTTAATCAGCTAAACAGCCTAGCTTGCCGTTGAAAGCACTATTTGGCAAGAATTGTCCAGCTAGGACCACCTTACCCATTATGCTTTTGCTAACTAGCAAAGTTAGGAGGACCAGAGAAGGGAGAACTCTTGCCTCCAGTGACCAGTTTGCACTTTCAGTCGTGCTAGTGAACTAGGTAGGTGCTGTCATCAGCAGTGCGCTGTCATTACATATTGACTTGCTCAGGAACTGATGACTGAGAGCACCACAGAGGTAACTGGATTCAGATGTTTTGTTGCCAAACATTTCCCCTCGGAGCTAGTTCAGCACCAAGAATATACCACTTACCTTTCCCATTCCTGTGGGAAACATGTGATAAGGCGCTGTATCAAATCCAGTGATTATTGCATTATTATTAACCGGGATAACTGGCAATGATGCTTAGAGTTGTTGCATACTCTATATAGTAGCTTCACGATTGTTTGAATGTATTATTATTATCTGGAACTATGAGAAAGATTATGAGAGATACAGCACCGTCTATATGAAAAAGAACTTGTACATTGCCATCTCGCAGAGTCTCACCCATTTAATAAGATAACGTTTAGGTATCTAATGGGATTATCATTTAGAAGTATTGTTGATCTTGGTTTAAATATGGAGGAAAAAATATTTTTGCTTACGTTTGCAGGAGATAACAGATGACAGGAGAAACTGCTTGTTATGTAGGTGCTGTTATTGCACTGGCATTCACACACTGCTTTGTCTCATGTCTAAATCCTAAACCCTCTCGAGCTGAGAGCCAACCGGAGTGAGCTGTGACTGGAGTGAGACGAGAAGAAATTGGGTGAGAGTGGGAATTAGGTGCAGAGGGAGAAGTACTAATGTAAAAAAAACATGTCTGTGAACATGGCTGGGCAGCTGAGAACCGTGGCTTGCACAGTGTGGGTCATGTGGGATCTCCAGGATGCCTCATGTAACCTGGACAATCATGTAGCAGGAAGTGCCTCTGGCTGCTCGAACTTGAGCTCAAGATTTAAGAGCTCAAAGAGAGACTGGAATCACTATATTCTATACGGGAGGATTTCATGGATCGACTATTTCCGGAGGTGGTCATCCCACAGCCACCGAAGGTTCAGAGGGAGAGGGGGACAACCTGACATGGTAGGAAGAAGGGATGGGCAACGCAGAAATCCCCCCAAAGTGTGGCACTCACAAACCATCTGTACTGAGTACTGATGAAGGTGTTGATACCTTGGGAGAGAGTAGTAAACAGAAAGTGGATGCACAGGGGCAAATAGGGAAGAGTGGAAGAGTGTCAATGCAGTTGTCATTGGGGATACAACAGTCAAAGGTATAGACGGTGTTTCTGCAACCAAAGATGTGAGTCTCGGATGGTATGTTGCTTCCCTGGTGCTCGGGTTGAAGCTATCACAGAACGGGTGCGTTTTTTCTGTTGGCAGAAAAAGGGCGGTGAATATGTTTATGAGCAGGGACAGAATACAAACAATGTGTCTTGAGCTAGTTATACTTTTAGCTGCATAGCAGTGACGTGGATTCTGTACTTCTGTTAATTACAATGGTGGCTTTACAAAAGTTAATTTTCTGTGAGAGAGAATCACTGAGTCAGAGCTCTGGTGGATCTACGCAATAGCTTTATTCAGTTCCTGATTGACATCAAACTGATAAAATCAGTATGTGTCATTGTTGTAGACTTAACTTGGCCATTTCACCGACAGAGACCTTCTGCTCCATCAAGGATATTTAACCCTAGGAGTGTAAGCCATACTGTCTCTTACGTTGTTCCCACACAGTCACATTGACTGTGACACATTAATTACTGAAAATGGTTAAAATGTTATGGAAGCTTTATTACTGCAGCATACTTAGGAGTATCCAAACAAAACTGCATCCCATATATACAGTACATGGAAATTCTAGAGATATTCATTGGAGAGGAATGCACACTCTCTCCCTGGAAAAATACATCCTGCCTACTGTGAGGATTAGACACAGTTTGGCAAGATCCAACACTTTGGAATGGCTGAATGTGCATTCCTAACCAACTAAAACTGCATAGCGTGTCATTGAGAACACTGCCTGGAAAGCTTTCCTACGTTGTTGAGATGTCTCGAAGCACTTCATATGGTACACTGTAAAGAGATGTAGTTGTGTGTATTTAGTGGGTGAATTTAGCAGCCAATTAGCACACAGTGATGTTGCACAAACAGCATTGGGGGGAGTGATTAATTTTATTTGTGAGATTGTCAACCAGGATAAACTTTAACATCTACCTGAACAGACACACAGGACTCGGTTTACGTTCTCATCTGGGAGATGGCACCTCCACCAGCATTGCTATAGGACACCCCCCAGCATTGCTACAGAATTAAGCATCTACTGCAGCATATGGGTTCCAAACCCTAACAAGGATCTTGAACCCACAACCCTCTGACTCTTAGCTCAGTGTGCCATGAGCAACTAAGCCATGCTGGAGGCATCATTGGATGTCACAAGAAATTATCAGGACCGTTTTGCCCAGTTCATTTCACCTTTCTGGAATACTGTAATCTTTCCATTACAGGATTCATTCATTTCTTCAACAAGCGCTGCATCCGGCTTCAACCATTGTTTTCTGAGTGGTGAGCAAAGAAAAATGTTAATGTCCCTCTCAATGCACAATAGCAATCTTAAGAATCTACATTTCTGCTACGAACTCTGCAGCGAGAAATCCCTTTATGCTGAATGGTTGAATTCAACATTTTTTTTTGCAGCAAACAGGAATCCAATCATGTGTGTTTCTTTTCCCCATTCTGACACCGAGTACGGCTATCAACAAGGTGAAAATCTCAGATCAGTTTATTTAATTGTAAATAGGTGGAGGGAGTTAATGGGCCAGTGTCACCAACTAACATTTGAATTTCTGCTTCTCTAATCCAGCTGCACTCTAATAATAATCAAATTAAATTCAACCCGGGATTAATCCAGATTGGTAACCTAAGAATAGGGTAGTAATTACAGTATCTGAAAATCGACTGCTTTAGCAATACAGTGACATTACAATATTTATATTATGTGATTAGGGGATAGAGGTGAAGATCACAATGTGGGATGTGTTAATTAATAGAGCCCCGTGAAATTCTTTTTATTTTTCATTATCTTTTGTTTTATTATTTGGGGAAGTTCGTGTTTTTTATCCATTAAAAGTGTCCTTTTATTACATTTACATGAATAAAATACCACAGATAACTATACATAAATTCCCTGTGTCAAATTCCCTTTCTTATATTTAAAAAAATCTTTCCTGCTTCTGTTTTATTTGCCTTAGTATCTTTCCCCGATGCTGCATGATAAGGCGCAATACAAGCCCAACAAATTACATCTGTATAGAGTATTTCACATCAGAAGGACATCCCAAAAGGCAAGGCAAGGAACATTGGATCATTGTGTTGGATCACAGCCAGTCCTTCGAGCAGCTCCAACCCACAGCCCTTCCTGAGCCTCTCCCAGTTTCTCGTTAGCTCCTGGCCACTTCCAGTCCAACTGGCTGCTTATTCATAGAATCATAGAATTTTACGGCACAAAAGGAGGCCATTCGGCCCATCTAGTCTGTGCCGGCTCTTTGAAAAGAGCGATTCAATCCCACTGCCCTGCCCGCTCCCCATAGCCGAATAGACCCGTTCTCCCTAAATAAAGATCCAATTCCCTTTTAAAAGTTGTTATCGAATCAGCCTCCACCACCTTTTCAGGCAATGCATTCCAGATTCGAACAACTCGCTGAGTGAAAAAATTTCTCCTCAGCTCCCCTCTATTTCGCCTTGAAACTATTTTAAATCTGTGACCACGAGTCACAGATTCACCCACGAGTGGAAATAGTTTTTCTCTATTTGCCCTGTCGAAACCCCTCATGATCTTATAAACCTCTATTAGGTCTCCCCTCAATCTTCTCTGCTCCAGAGAGAATAACCCTAGCCTATCTAGCCTCTCCTCATAGCTGAAGTCCCTCAATCCTGGCACCATCCTAGTAAATCTTCGTTGTACCCTTTCCAATGCCTTCACATCCTTTCTGTAGTGTGGTGACCAGAATTGAACACAGTATTCCAGCTGAGGCCTCACCAAAGTCCTATAGAGGTTAGTCAGCACTTCCTGACTTTTGTACTCTATACCCCTATTTATAAAGCCTAGTATCCCATATGCCTTCTTAACAGCCTTGTCGACCTGTCCTGCCACCTTCAACGAGTCACTAACACAAATCCCCAGGTCTCTCTGTTCCTTTACACCATTTAAAATTGTACTATCTAGCCTATATTGCCTCTCTTCATTTCTTCTCCCAAAATGCATCACCTCACACTTCTCTGCATTAAACTTCATCTGCCATGTGTCTGCCCACTTTACCAATTTGTCTATATCCTCTTGCAGATGGCTACTATCCTCCTCACTGTTTACTATTCTCCCTAACTTAGTGTCATCTGCAAACTATTGGGGCAACCTCCCCACTGATTGGCCAATGGTCAGTCAGAGCTGTCGTATGTTGTATCTTTTTCAAATTTTATTTCATTTCTGACTTATTTTTCATTTACTTTTCAACCAAGGTCCATTTAGTTTGCCTTCCACCATATTGGCAGCCGTTTGACAAGTTGTGACCCAAACTATATACTGTATCCCGAGATATTATTTTCAAGCAGAAATCTATCCAATAGCCCCTGAGAGGCTTGTGTTAATTAGTGGTAGCAAAGAGGCGGGTGGGGTGTGGGGGCGGGGGGGGGTGGTAAAGATATATTGGCTTGACCCGGCTGGGAATAGTTTCAAATAGTATTCTACTTTTCGGTTCTTGGGTCACTCTCCCATCTTGAGGGTTGAGTAATTGTGTCCTTGAGCGTGATAAGAAGAAAACAAAGAGAGACAAAGGCTGGAAGGACCAGGGAAGGGGAGGTGGAGTTAAAAACACTAAAAAGAAAGAACTAACTTTGGAAAAGACGAAGTCATCTGAAAGGGTCAGCGCTGATTTCGAGAGAGATCGGTTAATAATGATTTATTTGTGTTTATTGTGCACCAGTTGATCATTGCCAATAAGTGAAAAAGGAAAGACAATCAGCATGGATTTGTTACAGGTACGTCTTGCTGACAAATCTAATTTAGTTTTTGACACAATGACCAAAATAGAGGAAGGTAATTATGTGGATGTAGTAAATATGGATTTTCAGAAAGCTGTTAAGATGCTGCACACAAGACACTATATCAATGGAAAGGTAGCAGCAGGGACAGAAAGTTGGCTGAAGGATAGGAAACAGAGGGTGAGAATACAGGGTTGTTATTTGCAATAGACAGATGAAATAATCCACCAAAGATTTAATGTTAGTACTGCTGCTATTCTCCATTTACTATAAATGGTCTGGATTCTGGAAGGAAAGGCATTATTTCTCAGTTTGCAGGTGGACAAAAGTAAAGAGTGTAGCTAAAGATGAAGGTGATTTGTCTTCAGAAGGATATAGAGAAATGGCATAGAGTAATAGCAAATGAAATGTGGAAAAATATGGAGTAACACTGTGGGAGGAAGAATAAGGAGAAGTCTGTTAGGTGGCACTTTTTCACTTATTGGCAATAATCAACTGGTGCACAATAAACACAAATAAATCATTATTAACCGATCTCTCTGGAAATCAGCGCTGACCCTTTAGGATGACTTCGTCTTTTCCAAAGTTAGTTCTTTCTTTTAAGTGTTTTTAACTCCACCTCCCCTGGTCCTTCCAGCCTTTGTCTCTCGTTTTCTTCTTCACACGTTTAACCAGTTAAAATTGGTCATCAATATACTGTGTATTTAAGATTTACAAAGAATGTACAGAATGGAAACAGGCTACTGAATCTAGTAACAACAAGATTACATTGGTATAGCGCCTTTCACGTCAGGAGGACGTCCCAAACCAGTCCATGCTGGTGTTTATGCTCCAAACAAATCTTTGCCCTTTCCTTACTCCCTCCAATACGCTTCTATTCCCCTGCCGTCGTGTGAAGGTCTAAACTTCCACTTGAATGCAACTATACTATCTGATTCATCCACTACTTCGGGCAGCGAGTTCCACATTCTCGCTGCTCTCTGTGAGAAACAGCTCCTATAAATAATCTATGTACTGTATATAAAAGCCTTATTATGTTTCCGCAAATGTAACAATGAACTTCTAAAAGGAAAACAAAAACAAAGAGAAACAACCAAGTGATTAAAGCTCACCCTTTTTGTTGTAAACAACAAATGATTTTAAAAGTTTCCAAATACTGTATATGAATATACGTGTTCAAAAACACTAGGCCGCGTATGTTATGCTGGAGTATAGCTAATAATAATAATAATCCTTGCATTTGATATATCGCTTTTCACATCTTCTGGACGTCTCAAAGGGCTTCACAGAATATACTGTAAAGTGAATTGATTGTATATATTTGTGGGCGAAACGCGGCTGCCAGTTGCGCACAGCAGTGTCCCACAAACAATCGTGGATTGAAATGACCAATTTTTAATGATTGTGTTTTTTGAAGGATTATTATTAGGCGTGTGGTGTAAGGAAAACTTGCCCAAGGTTTCGCCCTGACCTGCCTGGATATGAACCCAGTTCTCACGCTTGTAAAGCGAGTGCTCTAACCATTGAATTTCAGGAGCTCCAATAAATTATCAATGATAAACTCCTACTTCTAAATTGTAAGGAGGGAACAGGTGAGGTTAACATAGTCTGTTTCCACAAGTTGGGAGGTTCACAAGTAAGTGTAAGAGGGTGACTAAGGGATTTAAAATAGGATTTAGGAGACGAGCTTGTGTCATTTCATACTTCACTACAGGGTCTTATACACTCAACTTCTCACTATCACCCTTTTCTGTAAAAAAACCCCAAAAACAAAACCCCCAAAAAAACAGGCGAAATACTCTTTCTTCATACTGCTCTTGGCCTTTTGAATCTCCCTTTTATTTTTATTGTATATTTTCTACATTCTGCCTGATGTCCTTTTGTATCATTATCTTCATTTATCATCTGCCTCTCTTTTTACTCTTTTCCCTTTTAATTCCTCTACTCATCCGAGGTATCCTAGGTTTAGCAGTTCCCTATTTATTATTTATAAATATATGCCTATCTTATAACCTGTTTGTCACAACTGTGAAATTTTCCCACCGCACATCTCCTGCCTTATCTATTAGTCATCCTACCCAATTTTTCCACGCTAGTTTGCTTTCTAACAGCTTTGAAGTTTTCCTTTTCCAATTGGGTATGCCTGTCTTTGACTGTTCCTCCTCTTCGATTTTAACAATAAACTCAATGTTGTGGTGACTGGATGTTCCCCGAACCACACATGACTCAGCTGCCCGACTTAATTTCCAGAACAAGGTCAAAAACTGCCTCCCTCTTGTTTGGACTGGAAACATACTGTATAAGGCAACTATTCTGTCTAAAGCCACTGCTTGGAAACCTCACTGTGTGTGTTGGGTACTGCTGGAGTTTAACCAGTTAAAATTGCATAACTTGTCTCTTATAATACTGCATACTAAGGTTCTCGCTGCTTGTCCACACAATTCATTAGAGCTTTGGCTTGCAGAAGTAGCAGGAGCTGAGTGGGAGAAGAATCCACACCTCCAGTCTGGCTGGGCAGTCATCAGCAGCGCCTTGGAGTACATCTAGGTCAGGAATCAAACCACTGATAGAGCCAGCTCAGCTACAAGGGCACACTGCTTCCCTTTCCCAAGAAGGATTGATTGTCACTAGATGGTCCTTTGATATATGAAAAGCAGTGTCCCTCACAGTGAGCCAGTGAGGCTTATGTTGATTCCACTTAGCAGGAGAAATTTAGCTTCTCCTGGTTGTTGTATGTAATGATCGAGAAAATAAAAAAAGATTGTAAATTACGTCGACTTGACGTTTGATGTTGTAACACTGGTTCTGTTTCATTGGCCTCAGCCATAGATAGGAAATGGAATTCTGCATGAATTTTGAAGTTCACAAGCAATCTATGACAGTTTTAAAAAAAATTCAGCATCTGCCAAATATTCTGAATTGTGAACTGCTGGCTATGCAATTCTATGGAATGAAGGGGCTGCAGTCAGCTGCAAATAGACTTTAATCATGCAAGCTTTATTAATTCAGCAGCAAGAATAGCAGAAACACCAACTAGGATTGTACATAATGATCTGAGTAATTAGAGTTGGATTGGTCTATCAATGCAATGAATAGGAAGGGCTACAAAATATATATTAAAGCAAACTATAGGCATAGTTATCCCCTTAACAAAAAGAACTTCAGTTGTTTAAAATAATGATTTGGTCACTTAATCCATTACTGTTTGTGGAATACTGATCTGCATAATTGGCTGGCATGCTTCATTCAGTCAATTTCCTTTGCAATATATTCTATAAAGTGCTTTGAGAGTCCAGAAGACGTGGTAAAGTGCTATATCAAATGCTATTATTATTATTAGAATAAATTATGGACTAGGATAGGCCATTGCTGGCCAAATGGCTGTTTCCAAATATAAAAACCTAAATTAAGAACAAATCTTTCAATATCATCAATCAAATTCTTTGCCAAATTTACAACTTGCGATTGAAGACTAACTACTATACGAGCAAGGTTTGTGTATGGTTTGTTTTAGAGCTCTGGAGTAATATGTCCTGGTACTTGTAATGAGCCAGGCAAGATTCTCAATCATCAGCATTACATCTCGGGAATATATTCCAGGGATGCTCTGACATGCAGCTCTGTATACTGATGTAGCTCCTCATATCTTCAAGACGTCTCGAAACGTTTTACAGAAATATAGAGTAAAGTGAATTGACTGTGTATTTTGTGGGCTAAACGCGGTAGCCCATTGCGCACAGTAATTGAGTCAAGACTTTTTAAAATTTGTTTATGCAGGGATTATTACCCCGGAAAAGTGATCCGCCAACTAAGGAGCAACCAGGTTCCTATTTACTGCTAGGTAATCAGAGGTGTTTGGTGTAAGGAAACTTGCCGAATGTTTCACCCTGCTGGGAATCGAATCCGGGTCCTCTCGCTGTGAGGCAAGCGAGGCTCTAACCACTGAGATACAAGACTCCGCAAACCCCTAAACTCTTAGAAGCAAACATTGCAGCAAATTTATATTAATTAAATTTCCAAATTTAGCCTGAATTGAAGAATATTTTCCCAAATGTCTGTACAAATTTTAAACCTAAAGAATCTTTTCAAATATCTAGGCCTTGGGTGCATTGCTGTATGGCTAAACTACTCCATTACAAGTTTTAAATTCTGAACAAGTGTGTCCAAACTGGGCTGAAGAAATTATGTGAAACTTTCTATAATTTGTATCAATTTCAATTGTAAAGGTAGGTAATATTGCCAGCCAAATGATAGGAGATAGTGTAAGGACGAAATATAAGGAGTTAGTGTTAGGGATGGGGTAGGTGATTGCATAAAGGGCAGGGTTGGTAATGG
This sequence comes from Hydrolagus colliei, assembly GCA_035084275.1. NCBI lineage: Eukaryota > Metazoa > Chordata > Chondrichthyes > Chimaeriformes > Chimaeridae > Hydrolagus > Hydrolagus colliei. The sequence continues at coordinate 12,260,530 of CM068752.1, forward strand.
AGTAAGAGTGGTTCCATAAATATAACAACAAAAACAATGTGGATTTAAAGAGTGCTCTCCGCACTGGGCGGCATCTAAAAGCGCTTCCCACTAACGGATCTCGGGGCCGAGGCAGTAGGAGGGGGAAAGCACAGTCAAAAAGAAAGGTCTTTAGCCGAAACTTGAAAATAGGAAGAGAGGGGGTGAGGCGACTGGAGTGAGGAAAGGAGTTCCAGAGCCTCAGGGCATTGTGGCTGAAGGCACGGACGCCGATGGTGGAGTGGAGGATTTGGGAGACGAGAAGGAGGCCAGACTCGGTAGAGCGAAGGCAACAGGTGCTGTTGTGAGGAAAGAGGAGGTCAGAGAGCTAGAGGGGTGCAGAGGAGTGGACGGATTTGAAAACAAGCGTGAAGATCTCGAAATCGATCCTCTGCGAGTCAGGGAGCCGGTGCAGTCTGGGGAGGACTGGGGTAATCGGGGAGTGAAATTTGGTACGGGTAAGAATGCGGCAGAATTCCGGATAACCTGGATTTTATGATGGTAGCGAAGGGGAGACCGACGAGGAGGGCATTTGAATAGACCAGCTGAGAGGTGGCAAAGGCATGAACCAGGATTTCGGCGGCTTTTGGGGTGAGATATTGGAGGAGACGGGTGATGCGTCAGAGATGGAAGCAGACAGTGTAGGTCATAGCATAAAGGGCATCTTAGATAACAGTGTAGGGATAGAGTTATTATTAGTGTAAAGCAGGGAGGTTCAAACTTTTGGGTATTGGGCTGGATGCCACATTTGAGACGTATCCGCTGGCCGCAAAAGCATAGTTTGTTTTTCTGCTATTATTAAATTGCATAACTGTATTACTTAATAATGATCATCTCAACAACAAAAAGATTGCACTTATGTAATGCCTTTCATGTCGGGAGGACCTAACAAAGCACTGAACAGTCAGGTCGGGACCCAAGTGGGGGGCGGGAGAGGGTCGGGATAGGGGGAAGGAGAGAGGGGGAAAAGTTAGTGGGGGAGCAGAAGGCACGGTCGAAGAGGAAGGTCTTGAGACTGGCCTTGAAGGAGGAAAGGGAGGAAGCAAGGTGGAGAGGCTATGGGTTGGAGTTCCACACTGTAGGAGCAGAGAGGCTGAAGGTCTGGCCGCCGATGGTTGAGTGGCTAGGGCGGTGGACGCCCTATCTCGGATGGAAATGTAATTGTTTTTATGTATTAAAGTCGGAACACAAGACAGCAACTCAGCATATCGAGACTCTACAGGGAAAGCTCAACAAAAAACCACAGATAAATCCATAATTGCAAACCTAACTCCTAACTCCTTCAACACAGATATGATTCGTGAGCAAACAAGGCACAAAGTATTTCATTACTTTCAATAAACAAGTAATCCACTTTCAATTTACACTAATATCCTCTATTTTCCATATCTATTTTGTGGTTCCTCTTGAAGCTCACCATTCTTTAGCCTTAGAATTGCAAAGTAATCCAGCTGCTGTTTGCTGCATTTCACCAGGTTGCTGCTCACTGTGTCTCACAGGGAGGAGCATGAAGAGTGAATACCTCTCACATCTCGCTTCCATCCACTCCACTTTCTATGGCGTCCTATACTTCAGTGGTTAGAGCACTCACTCCGCAAGCAAGAGGTCCCGGCTTCAAATCCCAGGCAGGGCAGGTTTTCTTACTCCACGTGCCTCCGTTTGCCTTAGTAGCAGTAAGTAGCAACCCGATTAGTCAATTGTTGGATTGCTTGTCCGGGAGTAATAATCTCTTCGAAAAGACAATAATAGCAACCTGTCACTCTTTGTGCTGTTTTGCCCACAAATATGCAGTTAATTTTCCTACTTTCCTTCCCCAAACTCTGCGAAGCACTTTGGGACGTCGATAAGATGTGGAAAACGCTATATAAACTTAAGGATTACTTAGTTACTCATGGAGACTGACCAGAAGAGAAGCATAGCCGGGAGATATAACAGTGAAATCAGGCTGGAAAAATTATCATCTGCTGGTCAGGTTGTGGCAGCCAAGCCACTGCATGGACCACCATAATAATAATAATATTAATAATACTAATATAACAGCATGTCTGTCCGACATCGAGTCCTGGACGAGGGACAACTTTTTGCAATTGAACGTGAGTAAGACCGAGGCCCTCCTGATTGGCTCAAGCCAGCGCCTCCGCACATCGGGCGCTGCCAGCCTCAACATCCAAGGCTGCACTCTACACCTCACAAAGCCAATCAGGAACCTCGGCATCACGTTCGATCCAAAACTTTCCTTCCTCCCCCACATCCGAGCCTTGACCGGCACCGCTTACTTCCACCTGCGCAACATTGCCAGGCTCCGCAATTATCTTATCCCCCGCGCTGCCGAAACCCTCGTGCACGCATACATCATCTCACTGCTGGACTACGGAAACTCTCTCCTCCTCGGCCTCCCCAGTTCCTCCATTCACAGGCTGCAGGTCATCCAAAACTCTGCAGCCCGTGTACTATCCCGCACCCGCCTCCGCGACCACATAACCCCCACCCTCGCTCGTCTCCATTGGTTCCCCATTCTCCAGAGGATCGAGTTCAAGATCCTCATCCTCACCTACAAGGCCTTACACGGCCTTGCCCCGCCCTATTTAACCGATCTACTCTCCCCCTACAAGCCCACCCGGACCCTCCGTTCAACAGGACTTGGCCTGTTCCAAGCCCCCCGCCCGAACCGCCCCACCATTGGAGGCCGGGCCTTCAGTTTCTCCGCTTCCACCCTATGGAATGCCATCCCTCAATCCCTCCATTTCGTTTCTTCCCTTTCCTCTTTCAAGGCCGGTTTGAAGACTTTCCTCTTCGACCGTGCCTTTTGTTCCACCCCGAACTCTTCGACCTCCCCTTCGTGTTTCACCCCTTCCCAAACACTCCCCTCTCAGCTCGGGTCACACGCCTCCTGTGCAGTGCCTTGGGACGTCCTCCCGATGTGAAAGGCGCTCTATAAATGTAATTTGTTGTTGTAATAATAATCCTTGCATTTGATATAGCACTTTTCACATCTTCTAGAGTCTCAAAAAGCTTCACGGAATATACTGTAAAGTGAATTGACTGTATACTTGTGGGCAAAACGCGGCAGTCAATTGCACACAGCAGCACTACAAGGGTGAGTAAGGGGCCGTATTTGTGTAAAGTTATGTACAAGTTGGAGTTTATGAATAACACATAACGAATTCTGTCCTGAACTGGCTGGTGACATTAAGACAAGGTTGAAAATGGAAATTTTGAGACCCATACTTTTCCAGAACAACTGTTATCATGTACTTTTCAACAAGTTTTATTATCTGTAAATGGATCATTTGAATCTTCCCATTGCTTTCCCAGATTTTATTGTATTTTTCTCGCGGTGGGCAATGATGGAACTGTGTGAATCAATTAAGAGTTGAAGGAGGTGTATTAAGAGTCCACTTAATTATCTCAGATATAAAGGGCAATGTGTGTAGCCTTATACTTTACAGTGGCAGTGACAGTAGCTGGCAGTTACAATACCAAATTGTGTTTGTATAGTGCCTTCCATGTTGGGAGGATGTCCAAGGTGCTGGAATTGAAGGAAACCTAGAAGTAAATTGTAGGAAACCTAGAAGTAAATTAGTACAGCACTGCTCTGGAAGCCATGAATCCACTCCATGTATTATAAACGGGCGAAATTCCCATTAATAATACATGGAGATGGGCCCCCTTCACTCTCAGGCGTTCCCTTCCTCTTGCTCACCACGTGGTCAGGGGATGCTCTTTCTTCTCTCCTCCTGCTGCCTTGCATAACAATGTTGATGTTATGCTCTAGAGGGAGTGTGCAGAGAGTGTTGGAGTGCACAAGTATTCTGTTTTAGGAATGCATGGGAAGCAAAGTTTTGACTCCTCTGCAAAAAGTTAGAGCTCATTCAGGATTTAGTATCCGGCAGCCAACTGTGCGAGGTGGGAGGAGATGCTATTAGAAGAAACAAAGTGGGATTGGTAGGATTGAAATCAGGATAGGACAGAACAACGACAAGAACAAATTACACTTGTAAATTACATGTCAGAAAGATGTACCAAGGTGCTGGATAATCAGGAGGTTTTGCTACCAAGCTGGGAGTTGGGGTCAAGAGGGTTGGAGGGCAGGTGGGGTGGGGGTAGTGGGGGAGGGGGGAGGGGCGGCCGAGGCGTGGTCGAAGAGGAAAGTCTTTAGAACCACAAAGTTGGATCTGAGATAAACGGTAGTAGAGAAGAATAGAATGATCGACAGCATCGGAAGTGATAGAGATCAAGAACAACAACAAAAAACAACACAATTACACTTGTATAGCACCTTTCACAGCAGCAGGACATCTCAAGGTGCTGGACAGTCACTGCTCCAGACCCAAGCTGGGGACAGGGAGGTTGGAGGGAAAGGGGGGGATTTGGGGTGACTGATGGGACCGTCGAAGAGGAGGGTCTTGATGCTGGACTTGAAGGAGGCCAGGGAGGGAGAGAGGTGGAGGGACGGCAGGAACAACAACGATTTGTTGTTCTATTTGTCTAGTGCCTTTCACGTCGGGAGGATGAACTGATGAGTGAATGAATTCCCGAGAAGAATGAGGAGGCAGAAGGAATCCTGGTCACAGATGAAGAACCACTTTGACATGTGCTGATGTGAAAGGCTTTGCAAGGATGCAAATGATTATCAAATGCAGGGATTTTAAGAATTAATAACACTCTAGTTCTCACATCCAGACCCAGGAGAGTCCTAACTCCCTCAGCTGTTCTGTATGTCTGTCACAGTTTCTCTAATTCTGGGTTTGTTTGAAAATAGCACAGGTGCTAAATAAACCCATTAAATGTGGAGAAATGCGACTTGAACTGTGACATTATACCTCATGCTGCCCCTTATACTATCTAGAGGCAGGAATCCTTCTGCCTCCTTATACTAACAACAACAAATTACATTTGTATAGTACCTTTCACATCGAGAGGAGGTCCCACGATCCTGGTAACGGCATGGAATAACCGAGGGAGAAATTCCAGGCTGGGGTCTAGATTTGTTCTATTTCATCCTGCCTGTCAGACACCAGGAGCTGGATGAGCCGTGTGAACTTCCTGCAGCTGAATGTCGACAAGACGGAAGCCATAGTCTTTGGCTCTCGTTAACGTCTCCGTTCGCACGGCTCTCACCCCCTCCACTTTTCCGGTCTGCCCCTAAAACTCTCCGAACCTGTGCACAATCATGGCGTCAGGTTCGACCCCCAACTGTCCTTTCTCCCCCACATCCAGTCCCTCACAGCACCGCCTACTTCCAACTCCGACGGATCGCCCGTCTCCAGCAATACCTCACCTCAAAAGCCGCTGAAACCTTGGTCCACGCCTTTGTCACCTGTCGGCTGGACTATTGCAACACCCTCCTCACCGGTCTCCCCTCCGCCACTATCCACAAAATCCAGCTTATTCAAAACTCTGCCGTCCGCATACTCACCCGCACCAAACTTCGCTCCTCCATTTCGCCCACAAATATAGAGTCAATTTTCCTACTTTTCTTCGTCTTGCCCCGACCCCTCCCCCACTGCTCTTGTCTCTACCTAACTGTACAGCGCTTTGGGACCAGGGCTTGAGGACTCGAGACCGCACTGAAACCTCCCTTATTCTTACCTGTCCGGCACATATGAGCATCACCATGTCTGCCGTGTCCCAAGTGATTGGGTACATGGATCATAAGGAATTCACAACAACAGGGGGGAACAAACATCACGCAAAATGTAAGTTTTGCAAATGTGTTATAACTGAAACGTGTGGCACCACATCGAATTTCACACGCCATCTGCAGCGACGTCATAAAGAAAAGTAAGTTTTGTACTCATTTACGATTAGACTATACAATAAATTAAGTGTGGACTTTTGTCGGAACGCGTTATTCATGAATCACGATAAATTTTGTCATGTTAATAGTCTTGAAGATTTAATCTAATAAAAACTATTTTCTGAACTATGTTGGGTAGGCCTCAGTCTACAGAAAAATCCATCTGGTTGGAGGATTTGTTGCTCTCGTCCAACACAGGTGGAAGTCTCACATATAAAATACCGCTACGTGCTGAAATTGGCCTTACTAGGGGTAGATCTTAGGTCTATGTAGTAGAAATATATACGGAGACAAAAATCTAGCCCCGTAGAGATACGCATAAAAAGTAGAGCGCAAAGCGTTTACTATCTTTGAAATGAGGACTCGAGACCGGTCTCGAGTCCGAGTCCAGGGCTCAAGTCCTACAGCCCTGCAATTTTCTTCTTTGTGCGCAATGCACTGACTCGTACTCAGATCAGCAGCATTTATGAGCGCTCGGTCACACACCAATATATACAACTAAGCCTAGGCAAGCAATCTGCAGCTAGACAATTATCAATAAGTTATTAAAAGGAACTTGCAGAAAATTGGCTTAAAAAATTTAAATCTCTCTCCTCGACACAAATGGGGGTTGGGGAAGAGAGAGACATATACATAAACGCATACAAATGCACAAAAGCCGACCCAATCCTTCTGTCTTCAATTGGGGTTCATACATGTGCATTTCCAGGAAAATCATGCCAGGCAGGCCTTTTTAAATACGTTTGCCAAACAAGGTTTAGATTTATAAATCTAGATGGATTTGGAGATCATAGAGATCAAAGCATAGCAAGTAATATGCATCAAAAAAAGGTATAAGACTGAAATTCTAGTATGTATAAATTGGTGATGGGCGTGAATTTTGGAGGACTCATGGAGGACTCTGACTCTGACTCGGACATTGAGGACTCGGACTCGGACACCAGGGACTCGGATGAGGAGGACTCGACTACAGCCCTGTTTGAGACAGGCACTGTATAAATGTAAGTTTTGATTGATTGATTGATTGATTACCCCAGTCCTTGCCAGACTTCACTGGTTTCCTGTCCCTGAGAGGATCGACTTCAAGATCCTCACCCTTGTTTTCACCCTCCACTCCTCTGCACCCCACTATCTCTCTGATCTCCTCTCTCCCCAAACCATTACCCGCTGCCTTCGCTCCACTGGCTGCCTCCTCCATGCCCCCAGAATCCTCCGCTCCACCCTCGGCGGCCGTGCCTTCAGACACTACATCCTGAGGCTCTGGAACTCCCTTCCTCACTCCCTTTGCCTCGCCCCCTCTCTTCCCAGTTTCAGATCACAGCTAAAGACCTTTCCCTTCGACCGCGCCTTTGGTCACCTTTCTCTCCCCTGTCCCTTGTTCAGTCCCGGGATCCGCTACTGTGAAGCGCTTTGAGACCCCGTCTGGTGTGAAGGGCGCCATACAAATCAAAGTTGTTGTTGTTGTTATGTTGTATTTTAAAGTGAAAGATTTGGAAATTTGTTGAATTCAGTCTTTGGAGTCAATTATCAATAAGTTATTGAAAGGAACTTGCAGAAAACTGGCTTAAAAAATTAAGAATTTAACAAATTGTAGATGCTTTAAAATGTTACAGTGATAGAATAAATCTGGACCTGTAGTGTGTGATCTGACCTGCATTCTTCCATTAATGTAGAATACACCTAGCAAGCTCTTCAGTCACATCTTGTTTCTTTTAACAGTCCTCTGTAGAGGCGAGTGCACAGTCATGCCTGTAATCAGCCTATAATTAGATAGCTCGGGGCTTGCACACTGACTGTCTCGCAAAGCCTTTGTGGCATCAAAGCCAAAGCTTTCGAAATACAGCTTGAAGTTTCTGACTGGTAGTGTGCCCCATTGGAAGACCAGATGCTGTTTAATTGACTTTCGCTTAGTATATTAAAGTAATACTGTAGTATATTTTACTCTCACCAAAAACAATTTAAAGTCTCTTCAAAATACAAGGTGAGGAAGATCCTATACTGAGTTACTGATCTCAAGGTGGAGTTTATCCTCACTTGCCAGGATCACACATGAAAAACAGTCACTTTGGGCAGGGTACCAGGCGAGTCTTTTAGCCAATATTATCAAGCCCTGAGATGTCTCAGCAGAACATATGATTTTGGCTTCATACATGAGGAGATGGTTAGCAATAAATGTTCTCTCCGATTAAGAGACTCCAGGATAAAAGATGAGTACTCTGAGATAGTGCTCTGAGATGCTATATTTGCGAGGAGGGTGCTATATATGTGCAATCTATTATCGTTGTTGAACTGTTCATGTAGAAACAGCATGGAAATGGTTATAGAGATTGCTCAATTGGTAGAAATGATAAATGTGAGGGTGATGGCAAGGTTTAAATGTGAGGATCATGTGTTTGCCAGATGAGGAAGATTTGAATATTGTTCAGCAAACAGCAGCAACAACAAAGAAATTACATTTCTAGAGTGCCTTTCACAGCGGGAGGATGTCCCAAGGTACCACACAGTCAGATCGGGACCCGAGCAAGGGGGGTTGGTAGGGGGGAGGGAGAGAGTTGGGAGAGAGTTGGGAGGGCAGCAGAAGGCACGAAGAGGAGGAGTCTTGAGACCAACCTTGAAGGAGGAAGCTAGGCAAAGGGACTGTTGGATAGACAAAGAGGCATGTATCCCAGTGTGAGAAGAGTGGATTACAGTAAGAGTAAGTGAATGAAGGATGAAGTAAGAATTTCCGGCCTTTGGGAAAACATTTTTGGTATGAATCATAACATTATGAAGTGATCAGAATCATGAGATTGAGATTTTGATGAGGACTTGAATGATTATGCTTGAGTAATGAGAAGGGGAAGGACAAGTAAACCAAAATACAATATAGTCAAGGATAGATAAATCAAAAGGAATCAACACCAATGCCAGCCTAACAGGATAAATGGGATATCAAGAAACAAAATTGTTGTCTCCATCAAGATATGGGGATTTCAATGATAGTGTCAAGGAAAATTGACAAATAAGTGCAGAGCTGAAAGACAAGAAGAGGAAGGAGAAAGTAAAACTGATCGATAGTGGTCAGGATATGATATTTAAATTGGACATAGAAGCCCAGACCAACAGAATCTGAAACAAGCTGTTTTACAGCGTGGATACTAACTGTGTGAGCCAAAGATGCTACTGGTTACAGGAAGCTTACAGTAGAAAATCAATATAACACCGAATTACATTTGTGAAATGCCTTTCATATCAGGAGGACTTCCCAAGGTGCTATACTGTCAGGGATTTTGACTTGAGCGGAGGTGTGGTGTGGGTGGGTGATGGGACCAGGAAGGGTGGAGAGCAGGGGAGTGTGGGGGCTATGAGGATGGCTGAAGGCGTGGTTGAAAAGGAAGGTCTTGAGATGTGCCTTGGAGGAGGCAAGGGTAGGAGTGAGGCCGAGGGAATGTGGAATGGAATTCCAAAGGTTGGAGCAGAGAGGCTGAAGGCCTGGCCGGCAATGATGGGTGGGCTTGGCGGGGGACATGGAACAGGATGAAACCTGCTGAGCGGAGGGAGTGGACAGATCGATATGGGGGTAGCTGTGAAGAGCCTTGAAGGTGAGGACGAGAATCTTGAAGTCTACCATCTGAGTGATGGGGAGCCATTGGAGCTAGGCATGGGGGTCATTGGATCACGGAGCCAACATGAGAGGACATGATCTGTGGCTTATAGAGATAAGAGTTAGGAAGAATGACAAGCAGTAAGGACTATGATGAGTAATAATAATAATCCTTGCATTTGATATAATCCTTGCATTTGATATAGCACTTTTCACATCTTCTAGACGTCTCGAAGTAAGGCACAAGAAGACAAATTGGGAGGTATAGTTTTACATAATAGAAATAGATTCACTTCACAATTGGAATTGTAAGTGTAAAATATAATCTGTACATTATTGCTCCAAGGATGGTGCATTGAATACAACTAGACAAGGTTGTTTGTGCAAATGTGTTACAAAAAAGCTGCAAGAAAGTAGATTTAATCTAAATTGGCTGTAAAAAATGTGATTTTAAAAAATGCTCCTGCTGAAGGAAGGATAAACAGCGACTGATAATTGAGTGAACAACTAGGATTCTAAAAGAATCGGAGGTTCAAGCAAGAAGGGAAGCCAATTCCATCTGCAGATTGAAGAAATGAACACTTGTTATTCACACTTTCACAACTATAGTAACTTCAACATGCTTTACCAGCACTCTCAGACCAAATGAATACTTGTCTGCTGCCTATAAACTTTGATATTGTCACCATGCAGATGCACATTTATTTAAGCATAATACTGCCTGTTGCATTAACATTTTAACAATAATAATATAATAATCCTTGCATTTGATGCAGTGCATCGTTGAGACATCTCAATATACTCTGTTTCACAGAGTATATTGTAAAGTGGATTGACTATTTATTTTATGGATGAAATTCTATATAAGTGAATCAGAGATCAATGAACTAAAGTATAGAATATGAGTGATTTCGGTTTCGCTGTTCTCAGTTACCATACATTGGCTGGATAGAATAGATGGTCTCACTTTTATGACAGATTCAGACAGAGTTAGTTCTGTTCTGCCTGTTTGTTTATTCCAATGTAGGCTAACATAGAGATGGATATGTTAAAAAATATATAACTTTGATACAATATGTGCAAGATCAAAATTTCTAAACCAGCATGAGAATAAATATTAAATACAAGAAAAGTCACAGCCAGTCAGTCTTTCACGGAGTAAGAAGGATACCTGAGGCTATAAAATCTTGTTTCAAGCAAAACACTTAGAGATTTTGGAGAAGATACAGATCATATGTAGGAGGTACTGCATATAGCAACAACAACAACAACTTAAATTTATAAAGCACCTTTCACGTCGGGAGGATGTCCCAAGGCGCTGATAGCAATCTACAGACTGAATGAAGTCCGTTAACGTTGTGGAAAAGACAGACAAAAAGCTAAGAAAATGTCCAGCTAAATGTTCTCAATAGAGATAATGAAAGAGAGCATTGAATAATACTTCCATTGGAGAACTTGCTGTATATGCAAAGTTGTAAAGAGCCAAATATTTCACGATTTGGGATTTCATGGTGGGATATTAATAGGTGACATTGTCTGAAAATAACTTGTATTTAAATGCAATTTAATGTGGAGGCTTCATATTGTGGGATTCCTTTATGGGATTCCTATGTTTTCTGATCAGTTGAATCTCTGATGCGTGTGAAATCTCATTGCCATACTTAAGGATATTTAATAGAAAGTTCCATGTGTTTGAAATGGAATGTGTATTCTCTCCGTGGAGGGATTCACTCAATTTAGCTGTTCCGGTGAGTGTTACATTCAGATTGGCAGGAGCAAAGCATGGGGAATCCCACAGTGTGTGTTGCATTTCACTTGATTCTGATCATTCATTGTCAACCAAATTACCTTGGAGCCAGATCTACCCTAAACAGGCCCTACTTACCTTTGCTCTACGCCCCCACAAGATGTCACAAACCCGTCATTTCACATCAAGAAAGCACAGGTCTGAGCCCTCACTAGGTGATAGCAAATACTCTCTGCTTCCTGACAAACAAGCTTCCCAGGAGATTTTTCAACTCAGTATTTCAAGATTGTGTGAGAGCATTCTTATTTACCATCATCCTCCCGCACTCAGTAATACATCCCTATCCATTGAGCGATGGTTCCACAAATTGGACCGTCACGATAAATTGAAGGATATTTCAAGCCTCTCAGATATGTCTATGTAGGTTTTATTTTGCCAACAGGGACTTGTGCTACTTAGAACATTTGGATAATTGGGACTTGCGCTACTTAGAACATTGTCCTGAGTAGGATGGAAAATGTGGATTGGCTATTTATCCTTCTGTGTTCTATGGTATGTGTCAATTTGACTCAAATCCCAAAACCTATAACCACACTTTTGTGTCTGATTCAGAGTTTGTGGGTTCAAGTCCCATGTTGGGATCCCATCTGCCTGTTCGGGTGGACATTAAAAATCCCATGGCACTGTTCAAAAAAAAAGAAGGAAATTTCTCTTGATGCCCTGGCCAATAATCCTCCAAATAAAATTGATTTGTTTCATGTCTGTTTGTGGGATGTTACAGTGTGCAATTGTGCTGCTGAGTTTGCCTACAAATATAACAAAAACAACAACAAAATTAAACTTGTATAGCGCCTTTCATAACAGGAGGACGTCCCAAGATGCTGATACAGTCATTCCATTTCATAGTAAATCTTGTAAAGTGATTTGTGAAGTAATAGGGCAGCATATCCAAGCTTTTGGGTTGTTTTTCTTCAACATATTGATTTCAGGAAAGACACTAGCCCAAGGAACACATTTTGTTTTTGACAGCTGTAGCCTTGTAGATTTGTCATTTGGTCAGCAGGATGTGACAAATGCACAAGCTCATCACCATGTGTAAGAGTTTCCAAACCAGACTGAGAGTACACTAGCAATGTGTGGAATATTTCCTGTGCCTGGAATGGAATAATATTGATGTGGGAAAAATAAGGGAATAGGATTTGGATAAATGGCATCAATGGAGGAGCCGCTTCAGCCACTGAGCTGTGAGCACAGAATTTATAATCTCTCTTTGACTGGAGGGATATGGCTTATTTACGCCTAATAGTAATTCGTCCAAAAACAACCACAATAATAAAATTGGTCATTTCAATCCACAACTTTTTGTGGGGCACTGCTGTGCGCAATTGGTTGCCCTGTTTCGCCCACAAATATACAGTCAATTCACTTTACAGTATATTCTGTGAAGTGCGTTGAGACGTCAATAAGTAAGTAAAAGTAAGTAATCCTTAAATTTATATAGCGCTTTCCACATCTTATCGACGCCCCAAAGCGCTTCACAGAGTTTGGGGAAGGAAAGTAGGAAAATTAACTATATTTGTGGGTGAAAATGCGGCAGCCAAATTGCGCACAACAGTGTCCCACAACAGTCGTGGAAATAGGGCCAGCGGAGAAAGGGGGGAAAAGAGGAAAGGAAATAAGATGTGAAAAGCGCTATAACAATAATGCAAGCAAGCATTATTATATTTACCTAAATTTAAGAAGCATTCGGCGCAGGTTGGCGAGAGTCAAGGCTTAGGGATCCTAAAGTGTACATTGAGATATTGCTGAAAATTAACCAGCTAAAACTGCACAACTTGCCATTGGGATGATTGTCTGAGCAAACTTCCCGCTGCCTGTCCAGCAAGGATCAACCTATCAGTTAGGGCTTTAGCTCACAGGGTTAACAGGGATTGAATGAGAGGAATACCAGTCCCCAGAAATTGATCTCCTGCCCCAAACCACGCCTCAATTTCAATATTTTATTTGTCAGCACATCCTTGTAACCAGCTCAGTCGCAGGGAAACCCTGCTTACCTCCCCACCCAAAAGATTATAAATTGAAATATATTTTCAGCATTTACTTTGTGTCTCCCCAAACTGCCATCCAGCTTCCATCTGTCACCCCAAGCAATGTGTGTTAGCTCACTGAGACAGCTTCACTAGGATCTGTACGGTGCGTACAACATCACTACTGCACAAATGGGCGATAGTTGAACTGTTACATGGTCTCATGGTCTCAACACCATGGGCTAAGGTAGAGAGAGGTTCAGCATTGCCTAACAGGGAGAATGCACCCCAATCATCACATTGTGACTAGGTCAGCTAGATTCTGTTCCATTTGTGTGAGTGTCTGGATCTCTATTGATGTTACACCAGTGACCTGTTATTCACACCATTGCATAGCGCCACTGCTGCTAATAATTTATATAAATTGCCTCTTTTCATTAATCCAGTCTTCCCCCCCAGTATCTCTCACATGGCTTTACTTTAATGGATTATCTGCACTGGCTGCCCTGTGCTGCCTTGAAATTGCCGTTCAGGACAGCAGGATTATTGATATCACTACTATATTCTTTAGCTCACGCTAGGGAAAGGCCAAGTATGTCTACTTGATTCTGAGGACAATGAATAATGTAAGGATGGAGCACGCATGAATACACAATGATATACACATCGAAGTATATCTTGGATTTCATTCACCAATGTGATCTTATCCAAGGGCCTGAATGTACTTAGCCAATTTTATCACTTCATCTTTGAATTTGAAGACGATTGAGCGTATAGTTTTGGAATACTTCTGAATTCTAAAGTCAGAAGCTGTTTTCTGCCGTTCTTAGAAAGAAATGGATCCCATATTGAGGTTGAATTCAATCATTTTCTATGATTGTGCTTGATCTGAAATTTTAAGACAAAATAGTTTTTAAGACCGTGGGGAATGCTGGGGCTCTGATAAGAATAAAATGCTGCTCTGAACCCTGACAGAGACAGCCCCTCCTAATACCCAGAACTGGTTGGTCGTGATTTGCAAGAGTTGAATGCACAGACGGGTGACAGAAAAGTGCAGTGAAACAGGACAGTATTGAGAATGCATGTAATGCATTGCAGTCATCCCACTGGTACACCCGGCCTGCTCAATTATTTAGTGTGGTTATTTTGGTACGCCATTTGCTTTTAGCAGAGCGGAAAATGCAGCTCAATGTGTGCAGCATGTGTGAGGCTGATGGGCATGAAAACAGAACCAATGAAAAGCGGAGCTTTAACTGGAGAATACAGGCCTGGAATCCACATACCCCCGTACTTTCCTGGTGAACTTAATTCCTCGACCCACGGACCTCACAAACTACCATCCCATTTCTAACCTTCTGTAATGAATGTATTAGATATCTGCAAGTACACTTAGTCCTCGCTTAACGTCGCAGTTGTGTTCGCGAAAAGTGCAACTTTAAGCGAAATGAAGTGAAGTGAACAAGTGTAAGAATACCGGATGTTCAGTGTTTATAGACGCCTACGCTACCCAAAAGTAGTTTGTTTCCACCCGTGCAAAGGATATAATAGCGAACGTCGCAATGTTAAATGAATATATGTTCCCTATGTATCAGCAATGTAATAACTAAACAATGTTGACCGAAGCAACGTTAAGTGAGGTCTACCTGTATAATTGTGATGCGTAATGTTTTTGTTTTGTTCAAAGTTTTTAATTGGTCTTTTAATTTAACCTCTAGAACACAACATGCCTCCTGGGGTTATTTATTATTTATTTTAAATGACTAATTTAGTGCTTAGCAAAGGTAACAATATCAAAACACAAAATATTACAGATGCTGGGACAAAAACAGAAGTTGCTGGGGAAACTCAGCAGGTCAGGCAGCATCCATGGAGAAAGGAAAATGAGTCAAGGTTTCAGGTCTACATCCCTTCGTCAGAACTGGGGCTTGTTTGGAGGGAGAGATTTTTTAAGGACGTTAGAGGGGGAGAGGCAGGACATGGAAGACAAAGGAAAAAGAAAAAAGAGTGTGTTAACTGATGGATTGAAAATGTGAATATATTCACTTGACCCCAGCAGAGGTCAGATTCTATTATCCTCCCAGCTAATAATTGAGTGATAATGTCCATGAGCACAGATGTGAGATCAACGGGCCTCAGAGGAGAAGTCCATCCCTGGACATGTGCTTATCTCAAGACTAAGAGAGAGAGGAATCCTCCCAAAAACCTGTACATTTCTCTTTTTCCTTATCTATCAGTTATTTTCTCATGCGAAAAAAGCCTTGCTGAAGCTCATCAGCTGCTTGAGGAGGTTGGGGGTTTACTTCAGTTTCTGTCAGAGGAAAAACTACAGACAAAGAAACCATCTAGTAAAAGATGAAGTAGGCGAAATGTCATCTAGCAACTGAATAAAGAGAGATCGATTCGGGAAGAGAATCAGAAGAGACAGGGAGTTGGAATTTTGGAATCGCAAACCATATTCCAGTTTCTAAAGAAGGTAAATTAAGGCTAAAATGATTGTCAACAACCTTATTGATGCTCTCAAGATAAGCAACAATACCTGGATATATTTTCAGTGATGGAATGGGCAGCTATGCAGCAATACCTGAATACCTTTTTGTGGCCATGAAATTGGACAAAAAATTGGACATTATTCCTCCATCTCTTCCACAATGTTTGCTTTGGCCGACCTTAATCGTTGTGAACTGTACGTGGATATGTGAGCATTATATTGTATTCTTTTAACTGCCTATAACCATTACTAATTTGAATGAATAAAACTGGATTAATTGTAGCATTTTAGGGTTAAATTGGACATCTTACACCTGTCCTTCTTCGCCTAAGCATCTAGTGTAAAGTAGAGTGACCATATTTTGTGGGTGAAACACAGCAGCCAATTTGTGCATAACAGAGTTCCACAAACAGCAGCGGAGTGAGTGACAAATTTTATTTGGGGGATTTATTTGCAGGACATCGGGAGAAGCTCTATTCTGTTTTTGAGAATTGCCATGGGATCTTTAACATCCACCTGAACAGCCAGACGGGACCTCAGTTTAACCCCTCAGCCGAAGGATACCATCTCCAACAATGCAACGCCGCCCCAGCACTGCATTGGAGTGTCATTTGCAATTGCAAGTCCCGACGTGGGGCTTGAACCCACAATCTTTTGACTCGGAGGCAAGAGTGCTAGCACTGCACCAGGCTGACATACAGGACATTTTCCCTTAGAAACTGAACAACCAATTGAGAACCAATTGATCTTGTGATAAAGTCTGAGTTAGAGCTGAGCCAGCAAACTGAAGCAAACGGAAACTGCAAATCTGCTTATAATTTGGGGGGCTGATGTACCTTTTATTTATGGATATACTGTACTGTTTTTACTCTACAATCCATAGAACCATAGGATGGTAGAGATTTACAGTTTGCTACAGCCAGCCAAGCCAAGCAGGAAGAATGATTTCAATAATACCAATAATAATAATCATTGTATTTGATATAGCGCCTTGCCACATATTTGAGATTTGGTACTGTACGAGAATATCAGAAGGGTACATGAGTAAAAGCAAGTAATACAGGTATTGACTTAGATCAGCCCAACATTAACTGGAAACACACAAGTGTGAAAACCTTGAGCCTGAAAATATGGTGCATTACTGCACCATATTTTGCTGACTCAGTGTTATAACGAAGAACCCACGAGGGTGAGTTCCCTTCTCAACTTAGTTCTTGTCAGTGACCCAGACACTATTGGGAGAGTGGAAGTAGCTGTTTCACTAGGGAACAGTGATCACAGGTCAACAACCTTCAGCTTGACTTGTAAAACAACAGCAGCGTATAATAAACACTAGAGTACAACTTTAAACAGGCAAGTGCAGCAGGGGCTACATAACAACAACAACGACAACTTTGATTTATATAGCGCTCTCCATGCCGGACAGCATCTCAGAGCGCTTCACAGTAGCGGATCCCGGGCCTGAGCCAGGGGCAAGGGGGAGAAAGGTGACCAAAGGCGTGGTCAAAGAGAAAGGTCTTTAGCTGATCCCTGAAACTGGCAAGAGAGGGGGAAAGGTGAAGGGAGTGAGGAAGGGAGTTCCAGAGCCTCGCGGCATAGTGTCTGAAGGCACGGCCGCCGATGGAGCGGAGGATTCGGGGGACAAGGAGGAGGCCAGACCCGGTGGAGCAAAGGCAACGGGTGCTGGTTTGAGGAGAGAGGAGGTTGGAGAGATAGGGGGGTGCGGAGGAGTGGAGAGATTTGAAAACAAGGGTGAGGATCTTGAAATCGTTTCTCTCCGGGACAGGGAGCCAGTGAAGTCTGGCAAGGACTGGGGTAATGGGGGAGCGAAGTTTGGTGCGGGTGAGAATGCGGGCGGCAAGGATTTTGAATTAGTTGGATTTTATGGATTGTGGTGGACGGGAGACCAGCGAGGAGGGCATTGGAATAGTCCAGCTGAGAAGTGACTAGGGTTTCAATGGCTTTTGGGCGAGATATTGCCGGAGACGGGCAATCCGTCGGAGGTGGAAAAAAGCGGTGCTGGTGAGGGACTGGATGTGGGGGAGGAAGGACAGTTGGGGGTCGAACCTGACGCCTAGGTTGCGTATGGATTCGGAGAGTTTTAGGGGCAGGCTGGGAAGGTGGAGGAGGTGAGAGCCGTGTGAATGGAGACGTTGATGAGAGCCAAAGAGTATGGCTTCCGTCTTGTCAACATTCAGCTGCAGGAAGTTCACGCTCATCCAGCTCCTGATGTCTGACAGGCAGGCTGACAGAACATCAGCGGACTGGGTGGGGTGGGGGGTCGGAAATTGACTTGGAGAAATAGAGTTGAGTAAACAGAAATAAACAGAAACATGCCAAAAATTTATCAATAATCAAATCAAAAGGGAGATAATATACAATAGGAGCTTGAGAGGAGATGATTAAAAGCAGCCTTGTGGAAATGTACACAATTTTAAATAAAATTAAACCCAGATCAATACTTTAGGATGGAACAAGTGGGCTAGGTTTACAGTTATGAAGAGCAAATTCAAGACAGATACCAGGAATTGTTTTTATACTGATAATCAGTGACCAGAACAGATTGTCAGGAAAGATGGTTGAAGCCAGAATACTGAACACATTTAAAAGGTAGCTTTGATGCTGCCATGAGGGGAAGGTAAGGATAAGTGTTCTGGAGGGATGAGATTGGATGTGCCAAAGACTCTTCATTATCCCACAAATCTTACTAGCTTGTGGTTGTGTGACAATAAGGGGCTCATGAGGAGAAAAAACAGTTGGGAGCATTCAGACAGTGTATCCTGGTTCATAGAACAAAAAGGGAAAGACAAGTTCCATCTAAAGCCAATTATATTGCTCTTTGTAGCCACTGAACCATCAATGGAACTTCTCTGTGTCTGTAGACGTTGTGATATTAAACAATAAAAATAAAGGATTTGCTGTCATTTGTATTCCTGGTGCAGAACGTCTGAGTTTATAGCACTTTACTGCTGATGGCAGTTTGTTTTACAGTGATTACATATCTGCACCGGGATTGTTTTCTGTGCTACTTCTTCCCCCACTGCTACCTGCTTCTCGGTTGCTTTATTGCACAATTCACGAGTGGTTTTGCTGATATTGAATCTCGATTGTTGTTTTTAGAATCCCTACCTAACTGCAGCAACCAAGCAAAATTAGAAGCCTGAATTCCATGTGTCAGCTGGAACCTGAGTGTCAAACTAGAATAAGATACTCCAAGGATAGACTCTTGGACATGAATCCCGAACACACAATTTTCCTCGGTTTATCCTGTTGTGGTCAGTTTATTGTCCTAAGTATGTCTATCATATTATATTCTCTCATATTTCCTCATAATCTACAACAATAATACTTGCATTTGATATCACGTTGTCGAGACTGTTCAAAGTGCTTTGGAGGATCCACTGTAAAGTGGATTGACTGTATTTTATGGGGGAAATGTGGCAGCCAGTTTTGCGCACACCAATACCCCATGAACAGCCATGCAGTGAGTGACCAATATTGTTTGATGGATGGGATTGACTCATTTCCAGCATCAAGCAGGTCACCTTGGCGGTCAACACATTTCCAAGGAGATCTTAATTACTCCCCCCACACCCCTATCCCACCATCATCACCAGCCCCAAACACCAGAAGCTGGCTAGCTAATGAGTCCTGTAACCTAGGGGTTTGAGCACTTGCCTCGCAGATGAATGGGTTTGATTCCCAGCTGCGGTGAAATCTTTCCATACTCCACACATTCACCTGTTTACCTTTGATTAAGTAGAAACCTGGTTGTTAATCGATTGGCCTTCAAAATATATTTATAAATAAAATATTGTCACTCAATCGTATCTCAATATTGTCACTCAATCGTGTATCGTATATTGTATCTAACAAGCTTGAATTTGTGTAATGTCCTTGTCCTGCTTCACATTGGCAGAATTGAACACATTACATGCCTTTCTCATTTCCCGGCTGGACTATTCCAATGCCCTCCTCGCTGGTTACCCCAGCTCTGACGACAGTTACTCACCTGCATTTCAATCACATCAACCCTTGTCAGGCTCCATCGGCTCCCAATCACCAATTTGATTTGATTTCAAATCCCTTAATGCCCTCGCACCTCCCTCCCTGTCTGATCTGCTTACCCCGTACTCTACCATACTCTGCCTTCACTCAGCTGGCTCAGTTTACCATCGTGTTTGTCGTTTGTCTCCTCTCTTTCCCCCTGGATCGATATTAGACAATGTAAAACACTTAGGGACACTATCCCGCGTGAAGAGCGCTATATAAATGCAAGTTGTTGCTGTTGTCGCCTCTCTCTCACACTATGCATACCTTTCCCTCTCTGTCTCTCTCTCTCTCTCTCACACACAGCTGTGTTGAATTGCTTTAGCTAAAATGTTTGGCTGCTGTATTCATAAGCCAAGTTGCATTTGGTGCAATATTTTTAGTGCCTGTTTGTCTGCCAGCTTCAGAGTTTGGATTCCAAGTGAAAACGAAGGGAAAATGGTCGAATAGTATTTCAACAAGTACGGCACCTGTCTTATTGGTGGCTGCATGTGTCTGGAGTGTATAAATGTTGATTTGAACAGGAAATGGCACCATGGTCAAAGAGGTAGTCAAGTGATATTTGCGGAGAGCAGAACTCCAGTGATACCTCTTTGGGGATCCAGCTACATTGCTGGGTGGCTACAAACTCGCAGGGTAATGTTAACAAGACGGAGTGAAGTCAGCGCCACTTTGAGGATGTTCTCGGAGGTTACCAGAGAGTTCAACATTCTCGCAAGGATTTCCAAGGTAAAGTAATGTAGTAATAATATAAATGTTAATCCTTGCAATTGATACACTGCCTTATCCAGAGCTGCCAACCAGTTACGTTTTTGCCGATTTAGTACGATAAATATGGCAGTACGATGTTTCTTGTTAAAATACGTTTTTTGGAAAATCCGAATTTTGGAAATTCCATGCTCTGTCTGTCTGTCTGTTTGTCTCTCTCTCTCTCTGTTTGTCTCTTTCTCTCTCTCTCTCTTTCCATGTCTCTTTCCCTCTCTCTGTCTGTCTCGGTCGCTCTCTCTCTTTCTCTCTCTCTGTGTCTCTCTCTCTTTCTGTGTCTCTTTCTCTCTCTCTGTTTGAGTCTCTGGCTGTCACAATCTCACTCACAGTCTGTCTCTCTGTCTCAGTCTCTCTCTTTAACTCTCTCTCCCTGCCTTCTATAGCAGTGTTACCTATCTTATGCCGTCGCTGATACACTGTAAATGTTAGCGCCAGGCGCAAGACATTACTGAGAACAATTTTTTTCATATATGGAAACACAGTAGGGACCTCCCTCTTAACCCAATTTTTGCTTAACAAGGGCTTTTGAAGTCCCATTTTACTTGGCATCTTTTCGCACTGTAATTTTTTCATTAAGTACCGGTAGGTTCTGGGGAAAATAGTTTTTTTTACTACAAAATACTGTTTTTAGCTTTCAGGAGTACTTTTGTACGGCCGTTATTGTTCTTATTACATGTAAACCCCGCTTAACGTTGCGACGTTCGCTAATAGGTCGTTCACCAGCGGGTGGAAAGGGGGTGCAACGGCGCTAGGACCTGAGAGTGAGCCA
This sequence comes from Hydrolagus colliei, assembly GCA_035084275.1. Lineage (NCBI taxonomy): Eukaryota > Metazoa > Chordata > Chondrichthyes > Chimaeriformes > Chimaeridae > Hydrolagus > Hydrolagus colliei. The sequence goes on from CM068752.1 coordinate 12,281,777, forward strand.
GGCGGGCAGTGAGACAGTGAGCCAGCCTGGCAGCAAGTGAGACCAGCGGTGAGCGAGTGAGCCAGGCCGGCAGTCAGGGAGCGAGTGAGTGAGCTGGGCAGGCAGGCAGTCAGGGAGAAACTTTGTGCTGAAAAGCAAGCTCCCACATCACACTAACAAATTCTAAGTATTGTAAATGTAAGTAATTGGTTTCACAATTTTAATACTTTTTTCATTTCATTACTTTTTTTTAACAATTTAATGTTTTTTGTTAATACCTGTACTTGAAAAAAACTGCTTAAAAGCAAGGTAAAGAAAATATTGAATTTGCTGTTATCACTTGTGAAAATTATTCAATGTGAAGGAGGGGTGGGCGGGGGAGCAACAAAAACTTTGCTGAGTTACGGGGTGGGGGGGGCGCCACTTTTTAAAGTTTGGAAGTCACTGCTGTAAAGTAACTGGACTGTAAATTTCTGGGTGAAACGCAGCAGCCAGTTGCGCACAGCAGGTCCCACGAACAATCGTGGATTGAGTGACCAAATTATCTTTATTTTAAAAAGTGTATTATCCCTGGATAAACTATCTGCCAATTGCCGAACAATTAGGTTCCTACTCACTCCTAGGATAAGCAGAGGCATGTGGAGTGAGGAAACGTGCCCAACAGTCTGCCCTTCTTGGGAATAGAACCCTGGTCTCTCGCTTGCGAAACGAGAGATATATTCTCCTGAGATATGAACTATATTATATCTGGTACAGTTCACATTTCCTGAATTTAAAGTTCTGTTACAGTTGTCAGCACAGCATTCGAAGGGCTTGGAGTTCACCCACAAAAATAATCTCTGTGAGGAACAATGGTAACCATTCTGAATTAAAGTAATCCTGTTCTTTTCTTCCTTACAGTGAACAATTAGTGAGAATGATGTGAGGACAAAGTGGCCAGTGGCGGGTAATCTAAAGAGCAACAGCCACTCGGAGGCTGAGGAGATAACTGCTCATTAGTGGGAGGCTGTTCATCAGGTTGGAGGTTAAGGAATGAGCAGTAGATAAAGAAGAGAGGGTATAGCCTGTACCGTGGAGTCCTGTAGCTCAGTGTTTTAGAGCTAGCGTGAGACCTGTGTTCGTATCCAGGCAGATCAGGGCAAAACCTTGGGCAAGTTTCCTTACCCCAAACATGTAATAATAATCCCTAACAAATTTTAAATTAAAATTTAAATCCACGTCTGGTTGTGGGACACTGACTGCTGTGCACATTTCGCCCACAGGTATACAGTCAATTCACGTTACAGTATATTCTGTGAAACACTTTGAGACGTCTAGAAGACGTGGAAAGCGCTATATCAAATGCAAGAATTATTGTTATTCTTATTTCCTTGAATGTTTCTCCAACAAAAGGACAAACAGTACGGCCAGATGAGGGATGTGAACAAGTTTGAATGAGAAATAATACCTTTAGCGGTATGGCATTACCGGAGTGTTTTTCTGTTACTCAGCTTGTCCACACGTGCCTCACTGGTTTCTCTCAGGAGCAGGAACAGCAACTGGGAGGAGAAGGAATAAGGAGAGAAGCCTGGAAATGAATCTGCGAGGAAAGATGAGCTTGTTTTCCTCCCAAATCGCCTGTGTCTCGCTCACGTGCTAATTCACCTGCAGGCTGCAACCCCGCACGCAAAAGGAAAAACGCGGTGGCTCGCATAGAGTGGTGGATTGAGTGACCAAATAATTATTTTTAAGATTTGTTTTTGTTTTTTTTTGAAGGGATTATTGATGCTGGAATGCGCTCCTCCAAACAACTAGCAACTTGAACCCAAGTCTCTCACTTGCGAAGTGAGTCCTCAAACCACTGAGCTCCAGGACTTCACAAACGCTACAGGACACAAGTGTGCTCTGAGACACCGCCCAGTGTGGAGTGCCCTACATAAATCAATGTTGTTGTTGTTGACTCCACAAATCAATTAACATATATCGCAAGATCAAGAGAGTTTGGATGAAAAAGATCCTTTGCCCCGATAGATATCATCAGGAATTTAATTTTGTGGTCTGCGCTGATCAGATAACTGCAGTGGGGTCCAGGAGATATTAATAACAGGAAACTTTGGCCTTTTTTTTTGAGGTTCCCCTACTGTTATTTGGGCATCAAAGGAGCGGATGATGACACCATTGACCACTCTATCCTCCTCCACCGCCTCTCCTCTCACCTCAACCTTTACGGTTCTATCCTTGAATGGTTAAGACAACAAAATGAAATTTCTAATAATATTGCAGACATACAGATCCGATTATAGTGGAAGAGAGGGACGGGATGGGGGGAGCAATGCGTGTCGACATACTCTTTAGAGCCAAATTAAAAAAAAATCTGATTAAGAAATAGATGATGGTAATTGGCCACCACCTGGTGGACATTTGATGTATTTCAGCAGGTTTAATTTCAATCCAGCATTTTAGTTCACACACCTAATTATTAGAATTGCCATTTAATAAATACTGCAAATTATAACCCATAGAAGCATAGACACTTCCAGCGTAGTAGGAGCCATTTGACCCACCTGATTTTAGCTTTTTCTTTAATACCGCTGTTCAGGGCAGTGAAGACCTGTATCTTGGAGCACTTGCCTCGCAAGCGAGCGACCTGGGTTCGATTCTCAGCAGGGCAAAACCTTGGGCAAGTTTCCTGACTCCACAAAGCTGATCATAATCCCTAAGAAAGAGAAAACAATAATAAATCGGTCACTTCAATCCACGACTGTTTGTGGGACACTACTATGCGCAATTGGCTGCTGCGTTTCACCCACAAATATACAGTCAATTTGCTTTACAGTATACTTTGTGAAGCCCCTTATGAGATGAGACATCCAAAAGATGCCTTGGGACATCCTCCCAATGTGGAAGGCACTTTGCAAATACAATTTTGTTGTTGTTGTTGTTCATAGAGTTAAAGGACACAAATGTTCTTGATTGACGCCAGACTCTTGCAATCCAGGGTGGTCAAACGCTACCAGGAGGAGGAAATCAAAGAGAGCCAGCAAATCTTGGCTGAACAATACAAGAGACAGACTCGAGGAGAAAAATCAATATCAACAAGAAAAAGCAACATGAATCAAATGAGCACTGAACCAATGACAGTCAAACGTGGGGAATGGAACTGAGAGGCCAGTGTAGAGAAGAAACACAGAGGGCATTCAGGCTGAAGAAGGAAAGATGTTATATCTTAACCCCATGCTCAAAAAATGGGTCCTTCGCTGAACCCATTCCTACTCTCCAATTGTTGCCCAATCTCCAACCTCCCTTTCCTTTCCAAGGGTCCTGGAATGAATTATTTTCTGGATTCACTCCTTCTCCCACCACTCCCTCTACAAACCGCTTATCTCTCTGCCTCCACCCTCAACTCCAAGACCATTGCTGTCCTGACAGAACGCTTGTTGGACATCAAGTCCTGGATGGCAGCCAACGTATTCCAGTTGAACGTCAACCCTTCTGGTTGGCTCCTGTGAGCCCCTCCACACCTCAGGCACTGGCAACATCACCATCCATGGATACACGTTCCATCTCATTGAGCTAGTCCGGAACCTTGGCATCTTGTTTGACCCTCAACTGTCCTTTCTACCCCACATTCGTACCATGACCTGTTCTGCCTTCCCCCTCCTCTGCAATATCGCCTGACTCCATCGCTGCCTCACTCCTCAAGCTGCCTTCCATGCTGCAGATTATTCAAAATTTTAGAGCTGTGTCCTCTCCCATACCAGACTACATAACCCTTTAACCCCATCCTTGCCTGGTTCCACTGGCTCCCATCCCCCCATAGACAGAGTTCAAACTCTGTGTCCTTGCCTTCAAAATCCTCCATGGTCTCGGCCTTGCCCCTTTCTATCTATGTACCTGCTAATACCTTAATCAATCTGTCTGCTCCCTCCACTCAGCAGGCTCCAGCATGATCCACATCCCCCGCCTGGTCTGCCCCATCATTGGCGATCAGGCCTTCAGCCTCTCTGCCTCAACCCTTTGGAATTCCATCCCAACATCCATTCATTCTGATGATCCCTCCCTTGCCTCCTTCAAGGCATGTCTCAAAGCCCTCCTCTTCAACTACTCCTTCGGTCACCCTCCTACCTACCTTCAACCTTTCCCCATCTCAAACCCCAGCTTGGGTTCAAATCCCTGATTATCCAGGGCTTTGGGACTTCCTCCTGACATGAAAAAAAATGTATTTTTTTTGTATATATATATTACATCAGATATATTGAGACAAGGAATCTTTGGAAAATTTGGATATGAGGTGGATTTGCGTCCTCCTTTCTCTGTATAAAAGTTTTGTAGTAGAATAGGCAAAATTGATGGAATGTGTGGTGGATTCACATGCTACTCCCTCCAAATCAGTAAAGTGCAACCTACTTCAAGCATCAACAAAAGTAGGTCAGGCAGCATCTATAGAGAGAGGAAAGTGGGTGATTGGGGGCCTCCTGGTTCGCTCCTGTCAGCAGGACGATGACTGTTTATCAGTTCTAATAAAAGGTCCTCGACCTGAAACATTAATGCATTGTTTTAATTTCAGATTTCCAGCTCCTGCAGTATTTTGCCTTTTGTTTACTTCAAACAATACTTGCCTTTGTCTCCACACATTGCATGATGGAGACGACTCCCAGGAGATACAGTGAGGAGCTTGGCCAGGCAGATATGGTGTGTTTGCACTGCTGTGGTCTCAGCTCTGAGCTTGGCTTTATGACACCAATGAGGAGGGCTCTCTCCCTGCTATGTTTCTGATTAGGTCTCCTTGATAATGGCTGATGCTAGTGAAGACTCCCACGATAAAGGCTGGTGCACACAAAGCTGTACATTGCTGAAAAAGGAAAGTCGGAACTGGTTTAGGACTAATGTGCTGGTACTAAGCCATCACACAGAGGCCGGAGGTGGAAACACCTTCCCTTGAGCTTCAGTGAGAAATTCTGGACAGTTGGTGGGGTTCCGTTAGCCTTAAACATTGTGGTTAATGGGTCGTCGTGCTAAACACAATGTTTAACGATAATAATAATCCTTGCATTTGGAATAGCGCTTCATCAAAGTACTCAACAGAATATACTGTAAAGTGTAGTGACTGCGTATTTTGAGGGTGAAGTGAGGCTGCCAATTGTGCACAGGGGTGTCCCACAAACAGTCGTGGATTGGGTGAGTTTTAAGGGTTTATTATCCCCAGAAAAACCGTCTGCCGTTTGAATTAACAACCGGCTTTCCTCTTATTGCTAGGTAAACAGAGGTGTGTGGAGTAAGGAAATTTGCCTTGGGATTTGCCCTGTCCAGGAATCAAACCTGGGTCCTCTCACTTGCGAGGCGAGCGCTCTAATCACTGCACTATGGGTCTCCATATTCCTATTCACAAATGGGGTATTGAGATAACTTAAATTGTGCGGTGGAAATCTCTATATTTGATAACCCTTCATAAAATTGAGCATCTGTATCAGGTTATACCTTAACCTTCTCAGTTTACATGGTGGGGGAAATTGTTTTCTCAAATCTCTCTTTGTAATAAGACTGCTCATGGTTGTTAAAACATGAAGTAATCTATTCTACATTTCTGTGCTTTTACAGTATAAACAATTATACTTCCATTCTGTTACCTGTCTCTATTACTCCTTGCCTTACACCATGCATTCATTACCTGTCTGTATTTCACTCACTCAGTGTTCCAGTCCACCTCAGTCACAATGTCAATGAACTGTTCACTCACTGTGACAGTCTCACAAATTCATTGAGCCTGTCCCCAGTCAATCAGTGTGTCAGTATCGCAATCAATCATTATATCAGTTTCCTGTTCACTCACTGTATTGGTGACTTGCTTAAACACTACTGCATATCAAAATTTGTCTTAGTCTCTGTCAGAATCTGTATCAATCATTGTGTCATTGTATCTCATAGATTATTGTTTTTCTTTGGAGGGATTATTATTAGGTGTGCGGAGTAAGGAAACTTGCCCAAGGTTTTGTCCTGCTTGGAATCAAACTCGGGTCTCTCACTTGCAAGGTATTAAGAGTGCTCTAATAACAATAATAATCCTTGCATTTGATATAGCGCTTTTCACGTCTTCCAGATGTCTCAAAGTGCTTCACAGAATGCACTGTGAAGTGAATTGATTGTGTCATTGTCTAACCGCTGAGCTATGGGACTCCACAATTTCTACAGAAAATAGACAAGTCAATTCACTTTGCATGATATCCTGTGAAGCATTTTGAGATGTCGTTGAAGACACGACAAGCCGCTATATAAAATACAAGGATTATTACTACTTCTGGGCAATTATAGTAAATTATTTTGTCAATAACATCCCTGAGGATTGTTGGATACATCTGAATGAAATGTTAATAATGATCTGATTTAATCCCCATTAATCCTTTTCTCACCATCTCCTTTTAATCTCGACATTTTGATATTGCTAGCATTATTCATGTAAATATTGAGGCAAAATCGTGATTATCTCTGACACTGGTTTATGCTCAGCTGTAATAATTTCATATAGCGCCTTATCCCATGTTTGAGATTTCTCAAAGGGCTTCACAGAATCTACTGTAAAGTGAATTTTCCAGATTACCTCCTCATCCTGTTGCAGATCATTCTGATACTCGTTCCTTGACTATCCCCTTATCATTAATGTGCCTGAGAGACACCGAGAGAGAAATACCGAGGCAGTATTTTGCACTGAGCAAAGACTACAATGCTAGAGAGGCATTGAGAGACAGAATCACGTAGAGAATAATAAGGAGAGATTTCCTTATTGAAAGGGAAAGAGAAAAAACACTGGGAGAGAGGGTGGTGCTCTGTGAGAGGGAGAGGCTGGCAACAGAGAGATTTTCCAGGGAGAGAGAGAGAGAGAGAGAGAGAAATCACTATTCCCATGAAAGGAATTTCACAATAGCTCTGTGCGAGACTGATGTAATGGAGTTGTGTGTGTGAGAGAGAATCCCTAATGTCTGTGTACAGAGGCGGAGCGCTGTGTTCTGACAGCACAGTGTGTGATCACTTGCTGCAGGCAGTTCCATTCGACACCTGGTTGCAGTTGTGGTGCTGTTTGTGAACACACAGACACGCACACGCCAGCTTCAGGTTGTGGAGAAGAGACGCTGCTAAACAGAGCTGTAGATAATGGGGGCTGTGGTAGGAACACTCTCTGTACAGACGAGGCAACAGAGTCTACACAAAGGTAGGGGTTAGAGCAATGTACACCGAATGCTTTGAGCATCTTAAGCTTGTCTAGTGATACAAACCCGTCATTCTGTGTGTTGAGTATGTGCTACTTAAGCATGACTGATAGTTGCAGCCAGAAAGGGCTGAAAATCCTGCTACACTGTACTGTGGGGAGTATTTACTGTGGAGAATAACTGAGCTGTGGTCAGTAACCATACTGTGGACTGTACTTGCAATGTGGAGAGCAGGTTAATGCGGGGAGGGTGACAGGGCAGAGGTCTGGATGATAGAACTCCAAGGAGTGCAAATGTATCATCTTAAGAATGATGTGAATAGTTGTCAAAAGGTTTAGTATTTTCACTGGAGAAAGATGTGGCCATCAAAACTCCAGGGCTTTCAATTACAGTAAAGTAAGGAACCTACAGAATAATTTTTCTTTAGAAATGGAGGACACAAATATACAGTGAATTCACTTTACAGTGAAGCTCTTTGAGACGTCGATAAGATGTGAAAAGCGCTATATCAAATGCAAGGATTATTGTTCAGTGACGAGGTGTCAGAGGTCCTGGAGGTGCAATCACAGGTCGTGCCTCTGTAACGTCCACTTAACTGGAGAAAGAGCATGAAAAAATACAGTACAATACAACATTGCATTGTATGGCGCCCGCCTTTCATGTCAGGAGGACACCCCAAGGCACTGAAGAATCAGTCAGTTGAAGGACAAGCTCAAAGTTATAGATATAATGTTGGAAAAACTGAAGCTGCAGATAATCTAATGGGACCTCTCTCAGGAGAGGATTGTAAATTGCAAATTGAATTTGACTGGACGCAGCAGTTCAAGCAAGGGTTAGAATGGAGGGTCAATAAATGTTTGTATTGAGCTTAACAAAAATAATACTTTCAATTGGTCATATCCAAAGAGTATTCAAACCAGGCTGAGATTTCCTTGCATCCAACGTACACATGGAAATTTTCCTATTGGTTATCCAGCTAGGACCACCCTACCCGCAAGGCCTTTGACTTGCAGGGTTAACAGGAGTTGAGTGGGATGATTCCATGACCCTAGTGAATGGTTGGACTCCTTCCAGCAGCTGCTCAATCCAGGTTTTCTTGCGAGGGCAAATAGACCTGCCTGCTGTGAAGTCGCCTCCGCCTTCAGGGCACTGAGCAACAAGTCAGTGTGTGCTGGAGCTCCCCCACTCCTTGAAGCCACTTCTCGTGTATACCCCACTGCTTAAACCTGGAGTTTGCAGACAGGTCAGAGGAAGCCTCTCCACTGCATCCCAAGGAGCTCAGATCCATAAACGAGGATTGTTTACACACAGGTCTTGTATGCCCCTTCTCAGCGCAGGACAGTGTCTAAGCTGAAGTCGGTGTCCTAACTCCCTCCCTCCACCGTGACCCCGAGGTATTGATAAGTATCAATAATTGAGACTGGTGCCCCTTGTATCTTCCAATCAAGTTCATTAGTGTCTTCCCTTTGGTCGTACAGAACCATGATTCTGCACTTGGGGGCACTCACTACCATGTCCCACTGGTTGCCCAGTGTTTAAGATGGCGGGTGCACAGCAGGTCCCCAGGAGCGTCCATCAGCAGCAAAATATCACCTCAATTGGCCCAGGCTCCACAGAGTCGTTACTTCCACTACTTGAGACTTTCAGTCTGAAACAAGAAACCTTGAGATTTTTCGTGCACTGCTTATAAAGCTTAGGAATTTATAGACTTTGATATTTGTCATTACAGTAACATTGCTATATACAGTGCATGACAGTCAATATTGTTGGTTGCCTGTTGTAACTTAAGTTTATTGAACTAATGCAACTTTCCTGTTGAGCAAACAAGCTTTGAATATAAACGCAAGTGACTTTGATTCTGCTGATCACAGTTTCTTATACACCATATAGATTCTGGCAAATAGAATAAGCTGGTCTTAACAGAGCTGTTGACCCCACTAGTAATAGGACTTTTGAACCCAACAATTTCAATATCAAAGTGTTTACAAATTCCCCTGTGAATCTATTTAGCCACATTGTAATTTCTGATCAGACACTCTGATTGTGCTAGGGCTGGACCTAATGACAATATGACGTCCAGTATTTGAGGTGCTTGGTAATGTATTCAGCATTTTGAGTAGAATTTTCTCTGTGTAAGATGTTATTTTTATACATAGAAAATAGTAATAAACTGTATTATTATTCCTTAAATTAACAGGGGCCCGTGGGCCACACCTGTTGGGTGATTTTATCTGGCCTGAGAACATTTGCAATTTCAGCTCCCTCCCTCCCTCCCTCCCTGGTGAATGTCCTCTCATGGCAACACCAGGAGCCGGTGGTTGGGGGATGTTTCCCAAAGAAAGAGGGTTCAGAAGTAATCAATACTGCAACTGTATGGATTACAGATAACAAGATGGATGGACATATATATTTTCGCTGGGGATGATTTAAGTGGAGCATTAATAACAAGCACGTTCCAGAAATCAATTTAATCCTACTCTCCTGCTCAGCCTCCACACTCGACATTTCTCCTCTTCAAGAATCTATTTAATTCACTTTGAAAATAGTTCATCAATAGACTCTGCATGAACAATCATTTGTGGTTGAGAACGTTGCATTCCAACAAACCCTCCACATCTTCCCCTTTAGGTTTTTTTTGCGACTTTTAAGTGAGAAATGATGTAGAAATGTTAGTCTACGGATAAACTCCAGTGTCATGTTAGAGTCTATAGAACAGGCTGTTAACAGTACTGTATTTTTATAAAGGAATAAAGTTGATGCATCAACTGTTCAAATGAAATGAATAAGGAAATGCAAATCGTGCCAAAAATCATCGTTTGTCTCTGTAGGGGAGGCCTGCAGCTCAGTGGTTAGAGCACTCACCTTACAAGTGGGAGATCTGGGTTTTACCGTACATTCTGTGAAGTGCTTTGAGATGTCTAGAAGACGTGCAAAGCGCTATATCAAATGCAAGGATTATTATTATTACTAATTAAATTGTTTGTACCAGAGGGCTGGAGAATAGCACATGTGATGTTCCAAATCAAGATGTTAAATGGGGAATTTTATATCAGCTCAACAGCAGTGATACTACAAAACGTGTAAAGATTTCCAGTTGCAATGAATTGTATTTATATACAGTATAGCACCTTTCACTTGGGATAATGTCTCGGAGCGCTTTAAAGCTAAAGTAAAGTATATCTTCGCCCAAGCGCAAAAAGTTGGTTCGGACACAAGCAGCTTTTTTCATGATTCAGGAATGAGTTTTGTAAGCGAGTCTCCTAATAAATCTCGCAATTTTCACATGGAATCATTGCAGTGTCTTCTCGTTTGTGAATGCGACATGTTCAAACCCAGGATTATTTTAAAATAAACAGTATAACACAATGATATCAGAGAAATTGATTATTTGAGGGTGTAAGTAAATTACTGTTGGACAAAGAATGATCCAGTAGATGTAATTCATTTCAATTTACAGAAATCATTTGAGGAGGTTACACATGGTAGATTTTTATGAATCAAGGGCGGCATAATTGATGGGCAAATTAACTTGTTTCTTCAACAGAACATTGAAAAGCTGACTAAAAAATGATGATTAAATCTACGTTTTCCAAAATTCTTCACATTCTTTAGTTTTATGACAAGGATTTTCAACCGCCCGTCAGAATCGTGGTTTAACATTTTATCCAGTGGAAGGCTAAGACCTTAAAAGGCTGATAAGGTATCAGTTTGGCTTAGTTAGTAGCACTTTTATCTCTCGAGTCAGACGCATATGGCTTCAAGCCCCATATTACGACTTTGATCTTGCAGTTATATAGAGTGATACAGCATAGAAACAGGCTATTTGGCTCCACTTGGCGGAATCTATACCCCTCCATTCCCTTCTCCTTCATTCATGCATCAAGTTTTCTCTGAATTAAATGGATTATTTTAGCTTGAATCATAGCTGTGAGTTCGACATTCTTACCACCCTGAACCATAAACTCTTATTACATTCACTATTAGTATTCACTACTCCCTCCTCGTTTCATGCCATGGGATCTTTAACATCCACCTGAACCGACAGACAGGACCTTGGATTAATGTCTCATCCGAAGGACAGCACCTCTGACAATGAAACACGCCCTCAACACTTCATTGCAGTGTGAGATTAGACTACATGAGTTCAAGTACTGACATTGGATTTTAACCTACAACTTTCTGACTCAGAAGCGAGAGTGCTACCAATGTACCAACCCTCATGTGTGACGCACATAAATATAGATGATGGCAATGTGTCTTCCATAAGTAATGTGAATTTATTTGAAACTCCATTCTACCTTCAGAACCAGAGTGGTGATTCACCCGATGCTGTGGTTCGCCTCTTCCGTTCAGCGGGCTCCGTTTTGCTCCGTGTCTCGAACCCGACCTGCCCTACAATCGGTGGCCAAGATTTCAGAGTCTCTGCCCCCACATTCTGGAACTCCACCTTCGCCTCGCTTCCTTCCTTGCCTACTTCAAAGCCGGTCTCAAGACCCTCCTTTTCGATCATGCCCTCTGCCGTTCTCCCATCTCTCTCCCTTCCTTCCCTCCCCCCTACCTTACCCAACCCCTGTGCTCAGATCCCCGACCCCTGACTGTTCAGCACCTTAGGACATCCTCCTGATTGTAACCGAATATCTGCCTATCAGTCTATCTGAAATAGTGTTTTAGTTTTCTAATCACGGCTCAATGCTTCCTGTGCTCTGCCCTTCAGCTCGCCCTGGTCACCATATGTTTTGCTGTGTAACATGAAGTGTGGTTCAGACAGTTAACATATTCAGTCATAGAGTGATACTGTATAGGAACTGACCACAACTGATACTCCCTCCCTGTCTTCGACCCCAGCTCGGGTATGAAACAATGACTGTCCAGCGCCTTGGGATGTCCTCCTGACGTGAAAGGCGCTATCCAAGTGTAATTTTGAATTACCAGTGGTTATAGTAATTGGAAAGGAGTGAAGGCCTGACATTGATTAAAAATCCCACAATACTATTTGAAAGATGAAGAGAATTTATTTTCACCGACCTATTTTATTTGGATGGATTATTGTCCAGGACACCAGGAGAAAATTGCTTCTCTTATTGGACGATGTATGAAATTTTAACATCTGCCTCGACCGGCAGACAGAAACATAGTTTAGCATTTCATCCAAAGGATGGTACGTGGCAACTCAGATTGTGAATTCAAGTTTTGACATGAGGCTTGACTCCACAACCTTTTGATTCAGAGATAAGAACACAATCAACTCAGCCAGTTGAATAGACAGACGGTTTAACGTCTCATCCAAAGCACAGATGATGGAATTCCTAACTTTTACACTTGTAATAAAAGATTGTTGCTTTGTTAAGCATTTTTAGTGGGGTATTCCCCTATGGAGGTACTCGATCCTGATACCCAGGCCCTGCTAAGCTATGCAGTTTTTCCACATTTCATGATGAATTGCTTTATATACAAAGGGGGACAGGCTAGGAAAGTCCAGGGAAGATTGCAATTGTAATTGAATTTTTGCACTGCTTGGAATTCTAGTGAGGTGAAAGCATGGTGACATGAGATTGAATATTATTATTCTTATGGTATGCGTTACTAAAGGAATCAGCAGCCAGCCTTTGAGCTATAGCTAGTGGGCTGAGACATTAAAACAAGGACTGTTCAGATGGATGTTAAAGAACCCACTGCACTATTTGAAAAGAGAAGCGAGTTTCTCCTGGTGTCCTTGCCAACAATTCTCCAGATACAATCAGTCGCTCATTCCATTTTACTGGCTACAGCTCAAAGGCTGGCTGTTGATTTCTTTACACATAAGAATAACGACATAAGAATATCAATATTCGCATATTTGCATATTACTGTGCACAACTGATCGGCCCCAAAATACAGTCCAAAACAACTTGCATTAAATCCTTAGGAACATTTGGATGACATGATAAGGTGCTATAAGGATTATTATTGATTATTTATGTGGAGAAAAAAGAATTGAATTGTATAGATGGCACGAAAGACAAATAGAAGGTAAATGCCATGAGATAACAGCTGATGGCCTTATGGGTCTAATTTCCAGCAATATATTCCTGGTCCAGGAAGATTAACCAAGCTGTTTACAAGCAGTAGCATATGTGCATTTCACCTGCCTTACCCTATGGTGCAGCTGGAGATTACGTGTTAGAGCAGCCTTGCTATGTGGCAGAAGCTGTTCATTGATTCAGTATTGGGTGTTTCGTGTAATGTTCTCACAAAGGCACAGGACACCAGATTGGCTTGTATCTGGCAGTTTTCCAGCATACAGGCTATCCCACTGCTGAGGAAAAGGAGTACAATGCTTAATATCTATATACAGGGAGCCTAATACACATATTTCTTTCAATAGAGGTTAACTTATCACCTCCATTAACCAATGCACCGTAACTTCCAGCTCTGGTCCCCAGACAGCAGTGCTAAGCATTTGGGGATGTTTTTTCATGAAGTGAAGGGTGCTTTACAAATGTAATTTATGTCGTATTAAAGTATCATACAATTTACAGTGGCGGGGCTTGTATGGTCTCACTCCAAGCAGCGAGTGAATCAGTTTTCCCATTTGCTCATTGCAGCTCATGGAGCCAGTACAAAATGACAACAGTTTATTCAACACTCACATCTCATCATTCGGTCCCTTATAAATCAGCCTTCCTCCATCTCCACAGCGTTCATCTAGAACTCAATCAGTTATTAATAATAACAATCCTTGCATTTGCTATAACACTTTTCACGCCTTCTAGACATCTCAAAGTGCTTCACAGAATATACTGTAAAGTGAATTGAGTGTACATCCTTCAACCCAAACAAACCGAAACCCTGCTGCTCAATGCTCTGCTTACTGTCATCCCCAGCTCCATACTCCATAAACTCCTGACCACCTGGAATTCTACAGCCTGTTTCTCTCCCGCACAATGTCTGTACACTATTATTCACATCCGCATCCATTGGCTCCCTATCCTCCAGCGAGTCAATGTTATGTTCCTCATCCTTACCTTCAAATGCTAGCACTACCTTGTTCCATGTACCTTCCTCTATATTTTCCTGCCTCCACTTTATCAGTGGATGGGCTTTCAGCCACTTCACCCCTGCTCTGTGGTATTTTCTTCGGAAATCCCTCTGCTATTCTTCCTTCTTCACTTTCATAACACTTCTGAAAATCTATCACCATTTTTGGCCACTTCCACCCCCTTATCTCCCACCAAGCTCAGGCCTCACTCTGTCTCTGTAAAGTTCCTGAGAGATTCTCCTGCAAAGTCTGTTATTACTTCATTCTGATAATGCTGTTTGGACCAGAATGCCGAACTTCACTTTTCTGCTGTTTTCTGTTCTCTTCAACATCTCTGCACCCAGTACTGTATTCTTGATCCAGATCTGATTCATGTGGAGTCCTGTAGCTCAGTGGGTAGAGCGAAATCCTTGGGTATGTTTCCTTACTCCACATGCCCAATAATAATCTCTTGAAAAAAACAATAATAAATTTGGTCATTTCAATCCACGACTGTTTTTGGACACTGCTGTGTGCAATTGGCTGCTGCATTTTGCCCACAAAATATACAGTAAATTCACTTTACAGCATATCCTGTGAAGCGCGTTGAGACGTCAAGAAGATGTGACAAGCGCTATATCAAATGCAATGATTATTATTATAATTAGTATTATCCTGCCAAGTGCCTTCGAGCACCCTGGGATGTTACCCTGTGTGAGGGGGCGCTATATAAATGCAAGTTGTTGTTGTTGTTAATTGCCTCATTGTGGGCATCATCTGCATTGTTGGCATTATCTACATTGTTCTGCTCAATCACTCAACCAATAGTATTCTTTTTCCCAAGGCTCTCACCTAAACTTCCTTTCAGAGTCCAAGCCACAGTCACACTGTGCTCTGTGTGAAGCAGTTCCTCCTGAATTTTATTTTACTCTGGGTGCAATCTGAGCTGAATACTGTATAGCTTGAATGGGATGTCTGAGAATCTCAATTCAACTGATTTGGCAGTGAAGATAGCATCCTGATTGCCTTCCATATTGTAGCCTCACACAGTATTTGACATGGTGAATGATGAGTTAACTCACACCCCTTCATCTCTTTCAGCTTTCCCAGTGGAAAATGTCTACACATCTACTAGACCTGTTTCTTCTTCATACTTCCTTGCTATCATCTCTGCATTTTAGACCCCAGTAAGAATGAGTGATACTGGAGGAAATGAGCAAGGAAAGTTCAGAGAAATAATATGCAAAATAATACACAGTACAGTCAATTAAATAGATCAGCGATTGTTTGTGATGTGGAGTAAGAATGAGCTGGAGGTAATAATGTTTGAAGCTATCACCTCTCCTATCACCCGTACTGTAGCCCCATTTTGCAATTTACTCGGTGAATTGAGTTGTATACTCCTGACAGCTGACAGCACTTTTCATTATCTGTCAGACTTGCTAACATGTTTGGTTGGAAGACGCTGTAATCACTCTGCATTTATATGGTCGCCCACTTCATCACTTCTGCTAGTTCTGTACCTGGTGAGCACAGTGTGGCTACATAAACAGATTAGTTAGACCTAGATGGAGTGATGAGGAGCAGATGGCATCTCGGTGAGCTGTGCAGTGGTTAAAGTGTTGATTAATAGTTTGTTCATTGACTAGTAATGGTTGTGATTAATTGTTGACCGATAGCAATTTATATTCATTCCCAGATGAAGAGCGTTTGCCAAACTATTTTCTGAAGAAGCATCTGTCATTTCTGTCTTAAATCTATGAGAAGCAGTGCGCTATGGGATGCTACACTGCATGTGGGGCGCTATAGAAACGCAAGTTGTTGTTGTGACATAAATTAACAGCCAGTGTGTAATGGAGTGGGTGTGTAACATAGCTTAACAGAGGGTGTGTAACATGGATCAATAGTCATTGAGTAATTGTTTTGGATATATAATTGGCCGGGAGTAGGATTATGCAGGCTTGGCATTGGCTGGTGTAGGGTAGGAATGCTTTTAAAGAAACTCTGATAATCACTCTGTGTCACTTCACATTATCCCAACCTGTGCTCAGAGCAGTGAGGTGTGCTAATGTGCTGTGTGCTCCGCGACTGTTTTTAGAGAAATATTTCCTGATATTTGGATGAAGCTGTGGTGTTTTTCAAATATTCCTGTATCGTAAAATTCATCAAGCCACTATTTTCCCCTGGAGCAAAAAGAAAGGCAAATGATTGAGTGCAATATGGGTACGTTTCATTAATCACACTCACGCCTACCCTCTTCAGCTCCCCTTGATAATCCTAAGTGCCCAGACAGCTGTGTTCCATTTACCTCCACCTGAAAGAGAATATTAGCTCATCATTTAATATCTGATAAGTGCAGGTTTCAGCTCTCACTGGGTAGATGAACAGGTACGAGGAACTCCATGTCAGTTTCTTGGTGAGAAACTCATACGGAGTTCCTAATGCCTGTTCATCTACCCAGCTGTACCCACCCTCCAACTAATGGAACCATCGCTCAATGGGAACGGATGTGCCTGAGTTGTGGACAAGGAGATGGTGTAAACTCTCTCATACATTTTATGCTGAGCTGTGTTGCTCACCAGAAAATTTATTACGGTCCCAAGCACTCCGTGACGCTAACTCAATTGAAGGGCCATATATAAATGCAAGTTGTTGTGGTTGTTGTTATGTGACACAAAGCTGAGATGAGCAGCAGTGCTGGGCATCGGTGATAATAATAGTCTTTGCATTTGATATAGTGCCATGTCATTGAGAATTCTCAAAACGTTTGTTTTGCCCACAAAATAATAATCCACCAAAATAATAATAATCCTTGCATTTTATATAGAGCTTTTCATGTCTTCCAGACATCTCAACTAGTTTCACAGAATATACTGTAAACTGAATTGACTGTATATCTGTAGGCGAAACGTGGCAGCCAATTGCACACAGCAGTGTCCCACAAACAGTCGTGGGTTGAAATGACCATTTTTTTTTCTTTTGGAGAGATTATTATTAGGCATGTGGAGTAAGGAAAACTTGCCCATGGTTTCGCCCTGACCTGCCTGGATTTGAACACAGATCTCACGCTTGTAAGGTAAGTGCTCCAACCACTGAGTTACAGGACTCCACAATATACAATATACAGTCAATTCACTTTACAGTATATTCTGTGAAGCGCTTTGAGACGTCAGGAAGATGTGAAAAGCATTATATCAAATGCAAGGATTATTATATTATTTACAAACCATCGTGCATTAAACTCAAGAGGAAGAAAGGATGAGATAATTCAGGACATAGCTGATGCAGTACTCTAGAGTAAAATATTCTAAATTGAAAGAAGAAAGTAAGAGTGATGGAGGGGAGATGTTCTTCAGTCTTGAGAGCCGGAAATAATGAATCAGAGAAGGTTCAATTAGACTTTATTTCAACACAGTAAGTATGCAGAACAATATATATTACCCATTGGAAGTTAGAGGATTGGCTCCTACAGTATATATTTTTAAAATCAGAGATACTCAGAGAGAGAAAGAGAAAAGGGATAGAGTGAGACAAAAGGTGGCAATGGGTGGCAAATAGGGAGAAAGTGAAGGAAAACGAGAGGGAGGGAGGGAGCGAGAGGGGAGGAAAAGAAAAAAAAAGTAAGGAACGGAGAACAGGAGGAATGGGGAGAAGAGAAACAAAAGGGAGATGAGAGATATGTGAGGTTAGGAGCTGGAGGAAGATCCCAGATAAATGATTACAGGAGGTGAATAATACTCTGCTTCTCAGCCAGTGTTGTTCAGAGAGTCTGCTCTCTCTGCCTGATTCAGCTGTCACAACACACAACAGCTTTCCAAAGTGAAAGAGCTGTGGATGTGTGGCAGACTAAAATGGTCTGTGTTTTTTCAGTTAAATATTCAGCAGAGGTAATGGTTTAACCTGAGCAGTGCTGAGGTGACCTACTAGAGAAAAAGCAGTTTTTTTTTATTGACTATTAGTACGCTGCCCCACACCTCACTGTCCCCGAGGATTCTTATTCATGCCTTGAAGTCTTGTTTAGTATGCACCGGGAGCTGTGTTAGTCAGAGGCAGCTGGTGGCAGCTGGAGAGAGAACAGCAAGTGAAGAAAGCATTAGCTTCGGTGCTTATTAGTCTCTGCGTCAAGAAGTGTTTTGATGTGAATGCTGTCGGCGTTTATTCAAGACGTTCCACTGAGCTTTGAAATGTTGAGGGTTGAATACTAAACCCCAGACAAGGAACCGGCATACATTACATGTGTGTGTGTATGTGTTGAGTTTTAAATAAACAGGAGCTCGCTATTCGGCGACTGCACTTTTAGTTCAAGTGTGAGTGTTTTTGAAGTGAGAAGAGAGAGAATTGTCTGTGGTAGAAATATTCCTGGACTGAAAATGGGAACAGTGATGGGTACATTATCTCTGCCAACAAAGCAGAGGAGACATTCCAGAGGTAAGAAGATTTATTCAGACCCACACAGTATATACAGTATATATATATCTGCAAATGAATTTGCTTGGAGAAATAATAGACACACTCCAATCATGTTCAAATGCACACACTGATGTGTATATACACACCCAAACACACATTATGACACTCATACATACACATACACACCCACACACACCCCAACTGTATGAAACACACACACACACGCAATGCTTTATATAGAAACATATTTTAACAGGTAAACCCCACATGCTCTCACAAGGTGTCTGGTACTGTATTTGTTTGAATGTTATTTACATTTTATTGATTCATTGACAATAGTTTTCTTAGCTTTTGAATTTGACACTAAACGCTGTGTAAAGGACACTTCACAATGGGTTGGTTGTTGGCTGGGAATAGTGTGAGGCAGCATGAGGTGGGTATACCCCAAAGAGATTGCACTGTGATTCACCTGGATCTGGTGCTGTGGACATTGAAGTTTGTCAGCGAGAGAATAAAAGGTGTGTGTTTCAGCAATTGTATTGAGGGGTGGGTGTCTGTCTGGAGGAAGGAAGGAAGCCAGGCTGTGTAAAGCATGGCTTGCATCTCACATACCAAAATAAGCTGCTTTACATTCACACAGCACAGGAGTGGAGTGCTGCTCACTGCTTGCATGTGACACTTGTTGACAATATGTTTGTGTTGCATATCTTGTGAATCCACTCTGTTGCTGGAGTTGCTCTTGTCCCCATGGTCTCTTTGGTCCTATCGACAATAATTGTTTAAGCGGTTGTTCCTGTACGTGTATAATGTGGCTGTTGTTGTGTTCCTGTTGATTGACTTTCCTTTTCCCCCCGATGCTTTTGTTTGCTCTGGGAGTCAGAATTGGCAAACGGATAAGTCCAGATTGTCACAGCTAGTTTTAACACCCGACAGTGTACAGTATAAGGATA
Organism: Hydrolagus colliei; assembly: GCA_035084275.1. NCBI lineage: Eukaryota > Metazoa > Chordata > Chondrichthyes > Chimaeriformes > Chimaeridae > Hydrolagus > Hydrolagus colliei. Next base: position 12,301,294 of record CM068752.1, read on the forward strand.
GCTTGTTAGTAATGCACAACAGATACAGATGGGCAATGCACAACGGATACTTATCCCTGCATTGACCTCTGGCTGTTTGGGAGCCTGGTCAGGGTTGATTGAGGGGTGGGTGGAGGCCTGAGTGAAGGTGGTCTCTCCTGGGAGATGAGTGGTAATTAAATCAAATTGTAGCAGCCTTTTCTTTTGACAAAAAAACCCCTCCCAAATATTTCTGATCATTTCCCTTTTCTAACTCTGGGACACAGTTGAAAACAATATAAACCTATTTAGCTCTGGAGAGGAGGAGAGTTCATGTGAATCGAGCCGAATGTAATGGTTTTAGGTAATAAAGCACTAATTGCGCAGAACAGTGGTAATTGGCTGTTTACACACAAATGTGAGACCAAGACACACAACAAAGCTGAGCAACAAGCATTAAATTTGGTATTAAGGGAACTGTGTACAGACATAGCGCAGGCTCAGAGCTCCATCACTGAAGGATCCAGGAATAAAAGCTTCATTACTTGTACGAGGTCATGCAACATAATCTCTGTAAATTGTCATCGCTCCTCCTCCTCCAGACTGGATTGTCTCCTCTTAGCTACACAGGGGGTTAATTGGGAGCAGCCTGGTTCAAATTACTGTATGTGCACCACATGATGAATATGCTTCAAAAATATAAAATGGGTGAGGTAATTTGGTGGATAAAGAGAGTGGCTTAAGTGACCTAAGGGGAAGGATTATCATCATTAACGTATCATGTATTGGTGAAAATATCTAGGCAAAAAATATAAACAAGCGAATTAAGAAAGAGTTATTTGCTCCTATTGGTAAGAAAGTGGCTAATAAAAAAACTTATTTACATTCCTATTTTGTGTGTTTCCTTCTACAGAAATCCCAACCCACTTGTCACTGTGTTAAATAGCCTCACTGAATGAATCTTATACCAGTGCAAAATTAGAAGAGAATGAGATCCTCATGATATATATACCCCTGAGTTAGAGAGAATGGAGGAGAGAGAGAGGTCAGGGTATATATTTGTTAGTTCAGGGATATGGGGCAAAGAAGGGTAACTGGAATTGAGGTACAGATCAACCATAATCTTATAAAATGGCAGGATAGACTAAAGATGCTGAATAATACACATGTTTATATGTCAGTGATCTCAGTCTCCCCTGCCCTGATATATAGGAACATGTTACAGCTGTAGCTTTAGAGTGTCTTTGCTGAAGGTGCCTTGTTATGTAGTGACACACCCCACTCTCTTTCGTATATATTCTGTACTGAACCACCTCCTATTCCATCACCCGGCCTCTAAGGTGCATTGATCTGTGGGACTTTGCATTGTACAACACTTACTGGAGAGTTAGTTAGACTAAGTGGGGCAGGGATTTCTTGGTGGAGGTGAATGCCAAGTAGCCATCTTTCCCCGTGGTCTCCCTCTCTTCTCATCTCTCCTCTTTTTCCTTACATTCCCCTCATACACATCTTGCAGCTTCACACTGAGTAATTGCTCTCATTTCATTTCCTTTGCACTTCAGCCTACAGTTCATTTCTTGCCTCCACCTACCCCCATTCTCTCTCCTCTCACTAACCACCTCCACCTGCGCCCTCAGCCTCTCTCCCCAATCTCCCTTCTTTCCCCTGACCCCTTCTCTCTTCTCCTTGACCCTTTCTCCCTGACCCCCTCTCTTCTCCCCCTGACCCACTCTCTTTCTTCCCCCTGCCCCCCTATGCTCTAAACCCACTCTCCCCTCCCCAGAACCCACAATCTTTCTTCTCCCTGCCCCCCTTCTTTCCACCCCCTGGCCTCCTCCTGATTTCCCCCCCTCAAGCTCCCTGAACTCTTTTTTCATCCCCTGATCCCCCCTCTCTCTTTCTTTCCCGGATTACCCATCTCTCTATCCTTGACCCCTATCTCTCTTCCGCTGACTCCTCTCTTTTCCGCTGACTCCCCCCTCTTCCTCCCTCTTCCCCCCGACCTCCTCTTTCCCCCCCTGACCACCTCCCCCTGACCTTCCTCTTTCTTCCCCCGACCATCACCTCTCTCTTCCCCCCGACTCTCATATCTCTCTTCTCCTGACCCTCCACGTCTATCTTCCCCTGACCTCACCACTCCCCACTCTTTTTTCCTTCACCCCTTTTCTCTACCATTTCTTTCCTCTAAACCGGCCTCCTCTCTTATGGTTTCGCTTTTCTCTTCCTCTCCAACTCACACACACTTATCTCTTTGCATAGATGCAGCTTGATAATACTGCACACCCGATCTCAAATGCTCAACGATAATGGTAATAAGTTTAACAAGAGAGTAATAGGGGCTGAATGCCAGATATTCCCTCACACTCCACTTACTCTTTTATTCTACTGAGTATTGGTAACGAGGAAGCTTTGAGCTTTGATGTGAGGGCAACTGCAGTAGCTAATGCATCTTTTCTGTAGTGGGAGAAGCTGGGTTGCTATAGCAACATTGCTTGGAAACAGCTTCGACTACAGGAAGCGATTGAATAAAAATGTTCTCAAATGAATCTTGTTTTTTTTGTGCATATCGTTGGGTAAATAATTGATTTGTGTTCAGTTGGTGGACACGCTGTCACTCCCTGGTTGTGTGCCATTGACGATGTGTTCAATGAACGAGGTGACTATTATTTTGGTCAGCCAGGTGACTGACACATGCGGAAACACATCTCCATGCTTAAGAGCATCCAAACCAAGCTGAGATTTCCATTCCTCCCACCTACACATGGAAATTCCAGAGATTAATTATCAGAATGGAATTCTTGTGGTAATTGTGAGTCTAACCAGATAAAACTGCGTAGCTTGCCATCTAAATTGCTGTCTGGCCAAGCTTTCCCACTGCTTGTCCAGCTAGTACCACCCTACCCATGAGAGCTTTGGCTTGTGAGGTTAATAGGAGTTGAGTGGTTTGCCCTTGTAGGATCCGCTGCCGGCAGGCTGATTGTTCGTTCATCAGCAGTGCCCTGGAGGACTGTGTAATAGCTTGGTTCAGGAACCGGACGACTGAGAGTGCTACAGAGAGTCGACTCAATTTCGACATTCCATTGCCAGGCATGTCATCTTGGAGCCATTTCAGCTCCGAGGGGAACCTGCTTACCTGCTCCTCAAGGAGCACAGTCACTAGTTAGTCATTCGACATCCAACAAGCATGGGTTATGAGCCCCCACTAAAGGGATGGTAAGTACGTACAAGGAACTCCCTGCGAACTTCCCGTTGGGCATGCATCTCGGCATGAATTGGTTAGGAACATTGTCACCATCTTTCTGTGCGCAGCTCGGGCACACACCTCTTCCCATTGAGCGAGGGTTCCAACAATTGGAGATGCAGAGGTTTGAACAGCAGATGCTTACCTCTTTCCAGACCAATCAAGATGGATTCCAAGCACTGGGTGTTTGAATATGTGTTCTTGGACACCAGGTAGTGTCTCCAGCAGCTGTTGCCTCAAGCCTCAAAGTTTCCTCATTAGTTATCTGGACCTTTACAGGACAGCTTGTGGTGTGCCAGCCACCAGAGGCATTTTTAAGACTTCAAACTACTCGGTACAATTTTCTTAGGGGGCCCATCACTGACGTAAGTTTAAAAGCTGCGCATGTGCAACTTTATCTTATGCAAAAATTAACTTTCGGCGGGTGCGATGCCTCTTTAGGCAGACCGCTTGCTCCGCCGGGCTGGGGAGAGCTCTGGTTTAGCTGGGCTGGGCTGGGGAGAGCTCTGGTTTTCACTATATTTAACAAAAGACAAGAGCACAACACACTCAAATCCTCCCATTTCGATGGTTTTTTGCTTTACTTTGGGGGCCGCAATATGAGGGGTATTGCATCGATTGCACCGACATTAAAAACGCCTCTGCCAGCCACCTTGAATTTCTTGAGGCCCGAGACCAATCTCGTGTACCAGGTTTACTCAGCACTAGCTGCTCTATCTGGGGGGACGTGGGGGAACACAGTTAAACACAGCAAAGAAAGTAACTTTCTTTGCTGTGTTTAACTTATTAGTTATTTGTGTATTGTTATTGGTGTTGGCGGTGGGGTGGGGTGGTCAGTAAAACAATGGGGGGAAGAGGGATGGGTGATACCGTGCTGACAATAGAAGAGCTTCTGTCAATGGTGAGCCCTCTCTCACCATTCTGACACACACACACACACACACACACACACTGTTTGTCCTCTCACACTCTCTCTCAATCGCTCTTCCCATTTCTCTCTCACTCTCAATTGCTCTTTCTTCCCCCTGTTTCTCTCAGTCAGTTGCATGGCTCACTGTCTGCAGTGGCAGTAGTTAGTGGTATGTTCGGATGCGATGGATGAGCAGACCCACCTGCCTTCCCCTCAAATCTGGAGGGGCATCCTGACCAACTGCAGCAACAGCTGGCGTTATTTCCACTCTCTGCGCTGTGTCCCCCCCCCCACCAATCGCAGGCTCCTGTCATTGCCATGATGGGACGCTTCGCTTGCTGGACACAATCACCACAATAGAACATGATATTGGTCCAGTTGTAAATGGCAATTTCAAAGTAATTAACAAATGGAACAGATTTTTAGGCAGGGTGATTGTTCAGGCAAGGACTCATATAAAACAATACAATTTGCATTCATAATAATAATAGTCTTTGTATTCGATATAGACAGTGACAGCGCTTTGTCACATTCGAGATGTCCCAAAGCGCTTCACAGAATATACTGTAAAGTGAATTGATTGTATATTTTGTGAGCAAAATGCGTCAGCCGATTGCACACAGCAGTGTCCCATAACAGTCGTGTCTTTGTGTGCAAAGGTAATACCAGCAATAAGGAGGGCTTGAGTTAGGGTTTTTCAGGACATAGTGGCTGAAAGCTCGGTTGCTGATGGTGGAGTAGGGGGGATGGGGGACATGCAGAAGGCTGATGTTTGAAGGGAGCAAAAGGGATGGGTACAGGAATAGGGGATAGGGTGGTGCTAGAGCGTAAAATGGAAATAAAAATCACAGCTTGATGTACTGATAATAGGACGATAGACTTGGTATTCTGGATTGATGAGATCAGATGGGCCAAAAAGCCTTCTTCATCAGAACCAATTTGTCAGTCTTGCAAATAAATTCTGTGAAGTGCTTTGGGATGTCTTCATGATACGAGGGGCACTCTATCAACTGCAATGGTTATTCTTATTAATATGGACGACTCTTATTATTTTGCTTTCAATACAAGGACTCCTAGGTTTTGATATCATTCTCCCGTTAAAGGGCTAATGAAAAGTGATGTATACTGCAGTTTCTCTCAGCAGTTTCCTCAAAATATAGGCTGATATTATCTGTCCGCACAGGAAAAAGGAGGAGGATTTGCATGTCCCTCTGAGATGTACTTCTCAATATTTCCCAGAGTTTGACTTTCCCTAGTGACCCCTCCGTGCATTCCCTTTGAGCAAATCTGAATCTGTGTTTATATTTTACCCTTGACAGAATAATCGGAAGTGTGTTCATGCTTCCCATTAAATGGAAGGATGTTAATTAATGAGGAGATTTGATTACTGTCTGCATTACTGCTGGCTGAGAGGATTTACTTAGTCTGACAATGTGAGGGAGCTAGTGAACAATCACTGTCATAAGACTAACAGTTTCCCCCATCGTTCCACCATCTGACCCTCATGCAACCTCCTCCTTCACTACTCCCTAGCTCTAATATAAGGGTTGTTCTTCCAATTGTCTTACAATAGGATTCTTATATGTTTTTCCTCGGAGGGCTGGCTGCCATACGGAAACTCTGACTATTTCTAATACTCTGGATCAGTGAGTGGACCAGACTGAGTGAATCATTGCACCAACATGTCAATGAATTCACAAGAGAATTGTAGATTACTGTTTTAAAATCTAGTGATCAATTGTATGGTTCTCTGTGCCTCCCGTTCACCCACAAAATATCATCATTCCACTTTAGAGTGAATCTCATGAAGCATTTTGAGAAATCATGAATGTGAAAGTGAGCTTGATAGGGTATGTGCCAGTGTTGGTAACTAACAAATAAAGGTTAATAGCGTAGAACACTGATGGACTTGGGGTCATAGCTGGCTGAGGCCCTGGGCTGCAGGCCGTGCATTAACCTAAGGCTACATATACTCTTAGTCAGGCTATGCCTAGATACTGCATACAATTTGAGTCCCTGTAAATAGGATGGTTGCCCAAGTCCTAGAGACAGTGCAGAGGTGAGCAAAAAGGATTATCCCCAATGCTGGAGGAATGAGCTTTGAGCAAAGATGAGACAAGCTGTGGTTCTTTAATCTTTAGCATCTCAGATGGCATCTTATACAGATGTGGAATATGGGATTGAGAACATGAACTGGGATGGCATGGCACATGCCTGGACCCAGAGTAATTGTCATTATTATTATTATTATGTTTTCCTGCACACAGAACAGCCCAATGGTGTCTTCACCCAACATCCACACAAGCACTTTCCCTGTGAGGGGAGTCAGGAGTGTGAATGAATAGTGGTCAGAAGATAAGAACATAAGAACTGGGAGCAATAGGCCATTCAGCCTCCTGAGCCTGCTCCGCAATTTAATAGGATAATAATAATAATCATTATTATCATGGGTGATCTTCTACCCTAATTCCATTTACCCGCCCTATCCCCATATCCTTTAACCCCTCTATCCATGCAATCTCTCAATTGGCATGTTTACAGATTCTTGGCCTCTCAAACCTTGGGGGAATCTCAGGCTAATTGTAGAGCTGGTTTGGAGGAGTGGAGTCAGTGCGGAGTAGATTTCAAGGTCCTACAAACAGACATTCTGATAATCGTTGCATTTTACATGGAGCGTTTCTCTTTGGCAAGGCATTTCAAAGTACTTCACAGGATTTACTACAAAGTGCAGTGACTGTGTATTTTGTTGTTGAATATGGCAGATCAATTTGTGCAAACTAATGTGGTTCAAAAATATGAAGCAAAAGAGCTGTTTTTTTTTATAATCTGGGGTACAGTTGGCCATCCATCAAAGCTGCTTTAATTGATGTTTATGATCAGATAAAATTATCTCAGAATCAATCGAGCAGCCAGCACCCATGGGACTCTGTCAGGGGATTAGCATTGCTGTTACACTGCTCTGTCCGTTACTATGGATACCTGGAAGGGTTAGACATGTTGCTCTTTAAATCCAAATTGATTAAAATATCATCAAATTTTAATGCAAAACCTAGAAAACAATTTGCACTTATAATAGAATATTTAACGTAAGAGTACACATCTCTATGAATGTCTAGCAGTTATACTGCAGTAGGGAGCACAAAGCAGCAATTAATGGCTCAGGGGTATTTACCAAAAGCACTGCCAAAATATATATTTTTAAGATACTTTTAAAGGAAGGAGACAAAGTGAGGCAAAAAGATTTAGGAAGAGAGTTTGGGAGAGTAGTGTAGAGTGCCAGGATGAGCAACAGTCCAAAACTCCAGAATTTCTAAATCTTAAAACCAGATTAATCAATCTTGTTAGTCAATCTTAAAATTTTAAAATGTAAGAATGTGCAGGATATTGGAAAATTCTTCAATTCTGTCTCAGTTTGGAAGCTGATTTACTGCAGTTCCCCAAAACATCTGCAGAAACATGGTCACCAAATAAAAAAATTATTTAGTAATTTTCACCAAATCTGCACAATCTTAACTTTAAAACATGGTCTTAAGGCTAGAACTAGGTGAAATATCAGGCCTCTTGACTGTAGGAGCATTGTAAGTAGAATTGCAGTGTATTGCAAAGCTAGGGTCAGGCAAGATCAGATCGATTTGAAGATCACTACGAGAATACTAAGTACAGACTCCACGTACTAAGAGACTGGGAGCCAGTCAAGCTTGCTAAGGGTAATAACATAATAAGAATCCTTGCATTGATATAACGCCTTATCACGTCTTCGAGTTGCATGTGACTCACAGATGAGAGCAACGCGTGTTTAAAACCTGGGGCAGGAGAGCATAGACTTATCCAGCTTGGATGCAAAAATACTGTTAGTGGAGGGAGAAGGAATGTATTGTATTTCTATAAGGAGGTGGGGGTCAAAACCACAGGGTATTGACAGAGAATTTTGAGTTGTTATCATCTTTTCAGAATACTGTAGGTTAGGTTAAAGTATTTGACATTGAAGACAGCGGGTACTTGAACTCAAACGAGTCAGAGCTGCTCCACATCGAGTGAATTATTGATGCTGGTGCAGCATTCATGGGCAATCTGTCGTTGCCACTTACCATCAACATTCACACACTTCTTTGCACATTTGACAGTTGAACTTAAGGCATGTATGTGAAACCACCATCATTCTGAGTATGTCTGATAGGTTGATTGCCTGTTTTTAGCTCCCTTTGCTATCAGAAATGTATGCTTCTTTCATGTCTCAGCTTGCTGAAGTAATAATTGAACCTTCAAGGTCAGATTGTTGTTCTCCAAGTCCTAAATTTGGATTTAAAGATCTTGTGACATCATTGTAATAGGACTTACTATGCGCAAAATTGCTGCGGTGTTTCCTTAACAAGACCCGATTACAAACGAAATACATGTTGACATGATAAATTGCACAAAATATATTTGTTTCCTGATATGTACTCACATTTAAACGCTAGAAAAATTGACTGTTAGTTCCTGGGGCTCAGCATTTTAAACTCTTGCAGTTCTTTCACAATTTTGTGTTAATGCATGTCTCTCTGTTGCCAAACTGCATAGTTTGCCATATGCAAAGTTCCAAATGACATCCTGTCCATTTGTGACCAAGGCTTTGTCTCCTTATCCTTGTAGCTTAGTGAGAGGACCTGGGTTTGATTCCCAGGCAGGATGGTTTAGGCAAGTTTCCTTATTCAATATACCTCTTTTACCTAGCAGCAAGTAGGAACCTGGTTGTTAGTTGATTGAATGGATCACTATTCCAGGGGCTGTAATTTCTTTAATAAAACAATAATGATTTGGTTACTCAGTTCACATGAGACACTGCTGTGTGCAATTGGCTGCCGTGTTTCACCTACAAAATACACATTCAATTAAATTTACAGCAGATTCTGTGAAGTGCTTTGAGACTTCCAGAAAACTTGATAAATCGCTACATATCTGATGGCGGTCCGAATTCTGATTTGGGCTGAGTGCATTTCCATGCCTCCTTAACGTGGCTAAGTGGCTATTTATCCAGCAACCTGAATAATGAATGTCAAAAGAAGATGACATTTTAGCTGAACCTAGTCCTCTTTGGCATCTTGGATATGCCAGGGTAAATTAATCATTGTCGGGGAGCATGAACTCTGACTGATTTCTCCCCCCAAAGTCAGAGTACAGTGATCAATTGTATCCCCGACTGAGATCTAAGACCAACGGAGGCAGACAAGATCTTATGGAAAGTGCTTTTTGGGCTGGTGACCGGGTAGCCCAACATAAGAGCTGATGACTGCCAAATAAAGCTTTAATATGTATACTTAAGATAATGTACTGAAAATGGGAAGAAAGATAAACACTCATGGACTGGATAGAAATTTTTCAAAGCAGAAATAGGCTTATTTACATGTTTTGCACATATAGTAAGACCTGTTCTGAACATCTCTCAAGACTGAAGAGTTCTAACTTGTCTAATCTTTGCTCACAGTTTACTTGCATTAATCCATGTTCTCCTCTGTACTGCTTCAATGGCCTTGCCAGCTTCCTTGTGTCACAGCGACTCGAATTGAATACAGTCTCTAGGATGGAGGGATGTTAATTGACTTGTTGCTCATCACGTCAAAAGAGACAGCAATGAACAAGACCAACAGGAACCTGAGAAGTCATGTTTAAGTCGGGATGTGCCTGGGGTATTATACACAGTTCTGGCTCACTTGCAGCAGTGCTTACAGTTCTGGTTACTTCAGCCTCAAGCTCTGGAAGCAGTATAGAGGAGAACAACAAAGATAATATTGAATGTTTGAGCTTTTAAGTGAGCTTGTATCTGAAGTACAAAATTGCTCTTCTGTGTCACTACATTCACATCTCACTCAGGGCTGCAGTTGTGAGTACAGTAAAAGCCCATTTATCCGGCATGCGGGGGTTGTATTTTAAAACGTATCATATTAATATTACACTAAATAGTAACAGAATATTGTATGGATAATTACCAACAAAGATTCCAGCACACTCCGTAAAAAGACAGCACACTCTGTAAAAACCTAAAAGTTTGTAAGTTTAATAAGTGCGAATGCGCAAAGTGAGCATACTCGCGATTGCTGGAATGGGGAATTGCCCTGGGAGGGGGGTCGAGCAATCCGGTTGATCGGATCACGGATAAACGGGCTTTTACTGTAAACAGAAACCTATTGCACAATGGAATATGGGTCATTCTTCAGAGATTTGCATTGAGACACGTGGTTGCTACAGCCTGGCTCAGTACTCTTGTCTCTGAGTCAGACGATTGTAGGGTCGAGCCGCATGTCAGGACTTGATACTCATATAATCTCTGCTGACACTGCATTGCTGTTCTGGGGGTTTGCTGCATAGTCAGAGGTGCCATCCTTTGCAAAAGAAGTTAAAACCATCCCTAAAAAGCAAAAAAAAAAACCTTGGAATCATAGAATCTTACATCACAGAAGGGGGCCATTCGGCCCATCGAGTCTGTGCCAGCTCTTTAAAAGGAGCAATTTAATCCCACTCCCCAGCTCTCTCCCCATAACCTCGCAAACCAGTCCTCCCCAAATAAATGTCTATCTCTCTTTTAAAAGGGGCAGAAGGTAAAGAAGTGAACTGGTCTGGGAGGTAGGGAGGTGCCAGGCTATGAAGTGATTTCTAGGTGAGTGTTCTGTAATAGGGATCCAGTGGTTAATCGGAATATCTTTTACATTTTCTAACAAGTGTATATTGCATATTGCTAACTCTTGAGAGAGAAGCTGGTAATATGACTACTTCAAAGCAGTAATTTGGATTGTTTTGTGCTCTGGCTCTCAATGATAGAGCAACAAGCATAGGATCAATATCCCCAGCATTGATGCCTTGGATCTGATCCCACTGAAGAAATACAGTCACCCTGTTATAAGCATAATTAATTTAAGTGCTTTGAGACGTCTCGAAGATATGATAAAATGCTGCATCAAATGCAAGGATTCTAATTGAAAAATGATTCTCACTTGTTAAGTAAATCAAGAATCATAAACTCAGGATTATCACTAGAAGATTTAAGGGAAAGTTAGAAGGAACATTTTCATGAAGAGGGTTGTTAGAATAAGGAATGCTTTGCCAACAACAACAAAATTACATTTGAAGTGCCATACATTTAATAATAACAATTCTTACATTTGGATTATAATGTCTTTCACATTAGGATGTCCCAAAGTGGCTTCACAGGAGAGAAGTAACTGTAGTTTTTGGGTGGATGCAGATTTAAAAGGAAATTGGATTTAATAAAATCGGAATGAAATATGGAGAGTTTTGGGGGAAAGAACAACCATTGGGATCCAAGAGTAGTTGGCTTCAATAGACTTCTTCTGGATCGAGATTCCATTGGCAAAACATTGGAATAGTTACTCCCAGTTTAGGGTTTCTTATTCTGGCTCAGTCAGATTAGAAAATCCCAGTAGAGATGTAAATATACCCAAGAATCTCCCAGCGAGTGGGGAGCAAGCCAAGGCAACACAGCTTGATAGATAAAAGGCTGTTTCACAACTCGTCTCAATTGTTAGCATTTGGAACTTGAACTCAAGAGTAATTTGTGAGTTCGAGCCGTCAAATCAGATATTTGTGCTCACAGCGTAGGCTGACATTCTACTGCAATGACAGGGAACGCTATATTGTTAGAGGTCATTCAATTTGTGTCTATTTGTGGGTTATTGGTATGCAAATTGGATGCCATGTTCTTCTATAAGTCTCTCCACTTTACATCCTGTGAAGTACTTTGAGATGTTTGAACATGATAAAGCACTGTATCAAATGCAAGCATTATGTATTATTATACAGAGATTATAGATCAGTGTATCTTTATTAAATAATAATGATTTTTAAAAAGCGCAGTTTCTGGACCTCTATAATTGCTATTTCATTGAAAGTGAAATATTACAAAACAAATCAAATATGTTGGTTTAAATTTTTTTGGAAAAAAAGTAAATTTCTCTTCATACAACGATAGACGATTATAATACAGAAAGAGACTATTCGGTCGATAACAAAAATAACAAATTACACTTTCTTTCACGTCAGGAGGTTGTCCCAAGATGTTGGACACTCAGGGATCCACACCCGAGCTGGTGGTTGGGATTAGGAGGGATGGTGGGTAGGAGGGGGAAGCGATAGGAGGATGACCAAAGGCGCGATCAAAGAGGACGGTCTAGAGGCTGGTCTTGAATGAGGAAGGGACCGGCTGAGGCAGAGGGACTGTAGGCTAAAGCTCCAGACAGTGCAGGTAGACAGGCTGTAGGCTTGCCTGCCAATGGTGGGCCTACCAAAACATGGGACATGAAGGAGGTCAGAGCCCACTGAATGGAGGGACGGAATGGTAGGGGGTTAGGGGGTTACAGATGTGAGAAGGAGCAACAACAACTTGGATTTATATAGCGCCCTCCATGTTGGATGGCATTTCAGAGCGCTTCCCAATAACGGATCCTGGGGCCAGGCCAAGGGGAGGGGGAAAAAGGTGACCAAAATTGTGGACGAAAAGAAAGGTCTTTAGCTGAGACCTGAAATTGGGAAGAAAGGGGATGAGGCAAAGGGAGTGAGGAAGGGAGTTCCAGGGCCTCGGTGCGTAGTGGCTGAAGGCACGGCCGCTGATAGTAGAGCGGAGAATTTGGGGACAAGGAGGAGGCCAGACCCGGTAGAGTGAAGGCAACGGGTGCTGTTGTGAGGTGAGAGGAGATCAGAGAGCAGAGGAGTGGAGAGATTTGAAAACAAGAGTGAGGATCTTGAAATCGATCCTCTCCGAGACAGGGAACCAGTGCAGTCTGGCAAGGACTAGGGTAATAGGCTGTGGAGGGCTTTGAATGTGAGGACCAGGGTATTGAAATGTATTCTCTGAGTGATAATGAGCCAGTGGAGCCAGGCGAGGATGGAGGATAGCGAAACAATGGCTCAGGCGAGCAATATTGTGGAGGTGGGGCCATGCAGAGTGGGTCATGGAACGGATGTCGGAGAATGAAAGACGATTGAGGGTCGAATAGGACACTGAAATTCTATAAAGTCTGTGCTGGTGTTTTTCTCCATAAGAACCACCTGATCTAATCCCAACTTTAATATATTCTTTAATATTCTTCCTCCTCTTCAGAAATGTTTCCAATTACTTTTAAAATAATTCATGAGCTCTGGCTCAACTTGGGCGCAGAGAATCTTATATTCTAACCATCCTCTGTGTAAAGCCATTTTTTCTTACCATTTCTTTAATTCTTTTTATGATTAGTCGAAATGGGGCCTCTCATTACTAACTCACCTATCAGTGGAAATAATCGAACACTAATTTACCCCCATCGTAACCCTTGATAATCATGATGCCAAGCCCTCAATCATCTTTTCCACTGAAAGTTTGCCAAACAGTGTTTTCAATGGCAAGCTATACAGTATTGACTGGTCAAACTCCAGCAGTGTCTCAGTGCACACTTGGAGGTCCCCAAATCTGGGTTCTTTCTAACCTGCAATTAATACACTTTGAAATTAGGTAAGCCAGATATGTCACTCCAGGGAGAGAACGTTTGATTCCAATACATGAACATTTCCATTTGTAGGTGGAATGCATGGAATTCTGTTTGGTTTGGATACCCTTAAGCACTGAGTCTGGCTTCTGTATGTGCCAAATGCCCCCGTTGACCTTGAAAATAAATAATGAATAATGGGTCCCCTGTGAATTTGGCACCTGATGATCCAGTCTAGGTTCCTTGACTTTGGAAGTTCTCCAAATTAATGTTCTTTTGCTACCCTCATTTCTTGCTATCTCTGTGTATTTATGGCTTCTACATAGCCTTGAACAATGCTTCTTCCAATTCTTTTGTAACATTCTCATTCAAGTATTATCAATAATCCTTGCATTTGGCATACATTGTCAGAAGGATGTCTCAAAAACTTCACAGGATTGTCTGTGAAACGGAGTGGGTGTAGGCGAATGATGTGTACAGGGCAATGACCTGCAATGAAATGAATGACCATTTTTTGTTAATCTGAGGGAAATTATTGCCAGGGACACTCTGAGAAACACCTTCACTTTTCAAGTAAGTGCCATGGGATCTTTAACGTTCGCTTGAAGTGGTCGATGGGACCTTGCTTTAATATTCTAGTTCCACCATTATTTTGAGAGATAGTGCTGTTAGGCACAATTGGGATTAGGACATGGTATTAGATCAGTTGGGTGTGGGAAATGCTAAAAACATCAGAGAGAGAATTCTTCAAGATTTAATGTTTTAGACTCAGTGCTGTTGGGTATTACAGAAGCTGTAAATAGTACCTGTCTAAGAGAGAATCTCTGCCACGCTCCAATTCTTTTGTGACGAGGGCTAGATATATTGGGTCTGCTCAAAACTAGCTGCTTATGTTGTGATGAGAGATTTATCTGACAGCACAGTATCACTGTGGGATGTAAATAGTTGGGATCCAGATCATCATAGAGTAAAACTGAATTTTACAAGCGTTGGAATGGGCGTTAGAATGGGCGCAGTTATGGAAACAATTTCTGTGAAGTAAAAGCAACAGCATCACAATAAAGGTAAGAGCTGCCGTAGCCCCTTAGGGCATCACTCAGCGTGATTGGCTGCTGCACTTTGGCCAAAATATACAGTCACTTTACTTTACAGTACATTCTGTGAAGCGCTTTGACATGTCTCAGAGATGCAATATTCTGAAATGACTGCATCCCCCAGTGGATACTGAATACCACTGTAGTCCCTGTTTCATAGGAGAGAGACCGACAGAGTCCGAGAAATGAAAGACTGACAGCAAAATAAATGCACATAACAATACAGAAACTACTTACAGATTTGAGAGTGTGTGAGGGGGGGGGGGGCAATAAAAGTGGGGGTGGGAAAGGGAAATGAGTGATAGAAAACATCACATCGGACAGAAATGAACCTTTGACTCAGTATTTCTTTTTAAATCCGGTTTGCAAAAGGCCACATCAAGAGAAAAGGGAAAAAGCCTTTCAGCAGTTTTGCAGAAGTTGAGTTTCCTTAATATAATCCTATAATAATAATAATAATCGTTGCAGTTGATATCCTTATCACATCTTCTAGATGCCTCAGTCCGCTTCGCAGAATATACTGTAAAGTTAATTGACTGTATATTTTGTGGGTGAAACGTGGCAGCCAATTGTGCATAGCGGTGTCCTACAAATGTGGACTAAGTGACCAATTTTTGTTTTAAGGATTATTACCCCCCCAGAAATCCCATGATTCTCTTCTACAAATCCCAGCCATTTGGGTCTTAATATTTGTGCTGGCTCTTTGAAGGATAAATCTATTCAGTCCCATTTTACCTGCCTGTTCCCCAGATCACTGAAAGTTAAGTTTTTAAGTTTTTATCTGGTTCTTTCATAAAAGTTAATAGAGATTGTGTCAGGACCAGCAGACCCTGCAGGGAATTTCACATTCAAATAACTGCGTTAAAAAAATATGCTTCAAATCTCCCCTTCTGCAATCCCTGTTGGCAATCGTAAAATGAATGACATTGTAGTCACTAATTCACCAACCAGTGGAAATAATTTTTCTCTCTTAATTCTTATCAAATTCAATCATAATATAAAGAACTGTGTCGAGTCTCCACTCAACTTTGCCTGTTACAATGCAAAATAGGCCTAGTTCCCATACTCCCTTTACAGTATATTCTGTGAAGCGGACTAGACATTAATTTCTAGTTAATGTGTTCAGCACTCTTTTTGGCCTATTATTGTCTGTGCTGGTGCTTTGAAAGAAAAATCAACTCAGTCTGCCTGATATGCTTCCCAAAGCAGGGTGTTCAAAACTCACCACAATACTTTAACTAACAATTTACCCAGGTTAAGCATCTGCTGACTCTGCTCTTGTTTCCGGTGATTCTGAGCTTCAATGTGAAAGTAACAAACAAGTTTATTCATTGCAATGTTGTGAAGGTTTACAGCATGGCAGATGCTAAGGTGTGAGTGAGTCAATCTCTCAAGTAATGTTCCCAGACCTAAGTGTACAGAGATCTGGGAGGTGAGAACTTCCTGTCTATTGAGAGCTGATGATGACATTTCTCCGGCTCAACCTATTATCTTAAAATGAGATGTTTCAGATTTTACAAATTATTTTAAATTTACTTTTAATTTGGAGATGTCAGTATTTTTTCAAAAAGAAAGTGCAGAAAAATGCTTTCTAGGCTAATACTAAATTTAGGAATTGTCCAAAATTTTGCACGATCTTCAATCTTTCTGGATCCCTCCGCCTTGCCCCTTTCTTCCCCATCTTCAAGTCTTGCTTGAAGACCTTCCTCTTTGACTGTGTCTAAGGTCACCTCTCCCAGCTTGACGTCATGCTCTGCCACTGTCAAGTACTCTGGGATGATATAATTTCTTTAAGGATAAAGTCATGAGCATTTTCAACTGTGCTTTTTTTTAATAACAAATCCAATAAATGTTCTACTCACCACAGTGCAATGTTAATTATATACCATATTCCCATTTCTGGTCCCAAACAGAGGGAAGAGTGGGGAGAATGAAATAATTTGCAATCTTCATCAGTAAAATAGACCTTTCTCAACAAATTTCATTGTAAAGATAAAATATATCCTGTATTTCAACAACTGAATAATCATCCTGTCCCTCTGTGACCCCCCCTCTGTTATTTCTCAGAGAAGTTTTTGTAATTTGCTGACTCCTGTTCCTGGGAAGAGAGGCAATAATATCAACAACAATCTGCATTTATATAGCACCCTTCATGCTGGACAGCATCTCTGTGAGCATATAATGTGGGTTATTTTCGAAATGGTAGCGATATACACCATCATATTCTGTTGATTTTACCTGCATACTTGCCTTAGGCAACTCAACAGGTTGTTTCATCTGATGATCTGGTGCCGCTGGCTACTGCTGTATCCTTCAATTAAATTCATTGTCTCCTTTTTTGCCAATGGCTGGCAATTTGCCTGCAAACTGATTACTCAATGGCATAAATAGCCACAAAAGATATATGTACTTTCAACAAGAACAATGTATATTTATATAGCGTCTGTCAACAGGATAGCGTCCCATAGCGCTTAACTGTGGCAGAGTGCAATGCCGAGCAGGGGGAAGGGGGAGGTGACTGTAGTCAAGGTTGAAGTTGAAGGTCTTCAGGAGTGAACTGAAGATGGGGAATGAGGGGGTGAGGCGGAGGGACAGAAGGAGAGTGTTCCAGAATTTCGGGGCATAATGGCTGAACGCACGGCTTCCGATGGTGGAATGGAGGGCACGAGGAACAAGCAGGAAGCTGGAGCCTGTCAGGCAGATGCAGTGGTTGGGAGTAACCAGGTCGGAGAGGTAGGGAGGTGCCAGGGCTTGCGAGGCGAGTGCTCTAACCACTAAGCTGCAGCACTCCAAAGTAGGTCCTTCTTCACAATACTGTATTGAACAAAGTCAAAGTGGCACAGACAGAAGTAAAATTCCATGTAGACCTTTCTTGTCTGCCTTTGAGGCTGGTTGAATGCTGTAACTAAGTAAGAGGGTGGTGCTTGTTGTAAATAATAAAAGGTAATGCACCACTCATCTCTGCATCAGGACCACAGATCTGGTTCACAGCTCTAAGGATATTCAGAAAAAATTCTCCTTGGCTCCCATCAGTGATTGTCTCACCTATATTATGCCCATGTTCAGCTGTGCACATACACTGCTTCCAAATGCAGTGGATGTCCTTGTGCTTGGGCTTTAAGAGTCTGTAATAAATAATAATTATGTATAATAATCCTTTTACAGTATTTGATAAATTCCCAGAAACATTGAAACATTCACAGTAATTCCTATTATACAATGCATGTTACAATAGAGCCAACTTTGTACAAAACAAGATAATGTACCACAACCATCCACGACTATTATAGAGTACGGTACCTGAAAATATATCAAGCCACAACTCACAATATTGATAAATAATAAAACACACTCAATTCTTTTTGAATAATGTGTTGAAATATTTAACATCCAACTGAATAAGGCAAGTGCTGAAGGTGGAGCGAGCATCACTATTTGCCAAAGCTACTGACACAGACCCTGAATTAAACAGTTAAACTTTAAGCATGGTAAGACACATTGGACTTGGATCTTTAGAACTTCAAGCTGGCTTGAAGTTGCCCTATTAAGATTCCTCCACTCCAAGGAAGGCAGATATCTGATGAATAATCAATGAGGACACTCTGAGACTTGGGACAGGTCTTAGAACTTACGCTGATGTGTTGAGGGCCTGAAAACCACCTGGATGGGTTTGCAGAGAGGTAAGCAGTAGCTGCTCAATCTCCAAAACTTCAATTGATGGAACAATGACTTAATGGGTGTCCGAGGTTTAGTCAGTGAACCATCACTCAGTGGGTAGGAATGTGTGTCAATGGTTGCAATGCATTCATGCATTTCATCCTGAGCTGTGCTGATCACCTGGAAGTTTGTAGGAAGTTCCAGGTATCGGGTACTGAAGACTCAAACCAGGTTTGTCAGCTGTAAATGGACAAAAAGTGACTCTAATGGGGGTGGGGGTGGTAAGTGAAGTCTCCTTGAATCTCAGTTAGCTTCAAATGGTAGCGGTGGTCTGCAACTGGGTATGGATAGGGGTCAAGGTAGCAGATATAGTAGGCTTCATATGGGTGATAACGGTTTTGAGGGACAAGGAGAAAATGAGGCAAAGGAGGGTAGCATGGGAGCAGTGGTACAAACAGTAGCAGAAAATGTGGGCAGGGTTGGGGGACAGATGGTGATGGGGGACAGGGATGGGGGACAGATGGTGATGGGGGACAGGGATGGGGGACAGATGGTGATGGGGGACAGGGATGGGGGACAGATGGTGATGGGGGACAGGGGTGGGGGACAGATGGGAGGAAGAGGATGCAGCCAAGCAGATGTTTTTGATAAGAAGTCGAGAACCTCTTTACACTTGGGCATTTGCGGTGAGGATGAAGGATGCTTAAGGGATGTGTGGAGGAGGTGATGTGGATTGGAAAACAGGATTTTGGGATTATTTGCATTCTCCAGGATAGCCTTGGGAGTCGAAGGCTGAAATCCTTCATGGTTTTCGATTTTAGTGGTTTGAAACCTGCGTTATATCTGTGCTAAACGTGTGTTACGTGAACAGTGCGTGTTCATTTGCAGTGAGCATGCGTGGTCAGTGAGCATTCATATGCATTGAGCCCACATGTTCATGCACAGTGTGTGTGTGTAACCCTATGCAGTATATGCTATCCCAACTGCACGCGACTTTGACATTCTGTGAGAGTGTCAGTGGGTTGTGTAAGCTGCCAGTGACTCACACAATGTGGCTGGAGAAGTCGGAAGTAGAATGTATATCTAATAACATGTATGCATTTCCCTGCTGGGCATCAAATCTACAAGGACTGGATAACCAGTCATTTCAAAGCAAGGCATCAGATCTATTGATGGGAGATGTCTTCTGGATTATGGACAAATCTACCCTATAAAGATCATACAGTTTCTTGCTTTGGTAACAAATCTGTTATAGATGAAATAGACTTTACAGATGGTTTTAGAAAGGTTGAACAATTGAGAGAAGAAGGAAGTCCATTAGATATCATATGGAATTGCTTTTCACTGCTTAGTTCTGTTTTCTTTTGGAACTATTGGACGATCTGGGTTAACTCCAGCCTCCCCCGTCCTCGCTGGTTTTGTAGAGTTATGGCAGACACTCTGCAAAGCTAACATAAGCAATAATATTAGAATGCAAAAACTACTTGTCAATTAGAATAGTTTTATTAATCTGATACAAACCTGACCAACACTAAATATGAAAAAGTATCTGAATGAAAATAATACGCTCCCCAAGCAGAACTGGGTCTGAAATGCTTTCAGAACACAATTGCCATAGGATTGTTACGTAGCATTTTATGCGTTTCGCTCACAAATATACAGTCAATTCACTTTACGGTAAATTCTGTGAAGCGTTTTGAGATGTCTAGAAGACATGAAAAATGCTACAATCAAATGCAAGGAGTTTTGTTATTGAGTTTTGTCAGTCTGGCTCATGGAAGGGCAGAGACCAGTCACTGGAGGCAGGGAGACATCCCACTCAGCTCCTGTTAACTCTGCAGACCGAAGCCTTAATGGGAAGGGTGATTTTAGCAGGACAAGCAGTGGAATGTTTGCCAGACAATGTTCTCAAAAGCAAGCTGTACTGTTCAGCTGGTTAAACTCTAGCTACATCCAACTCCAAGGCTCTAATGGGTAGATGCTCAGTAACTCAGTGAAGGGAACAGTGATTGTGCGCTGAGAAACGGAAATGTGCTGGCTAACTGAATGACGGGGATAATGGGATTAATTATACAGCAGGAACAACGGAAGCACGCTCACAAAATTGTGAAGAACACGACTTTTTACAAATGAACAGGAATTAGGACATTACAGAGTCATGGCCAAATAAATATAGCATATGTAATTAGTGAATTCATTAGTGGCTGGCTATTCAGGAGCTTTGGAACTGAATATTTAATAAAAGACGATAAAAGAGTCCCTGGAACATACACCAGATACACAGAAATAACCGATCATATATAACAGTGACTATCATTCTGACAAATAAACCTGATAATTATGATTAAAACTGAAACATCCTGGTGTATCCTCCTTGACTGTTCGCACCACGCCACACATGCAAAGCAACCCACCAAATGTACCATCACAAACTGTCCCAAAAATGCAGAAGCACCTGTGACTGTTTCACAATCAAGGAAGCAAAGCTGTTACAGTATAATACAAATTGATATTGATAGGGTGCCTGTCTTTGATGTGGCCGGGATGATAGCTGTAAACCAATCCTGGAGAGATAGATTTTACCCAAAGTGTGACAAATGGTAGATGACCCATTTGATGGTCTGGGTCACAGTAGACGGACCCTCCTTCCTCTGTCTGCATTTCTCTTCTTCCTCTGCAAATCCTAGCTTGTTCATAATCGTTAACTCGTAGCCTAGATATGTATCACCGCAATTTGCCTCCCAATGTATTGGTGTCAATACCTTATTTCTTCAGGTTGGATGTCAAAGAATCTTTATATTTCTTTACTGTACCGTACTTTCCCATACTGTAAAGTGCTGACACTGTATGTTGTGGGCAGCTAATTTTGTCATCAATGTCAATGTCGGATATCAGCCAGTGAATGACCAATTTTTGTTTTATATTCAAGATTTAACAACAACAAAATTACACTTATATAGCGCCTTCCATGTCAGGAGGACGTCCCAAGGCGCTGGGTATATTTAAGTATATTTAATGCTGAGGGATCTTCTGCACAGACAACTTGACACTTCACATTCTTGGTGTCAAGAGGCTTTGCTTTTTCTGTTCATTGAGTTGTAATTCTTGGAATCGCAGCAAAATGCATTGATTCTCTGCGGTTTCTTCAGATCTGATACAATCTCAGCTGTGACTTTTTTTTATCGGAGTGTTTCTCTGGAGCTGATGGATTATGAATCATGGGAGGCACAGCCGGAGGTATAGATTTTGAGGCATTTCTATTGAGTTCTGTCTCTGTGTGATAATGGCAGATCATTTATTTACTGATAATGGCAACAAGTGCTAAACATATGTACAATTTTGGTCTGACTGTAATCCAGACACGAGTCAGGTCATAAATGGATGCCGACATCACAAGAGGCCATCGATTTATGTGAGGCGTTAGCTCCCTACTCTAACCCCATTCTCTCATTGTTGTCAACCCCTCTCCCCCTCCACCCCCACCATACCTAAACTGATGCTAGCACAACAACAGGAACCCATTGTTAGTCGATTGGTGGATCGTTTTTCCAGAGGTAATAAATCATTCTTAAGAAAATAATAAATTGTTCACTTGAATCCACCACTGTTCATGGAACAATGCTGTATGCAATTGGCTGCCGTGTTTCGCTCACAAAATATACAGGCATATTGACCTGGAGGTCAATGTGCTATGCCTCCCATGATTCATAATCCATCAACTCCAGAGAAACACTCCAATTAAAAAAAAGTTACTGCTGAGATTTATCAGATCTGAAGAAACTGCAGAGAATCAATGCATATTGACTTGTCTGCTCCATCCACTCAGCTGGCTCCGGCCTGCTCCACGCCTCCTCTGTATCTAACCTTTTGGAACTCCATCCCACAGTCCCTTCGCCTCACTCCCTCCGTTGCCTCCGTCAAGGCTCGTCTCAAGACTCTCCTCTTCGACCGCACCTTTGGTCATTCTCCTACCCTTACCCTCCCTACTCTTCATCCCTCCTGATACCAGCCCCCTGCTCGTCCAAATCGCTGACTGTCCAGCACCTTGGAATGTCCTCCCAACGTGAAAGGCACTATACATGTGTAATTTGGTGTGGTGCAAAGTTTTTCCTGGTACGTATTTCAGAGGTATTGCTGGTTAACAATTAGGTGTCAGTGTCAATTAATAATAATAATAATAATAATAATCCTTGCATTTGATATAGTGCTTTTCATGTCTTCTATATGTCTCAAAGTGCTTCACAGAATATACTGTAAAGTGAATTGACTGTATATTTGTGGGAGAAACGCGGCAGCCAATTGCGCACAGCAGTGTCCCACAAACAGTCGTGGATTGAAATGACCAATTTATTATTGCTTTTTTTTGAGGGATTATTATTAGATGTGTGGAGTAAGGAAACCTGTCCAAGGTTTTGCCCTGATCTGCCTGGAATTGAACCCAGGTCTCCTGTTTGTGAGGCGAATGCTCTAACCACTGAGCTGCAGGATTCTACTTATGGCAGGTTGTATAGGATCTGGTTGCTTGTTCCTTACAATACAGTCCATCTGCCAGTGTGTGTGTGTGTGTGTGCATCCATCTCCCTCACTGTTATTGCAGTGACACACTGTTTAAGATAGGCTTTTCTGGAAATGAAAGGAGTTTAAGTACAGTAAACCAAACCAATTGTTTCTATTGTGTCATGCTCTTAGTTTTCGCATGAAATGTTCAATATTTTCCAGCAGAGGGCAGAGTCACCCTGTAAATTATATAATAATAATCCTTGCATTTGATATAGCTCTTTTTCACGTCTTCTAGACGTCTCAAAGCACTTCACAGAATATACTGTAAATTGGCTGTATATGTGTGGGCGAAACGCGGCAGCCAATTGCGCACAGCAGTGTCCCACAAACAGTCGTGGATTGAAACGACCAATTTTATCATTTTTTGTTTGGGAGGGATTATTATTAGGCATGTGGAGTAAGGAAACTTGCCCAAGGTTTCGTCCTGACCTGCCTGGATTTCAACATGGGTCTCATGCTTGGCTCACAGGTGTCCACCTTCCAGAAGCATAACCCGTAAGAATTGTACAGAAATACTACCTTCTACATTGTGTGACTGCATTGCTTCATTTCACTATATTTTAGTTACAATGCAAACTTTAAATAGGCAATGTCAAGATTCATCCAAATTGTGACAGTGACAAGGTGTCTGTCTTGGTGTCTTTCTGTCTGTGTCTCTGTGTGGGTCTCTCTCTCTGTATTTCTCTGTGTCTGTGTGACTCTGTGTGTGGATCTGTCTCTCTCTCTCTCTCTGTCTGCGTGTGTCTCTCTGTGTGTGGGTATCTCTCTGTCTGTGTATCTCTTTGTGTATCTCGCTCTGTGTATGTCTCTGTGCGTGTGACTCCCTTTATCTGTCTGTGTGCGTCTCTGTATCTCTCTTCTCTCTCCTGTTACTGGTTTGAAAGTGAATGACAAGTTCTACTGCTTATTGGTGCCTTGTGCACTGACCACTCTGTTCTTGGTGAAAGTCCTGGAACTCAGCTGAGAACTGGCATCTCTGAAACAATTTGTGCAATCTTCAGGATACCTAAACACTCAAAACTAGGAGCAACAAATCACGTACAAATGTTCCGAAGTAAACTAACAGAAAAATTTAAAGAATGATTAGAGAAAAATAGTTACAAACGCTTAGCGAGGAATGAGAGTTTTGAATGGTTGAATGAAAGATTATTCCGAAAGAGTTAAAAAGAGATTAGAGGAAACCAGATTGAACTGGAATGCGAGAGAGAGAGAGAGAGAGAGAGACAATGCAACACATACAAAACATAAGACAAGAGGTAAATCAGAGAAAAAGTTAAACCTTTGGGAGGGGTGGTGGGGGAGGAATAAAAAATTGGATGTAATGATAATAATAATAATCCTTGCATCTGATATAGGGCTTTTCATGTCTTCTAGACATCTCAAACTGCTTCACATAATATACTGTTAAGACCGTGAAACGCGGCAGCCAGTTGCACACATCAGAGTGACAAGACCAGTCAGTTGTGGATTGAGTACCAAATTATTGTTGTCGTTTTCTCTTGAGGGATTATTATCAGGCATGTGGAGTAGGGAAACTTGCCCAAAGTTTTGCTGGGAATTGAATCCAGGTGTCGCGTGGCGAGTGCTCTAACCACTGAGCTATAGGACTCCTATACCTAGGCGTAATTAAATATTAAGATCATGCAGATAATATAATCATCCTTGCATTTATTACCAACAATTCTACTCGGGAGATCCTGAGAGGAACGAATTGCTGTGGTGTGTATAAAATGCAATTGAGGAAGTAAACACGAACATACTCTCTGATATGCGTAGGAAGCTGAACAATAGTGCACAGGTTCAGATGCGAAGGACAAAACAAATTTAGATTTACTGAGAGAGGGAACTGACAACTGATACGAGGAAGGGTTTTTGAGTTCAGGATACTGGGCTCATATAAGAAATGTACATCACCAATTTACAAACCAGTAGCATTCTGTTAAGAAAAGGATCATTACACATATTTAGAAGTGTTGAACATCACAGTGAATCATATGGGATGACGCCCAGCTGCCAGTGACTGGTCTGCCTTTCCAGGCCCTAACGATGTGCTGTGCCCTGGAATACTGCGGACCTGCCTGGCTCAAGAAACAAACCACCGAGACCTTATTGCTATTTGAAAGAGAACAGGGAGTATTTCCTGGTGTCCTGGCCAATATTCCCTCATACCATGGCTAGTTAGGTATCCTTGCATTTGATATTGCACGTTGGCATTGGAGTGTCAGCCCATCCCTACACTTATGCAAAATTCTGACTTCCAGCTTGAACCCACAGAGGTGCGGGTGCTATCAACTAAGTCAAGATGATACCTCGGATCCCAACGAGGCTTAATCCGTAAGGGTTTTACATAGAGAGGAGAGTGAGGCTCACCAAGGCAATTGGCAACTGTGGATATTTTATTTTCTCACCTTTGTGCATCGAATCTAGATTCATCAATTTTAATGAATGTTACTTTCTCAGCTTGCAAGTCTCTGCAAACGCCATCCCCATAATACTGAGACTACATCTTGTTCATCTCAATTAACAAGGCAGACAGGATGCTGGATTAGATAGATATCAATTTTGTTCAGATTCCTAAACATCGCACTGACGTTACAATGCTCTGATCACCCAACAGCTCGAGACAAAGTTCTGATTGCAGTGGTTTAAGGAGCCTAAGCAGACCATAGCGGCTGTCCAGAGGAGAGCAGTGAGGGTCATTCCCCGTGGAAGAGAAACGAGTTATGATAGAGCAATGATAAGACAGAGTGTTGCCATTTAGTCTTGAAAGAAGATCACTCCGAGGCATATAAAAAATTAAAGGGATTTGAAAACTCAAGCCCAGAACTATCCTTTAGGCTGTACGAAAAGCAACAGAACATAGGTTTCGAGCTGTCTGAGGCAATATTCGGGACAGATGAAAGGAAGTTTCCTAGTGTGAGGAGATGCTTGAGTTTAAAGATTCCTGATGGAAGCTATGTGTGCGGATAGTGGATGAGGAAAGAATTGGGGTGACGCTGCCGTCATTGAATTGCCAGCACTTACTGTGAAAGTATGAATTGTGGGTGAGGTATCCAGTGGAACTGCAGTTAATAGGAGAAAAAGAGAGTCAAAGGCCATCAGGAATGAAGTAGGGAGGAAATTAGTAGGGAAGAGAGAAAAAAACCTAAAAACGTTTCAGCACCTTGCACACACACAGAAATAACTGAATCTGTCCAAACATGGGACTAAAGGGCATAGGTCACCCTGGAACCTTCCACTACTCCTATTGATCCTACTAATGAGATTGAAATACTGTAATCCGAAAAAACAGGTCACAGAGAAAGCATACTGTGGATTAATCTTAGAACTCCTGTGTCAGTTCAATAGGAAGTAAAATAGAATGATGAATGGATGAAGTCCTGTTGTGAGGGGAAGCAGAGTTCCACAGGGGTGTGCTCTCAATTCTTAGCTATTTATATCAGTGAAATGTGATTTAGAGTAGAATACTTCTTAAAGTATAATCTTAGAGTGCAATACTTCTTGAAGTATTGTAAGACATATTTAATGCATCAGTATCTAAGGCCGGGGATGAGTGTAAGAGACAGATTAGCTGTCATATTTGCCAACAGGAATTCACTTCATTTCCATTTATTTTCATTCTGCAAAGTGCTTTGAAGCTTTTTATTAAAAAAAAACAGTGAATGAAGCCGTAAAAGCTAACTTGTTGTGGATTCCATTTAAAGAGATCAAAAGATTGAGGAGATAGGCTCAGGATGGAGATGGGTTAATCTAGATGAATGTAAAGTGCTACACATTAGGACATAACACTAGCGCAGGATAAGGAGTGTCTATTAGCAGATAGAGAGAAGTGAAAGAACGTGGAGGCAATTATTGATCGGTGACTGAATTTCTACTCGATCAGAAGCATTATCAACAATGCTGGGTGTTTAAGAGCAGCAAATATTTACAGTCTCTCTGGCTGAATTCAATTCTTCAAGAACTCTTTCAATTGGAAGTGCTGTCATTGCACTTTGAAATGTTTCAACACTGTAACAAGGTGCAACATCAAACGCAGTGACTTTTAGGAAGCGTAAATGAAAAGCATAGGAATTGATACCAATGCTAACCTAACAACCCAGAAATCAACTGTTCTTTAAAAGTGAATCAGGAAAGGATTTCACTGGATAATTCTAGAATGAGAATTCCCTGTAGTAAAAGTATTAACATCTGATCAGAGTCTAATGTTTACAAAAATATCTTAATAGAATAGTTCGACAGCAACAACAAAATTACATTTGTAAAGTGCCTTTCACGTCGTGAGGACGTGAGTACCAAAGTTCCTTTTTTTTTTGCAATCTTTGTATATTTCCTGCATCTGAGTTTGTGATATTTCTTGCAATTTGTACAACTGTCTCCAAACTCAAGTCTGTTTCAATAACTTACACGGATTGCCTCAAATTTCAATTGCTGAAATTGGTTTTATTTTTTCTTCTGTGCTCCATAGTTGCACAGTTTGCTTAACAATCCAAATACTGTAACATCAAATATCACTGTCCTGTTGCCTGGCTCCAAATTCATATCTGTCAACAGTCACATTGTGGTAGACATGTTATATTCATGTCGAACAGCATTTCAATATTGCTAACATTTCAATGTTCCCATGTTTCTTCTCCTGCCACATTTAATACTCTGCTGTTTTTGCGGTTCTAGTAGTAAACTCGTAGCTGTCACAGATATCCAGAAATCCCATTGAAACTGGTGCCAATTGTATCACGTTTTCCAATTACAGTATCTCACAAGCTTCAGTAGGCTCGGTATTTGCACATACATATGTACACATTTATTCTGGATTCATTGCTCAAGAACTCATTTGGTTTATTTCAATGTCCATTTCCACTCTCTTAGTCTTTTACAGTAGAACAACAACAACAGATTACATTTGCAGAGCACCTTTCATGTTGGCAGGATGTCCCAAGGTGTTGGGAGGATGTTCCAAGAGTTCGGTAGAAGTTCAGGTTCATTTTGAAGGTGATAGAGATAATGGAGCCCACAAGAGAATTACTAAAAGTAGGCAGGGAATTTATCTAAGAAAAGGGACAGCAGCAGTGATGTAAAATAAACTAGTGTATATCAAAAGCCCCTGTATTAAAATGTTATTATGTCAACGATCCAGTCAAGTTATTACTAAATGTCAGAAAAACAGGAATAACTCCAGTTTTAATACAAGAAGGAGATCCAGTAGCACATACACCAAGATTGGTATCAGAGACGGAAAGGAAAAGACAAATGGAGTAGGAAAGTTTAATAGTAGTTTTCGGATGTGAGCAGTTCAAATAGTGTGCATTTGAAAAGAAAATAGTAAATGATAGAAAAGAAAATGATCACAGGCTGTTGGTGGCAATCTTTAGAGAAGGATTAATATCAAATGCCTCTAAGATTTAAACATCTGTACACACTTACAGAACTATAATTTTGAATTTAAACTTGCAGCAGAAGAAACACATGTGGTAGATATCTTGAGCAGAGCATTTAAAGAAAAAAATGATAACAAGTTAGGGCTCTTCATTCATGGAAGAAAACAACTCATTTTAAATGTAATTGCAAAAGTAATCCCAGATGAATACTTTTAAATGTATCAAAAGAGTAGAACATGAAGACCTAGATTTAGACCCACAGAGGAGAATCTATGATTGAAACGGATATATCTTGTGATAACTTAAATTGTGGAGAAGGATTTTATATGGAGCGATCTCTTTAACAGGCAACAATACTTAGCTGGGAACCAATGTATTTCTTAAGTATTTCTTAATTAACTGGGTTTTATCTGTATAATAATTCCTGAATTTGATAAAGTGCCTAATCAAATCGTGAAAACCTTCAAAGCATTTCACAGGATTCCACTATAAAGTGTAGCGACTATATTTGTAGTTTAATATACAAATATTGACCCACAGTAATATCCCACAAACTGACATTAAGTGAATGACCAATTTTATTTGAAGCGTTATTGGCCAAGAGACTGTGAGCAATTCTCTTCTGCTGTATAAATTCCCTGTATACTGGCTGCAGCCATCTGGGGGTGGGGCAGTAGGGGCTCAGTTCTAAAATTTGTCTAAATTCAGAGCATCATCTTTCTCTGTCATGTTCCACCCCTGGAATAATTGTTTTTAAACATTCATTATTTGACCCCATTTTTACATCACTTTGATGCCTGTGTTAAATTTTTTGCATTGACAATTTTTGCTGAAATCGTAAAGTTGTCAAGTGGTGAATTGATGAAGCATAGTTCTAACCTACAAAGAATTTCCTGATCCAAGTGAGCACTTCAGTTAAACAACATCTATTTCATCCCAAAACATTGGAGCCTAATCTTCAATCCGGGTGAATACTAGGTGGGGACAGTGGATTAGTGTAAATTTCCTCTTTGTTGGATCAAAGGATTTCCTTGAATCACAAATTCCACTTTATTCCGACATGAAAGTAAACTTGACGTGAGGATTCCTGAAAGGATTATTTTTGCAAATATTTTCATGCTGAATAATCAAACCTAGGTATCAATATAATTTCCAACAACCGTGGAATTGGATTACGGTCAAAGAAGGTTCACAGCAGAAATTACTGACACCCACATTCAATAAAGGTCACAGAACCATATCTGACAATACAGATCTATGAGCCTGAATTCAATACGGTAAGTGGAAAAAGATGTGAGTCAATCATCAGAAAGAAATGGTAGATTATCTGCATAAAAATAATTGAATAAACCACATCCTCTATGGTTCAGAAAGAACAAATCTTATCGACCAATCTCGTAGAATGTTTTGATGAGGTGACGGCTCAAATTGACCATAATAAGTTTTATGAGGTAATATAATTAAGATTTCCAAAAGGCGTTTGACAAAATACCACAAACAGGACTCCTTCACAAACTGAAGTGACTAGAAAGACATAAATATGGGTTCAGAATTTGCTGGGAGGTAATGAGGGCAGTGTCACAGGGATTTTTTTAAATTTTGGGACCTTTCCTATTCCTCAAGGACATTAATACCTGGATTCACAGACTTAATGTAACATGATATGCTTCCCCCTTGCCCCGTCCAATCTTTTCTCCAACTCCAATTGTGAGGAGATAATGGTTTTCCTCAAGTACAATCCGCTCTTCTGACTGCCCTCGCTACTATCAACCCTCCCTCCACACCCTAAGTCCTGTCTCTTCCTCTTCGCTCTCCTCTGTCAACACCTAAATAAAGCCCATCTCATGGTCCCTCCACCTCATCCGTATCCATTCTCCAGTCCTCCCACCTCCACTGCCTTGCCCCTTGTTACCAGACATTGTCAACTTCTCTTTGTCCATTAACACACTTATAAACAGTTGTCATCACCCCCTCCTCAAAAGACTTCCCTCGACCCATCTCCGTTCCCTAATTACTATCCCATCTCCAACACCCCTTTCATCTCTAATGTATTGGAACAATTTCTTGCTTCCCAGCTTTGCTGTTTTGCACATCGGGCGCTGCCAGCCTCAACATCCAAGGCTATACTCTCCACCTCACAAAGCCAGTCAGGAACCTCGGCATCACGTTCGACCATAAACTCTCCTTCCTCCCCCACATTCGTGCCTTGACCGGCACCGTTTATTTCCACCTACGCAACATTGCCAGGCTCCGCAACTATCTCATCCCCACGCTGGGGTTCTGGAGTCAGAAGCTATGTGCAATGGTGCCTTTGTGTGTCAGTGATCAGAACAGTGCAGCATCACTGTATTAATGCACGAGTGCAGCAGTTCTGCAGTGCAACAGTGTATTGGTGAGTGAATATGAGTGAAATAGCACAGCCATGCATCAATATGAGTGCAGCAATGGTGCATCAATATTTAATTTACAGTACGGAATGAAAACGAGGCATGAATATGGTGTTTGACATTGTAATTAAGGCTAAGACCAAAAATAACAGTCCAGACATGTCTGGCTGCAGAAATACTCAAGGGAAGATTAAGTAGGAGGCAAAACTGGAGATTAACAGCTAAAGAAAAGTGGAACATTTGTAAGATTATTTCATAGGTTGTGAACAAGGAGCGAGAACAAGCACATTATGATGGGAACAAATCCCCATGGATGGATAACACAATAACAACAACCTGCAGGACAAGCAAAAATATAATGAAACATGCAGAGGCCTGTACTGTAGAGTGGCTCTTAGACAATTGTTATTGATTTTATCAGAATGTCTAGAATTTGGCAAATTATTTAATGAAATCCTACAATACGGTTGAGATTTATAGTGCCATTCATATCAGGAGGACATCCAAAAGTGCCTTCAAAGTGGTTGGAGGCCACCCAAGATGGGGTGGGAGCTGACAGGGCGGATGGGAGAGAAGAAAAATGGCTGAAAGTGCGGTCAAAGTGATTGCGACATATCTTGCAAGAGAGGAGGGAGAGAATCGGGTGAAGGAATGGGAGCAAAAAGGCTGAAACCCCATGTGCCGATAAAGGGGTGGATAGGGAAGAGGACATGAAACAGCCCAGGTTGGTAGGGTTTGAGGAGATCATGGAGGAATTTAAAGGTGAGAATAAGGATTTTGAACTCAACTTTGAGAGATTAGAAGTGATTGGAGTCCAGTGAGGATGGGGTTATACGTAAAGGCTGGTGTGGGAAAGGACAGATGAAAGTTTCAGTTGTGTTAGGTGTGAGGTAGAAACCATAGAAACTTATTTAGTCTTTCTTATGAAAGACAATATGAGTACTGCCATAACTGTCTTACATTTGCTTGCATTGAAATTAATTTGCCATTTCTCTGCCTAGTCAACTCATTTGTCCATGTTTCCCTGAAGTTGCTTCGAATCTTCTCCATTGTTAACTGCACTCCCGAACGTTGCGTCAGGTGCAAAATGTCACATTTTGCCTCTTATACCAGAATCCAGATTATTTATATAAAAGGAGGAAAGCAGCGGTCCTAACATTCACCTCCGGGGGACACACTATTTACATTTCTCCTTTGCAAATAACGACAATTTACACACCATCTGCTTTTTGATCTCTAACCAACGATCTATCCATTAATATAATGTTGCCTTGATTTCTTTTGACAAGTTGCTCAAGTGAAACATTATTAACAGTTTTCTGAAATAAACCACATTGACAGCATTATCTTTGTGTATTTTTTGTTGGTTATTTTGTCAAACTCCCCGTATTAAATTTGTTAGACAAGACTTCCCATCAACAAATGTTGACTGTTTTTAATCAATCCATCTCTTTCCAAGTGGTTATTAATATTATCTGTTATATTAAAATTATTATTAATAGCTTCTAAATGTTTGCCCGCTATGGACTGGTTTATACTTATGTGGTTGGACCCATTCTCTATTTTTAAACAGAGGCATTTCATGCAACCATATTTTTGTGATGACAATTGTTCCCCCCACTAAATAATTTGGTCAAAAAATATTGGAGTCCTGTAACTCAGCGGTTAGAACACTCGCTTTGCAAGCGAGAGACCTAGGTTTAATTCAAGACAGGGCAAAATTTTAGGCAGGTTTCCTTAATCCACATGCCTTACCTAGCAGTAGGTAGGAACCCATTGCTTAGCTAATTGTCGGATTGCTTTTCAGGGGGTAATAATTCCTCCCCAAAATAACAATAAAAAATTGGTTGCGCCTATATGTGCGAAACTGTTGTGTGCAATTGACTGCCATATCCGGCACACAAAATACACAGTCAGTTCACTTTACAGTATATTCTGTGAAGTACTTCGAGATGTCTCAACAATGTGATACACCACTACATCAAATGCAAGGATTGTTATTATCAACTTTTGGAAGGCGTGGAGGGCGCTATATAAATCAAAGTTGTTGCTGTTGTTTGTTGTTCTTGTTGCTTTGACATTGCCCTGATGGACCGCAGAGAGAAGGGACGAAGAGCATTCTGGTGGCATGCAGTTCAACCTTGTGGCATAAAGTCTTGAGTGTTAACAATTCTCGTCTGTGGTCCTGAGTTCCTGGGGAAGCAGCAGAGAGGCTTCCTCCAGCCCATTTGTGATGTCCAAGATCATGCAGTGAGGTGGGTTTGTGGCAAACATGGAACGCAGTTACAGGGGGAAAGCTCTGGCTTACACTAACCTGTCACTGAGCACCCAGAGGGTGGAGATACAGTGGGCACGTCTATCTGTTAAGGCTCCTTGCATGAGGACCTAGATTAAGCAGCTGAATAAGCCTGGAACACGGCATTGGATTTGGCCTTGAGTACATCAAAGTGGCTGGCATGTCCTGTGAAGGTCTTCCCACCTCGTTGAAGGCAGATGTCCAACAGATAGCTTATGAGGAATCTCTGAGGCTTGGGATGACAGCTGTTGGTGGGGTTACCTGGAGTCCAAGGTCATCAATGCACATACAGCACTCGGATTCCACCTTGATTGGTGTGCAGTGTTAAGTAAGCAGCATGTACTGTATGATTCAACTGGTGGAACCATAACTCAATAGGAAGGATGTGTGACTGAGCTGGGGCCAGAAAGACAGTGGCAATGCTCTCACACATTTTCGTGCTGAGCTGTGTTGTCCATCAGGAAGCTCTCATAGTAAGAGCTAGTCTAACTAGTGAGGGCTGCGAACACATTTACTGATTGTCACTTACTAAAGACTGTCCTCCTGGGTGGGGGTGGGAGGGTTTATATGTGGGGTCAGATTTGAACCAACAATCCGTGGTGGTCTCAGTTGCCCAGTGCCTGGCCCACAGTAATCTAGGGCATGGCTGATGACTGGCTCACTGGCGAGAAGCGCAGAGCAGGCACTGGGATTCTTCCCGCTCCTGTTAACCTTTCAAGCCTCGGGTCTAATGAGTAGGGTTGTCCTAGCTGGACCATTGGAGACTTACCATACAATACTTTCCAAGCTGTGTGGTTTTAGCTGGTTAGACTCCAGTAGCTACCCCCAATGCATACTCTGGAGTCTGCAAGCCTTGGCTCCTGTGCTTAATGCTCTCCAAAATTAGGTAAGGAGTGTCCGTCCCTCCAGGGTGAGAGTGCACATTCCATTCCAACAATCTATCTCTGGGATTTCCTTGTGTAGGTGGGATGCGTGGAACTCTTTTGCTCTTAAATATGGTGATGGGTTTCCATAAGTATCAGACATCGACAAAACAAAACGTTTACCTTTGCAATCACTTTCTTTGAAATTTGCCCTTCTCCAGTTGATTATCTTTGCGTTTGACTGTTCATCTTCTATGTTTGACTGTTCGTGATTCCTTTCAATCTTTACATTAAATCTATTTCTAGGTTTCCCCCAACTCCTCCACAATTCTCTTGCTGCTCCCAAGCGATTTGCTCGAAGATCAAAAACTGCCTCCTTCTTAGTTGGACTAGAAGCATACTGATTAAGGAATCAATCATGTACACACTGCAGGAAAGCCTCCACTTTATGTCCACTCACTTTCCCTATGTCCCAGACTATTTTAAGATAATTAAAGTCTGAATATTACCAATCTGTTATTTTTGCATCTCTCCCAGATTTCTTTACAGATCTCTTCCTAACCCTAACCCTGATTTTCACTGTTTGGTCTATAATAAATTCCTAACACAATAATGC
This sequence comes from Hydrolagus colliei, assembly GCA_035084275.1. Taxonomy (NCBI): domain Eukaryota; kingdom Metazoa; phylum Chordata; class Chondrichthyes; order Chimaeriformes; family Chimaeridae; genus Hydrolagus; species Hydrolagus colliei. The sequence goes on from CM068752.1 coordinate 12,335,703, forward strand.
TTCCCTTCTTATATCTCACTTTTATCCATATTTATTCAGTCACTTTACTCACTCTTCCATCACCATTGTGTTCCACTGTTCTGACTTCTTGTTTATTACTGCCACCCTATTTTTGTCCATCTCTGTCTCTTCGGGAATAAATATTCCAGAGTTCTAAAAATTTAGTATTTGGGAATACTTATTTCCCAGTTCTCCCCCAGATGTAGGCAGTTTTCCGATAATGCCTTAGTCCCTCCTTAAACCTGCATAGCCCTCTCGCTCAATAATTTTACTCCTTTCACTTTGTGCATTAACAGCTCATATATCACTCTGTCTCTGAGCTTTTGGGTTCCTTTGCAGCAATGTGTGGCTCTCTTGATCTACTCTCTGTTTATCTCTCTGACATCCTCTTTTTACCTTTTCTACAACCATCAATCTGTTTCCCATGAGGCTTTCTAAAATTTCTATCACATCTTGCCCTCTCTCGCAGTTTAAATTGTTTAAATCCTTGTGCATAGCACTAATAATTCTTTCAGACAGAAGACTGGTGCCAACCCTAATGGGGGTTGTCTGTCCATCCAGGAAAGATCAAATCTGCCCAGAATGTCCAGAGAAATCCCTCCCACCCTCTCATTCCACGTATTTACTAGCTATGTGATTCTATTACAATGCTGACTGGCACCTGGGACAGGGAATAATCCTGAGATTTCAACCCCTTGAAATCCTTTGCTTTAATCTATATCCCAATTTCCATAAACTAAAGGATCACTGCAGATTTACTGTTAGTGACAAGTATTTTGCAACCTGTTCCTTTGAAGCCTCATTAGGTCTGAAAGCCAGTTGTTTGTTTGATGTGGGACATTATGTTTAATGTAGCAGGAGATACAAACCCAGGGGAAACAAGTTATGGAGAAACAGAATCCGAATAAGAGAAAAGACTTTCTAGAAGAAACCCTACAGGAAATTTTTAGCCCATCCAAATTTTGAATGTAGCATTTGAAACACAGTTGGAAGTCAAACAAGATGACCTGGTTCTATGAGGTGGAGTGTACCTGTGTGCAGATTGCTGCTGTCCGCGCCTGAGGTCAGAAAGTGCTGGCAGGACCAATTAATCAGTAGATACACACAGACCCAAGACAGTGCTCTGTGGTTTTTTTGGGAGGACTTGCAACTGTCCAAACCCTACATTAAACCCAACATCTCTATCCCAGCCTGTTCAGCTTCCCCCCGTTTACTCAACATTGCCTCCTCACTGGCCCATTCTTGCTCTTGCACTGCTTGTTCTTTCCTGTTCTCTAGCTCACCATGTTCCGCTTGTCTCCAGCATGTGTTTGGGAAGTAATATGGGAATCACAGGCACCGAGCGAGAGAGAACATAAGGCAACAACAACATTAACTTTGATTGATATAGCGCCCCCCACACAGGGTAACATCTCAGAGGGCTTATCCCGAGCCCGGACTTGGAAAATGGGAGAGAAAGAGAGAGGGGGGGAGAAGGTGGAGGGATTGAGTGAGAGTGTTCCAGAGTCTGCCTGGAGTATTAATATCATTATTTACATTATTGTAATAATCTCCAAGCCAAGCCATGATAGATATGGATCTCGCTGTAGAGAAGTCTAGCGTCTGTCTATCTCTATCTTGCGACAAAGTCCTGGGGGGGAGATGCAACAAGTATGATGTAAGGAGAAAAGGGCAGAGAGTGGGAGAGAGGGGAGACAGACAGGGAGGGAGGGGAGACAGGGAGGGAGGGGAGACGGGGAGGGGGCGAGAGGAGTGGGAGGGAGGGGAGACAGACAGGGAGGGAGGGGAGACAGGGAGGGGAGACAGACAGACAGGGAGGGAGGGGAGACAGACAGGCAGGGAGGGAGGGGAGACGGGGAGACAGGGAGGGTCGAGAGGAGTGGGAGGGAGGGGAGACAGACAAGGAGGGAGGGGAGACAGGGAGGGGAGACAGACAGACAGGGAGGGAGGGGAGACAGGGAGGGAGGGGAGACAGACAGGCAGGGGGGGAGGGGAGACAGGGAGGGAGGGGAGACAGACAGGCAGGGAGGGAGGGGAGACAGGGAGGGAGGGGAGACAGACAGGCAGGGGGGGAGGGGAGACAGGGAGGGAGGGGAGACAGGGAGGGAGGAGAATGCATTGCAGTTTACAGTGGATGGTCTGAAGGTCTGTGGCTGCCTGCGAGGCATTAAAGTCTGTGCTATATCTTGTTTTGACTGAGATGTGTGGGTTCCCGAGACTTTCATTGCAACTCCCTGAAAGATGCTGAGTTTGCAGGGCGAGTCGGAGGGGCTGCAGACTGTGGGGATTGTGGTGGTCGCTTGTACTTTTTTCAAACTCCTTCACTTGCTGGGACTCATTGATTTCTCGGACGGTAAGAGGAGATCAGCTGCTGCTCGGTGTCCTTCGAGTGATTTTGATTCCGTTTCTCAGAGAGAGAGACACACACACACAGAGAGAGAGAGAGAGAGACACACACAGAGAGAGAGAGAGAAAGATTTTAGTTGGATTCCTTCAAGAAATCCCATCTGTACTGGTGACTTCGATTTAACTTTGATTTAACTCTATCACCTGCTCTCTGTGTGTGTGTGTGTGTGAGAGAGAGAGAGAGAATGTTTGTTTCTCTCGCTTTATTTATTCATTTCATTTCATTTGCTGGGAATGATAAGGAAACAGCTGGTATTTTGAAGATTACAGTGTGTGTGTGTGTGATCTTTGCCACAAACAGTAATAAGGATTGACTGGACAGTAAACTCCCAAACCCAGAGCTGGGAGTGTGTGAGCTTTTCAGGTTCACAGAGTAAAGTCGGAAACAAAATCGCACCTCTTCAAGTTGATCCACTGAGATTTACTCATCTCAGCAAAAAATACAATGCGAGTCTTACCTTTTAAATGGTCAGTTTACAGTGTGGAGGGGATGGGGGGGGGGGGGGGGGGGGATTTGCTGGCAGGCAGGGGAACGTGGTTAACATTGACCAGGAATAAGAGAGTAAATCTGGAATGAAACTCAGTAGTGAAATGCAGTGCCCAGAGCCTTGGGACATTGTGCAAGGCGTGAAAGGCACTTTTTTCCCCCCCCAATGAAATGATGCTGGTTGTCTCCCCTCTCTAATATCCATTGAGTTATTGGAGAGGCAGCATCGAGGCTTTGCTGGATGTAAATCAGACAGCACTGACCGTCTCGAGGTGAATGTAACTCGTTAAATGCAGCGCAATTCAAGACTCTCCTTATTACTGTATCAGAACTGAATATGAATGAATGGGTTTCAGTGTGACTGTAAAATTCTAGCTCTGGACTGCACAGAACCTGTACGGTGTGTGTTGGAAAGGAATGTCCAATGCCTACAGTGATACTGGATATAGGATTGCTTTGGCGAGATTACCAGTAGCTGTGTGAAGTCACTGTAAGATGATACAACATACTGGATAAGGTGGCGTTTATGGATCTAGTTAAGAAGGGCAGAGAGTTAGACAAATCAAGTCTAGAATGTGGAAAACCAGCCATGTGGAAAAGTGAGTAGGGGGTGGTGAGAGGAGGGGTGGGGGGGTTGATGCTGTGGTAGATAAAATAGATCTGAGACCTGCTAATCATTAGGAAGAGACATGAAAGTTTGAAACTATTATAGAGCGAAAAACGGAAATGCGTCAATCCAGAGTGCAAGGATCCTGTAATAATCCCTCAAAAAAAACCCACAATAATAAAATTTCACTTTACAGTATATTCTGTGAAGCGCTTTGAGACGTCTAGAAGACGTGAAAAACGCTATATCAAATGCAAGGATTGTTATTATTATTAGTATTATCCTAAATTAACATTAGACAGCAAGAACAGGCAAACAGACGGGAAGGTTAAAAGGGGGAAAATAGTACAATTAGGTGTGTATGTTATATCTATATGTGTATATATATATGTGTGTATATCTAAAAAAAACTCTAGAAGAGCCCAAAATTAAATGGTGGCCAAGAGACTAATGGATAATTATGATGTGATAGGAATCACAGAGACATGACTAAAACAGGATGATGACAGTGAATATAACTCGAAGCAATACAGGCTGTTCAGGAAAGATCAGAGCAATAGAAAAAGTGGAAGGGGTTGCCTTGTATGACAGTCTATCTGGATGGTTAAGGTGGTTGAGTCAATATCGCAGATTCACTCATTGCTTATCAGCCCTGTCGTGAATACTCGTGTCGTGAAATTCTGCGATTCTACAGGTGATAAAGGAGTGATTGACGGTTTCATCTCGGTGACTGTGAGGCAAGGCTGACGATGGCTACATTCCAGAGATGGAGAATAGTCTTCTTGGTCAATGTCAGGATGTGGGCTTGAAAGGAGTGGTGAGGTTTGGACAAAATACTGAACAAGTGCACCAGTTGCACTGCCTGAACTCCCCAGCACTGAACTCCCCAGCTAACAGTGAGGAAGGTCATACTTCAGGGACATATAATAAGCCATGGATTTGATATAACGCCTTATCATGTCTTCCAAATGTCTCAAAGTGCTTCACAGAATACACTGTTAAGTGGATTGACTGTGTATTTTGTGGGCAAAGCATGGCAGTCGGCTTCGCGCGGCAGTGTCCCACAAACAGTCATGGAGTGAGTGACCAATCTTTGTAATTGGGGGATTGTCGGCCAGGACACCAGGAGAAACTCCCTTCACTTTTCAAAGAGATTAAAATAGCAAAATGAGACTAAAACATCTGCCATGATCTAATAAAAATGTCTGGGTCGGCAGTTGCGATGCAGGTTCCTATTCCTCTCCTCTCGTTCCAAGGTGCCTACAAAAAGAACAATTTGCTCAGCAATGTTCAACTTTTATTTCTCATCACTTAAAAGTAAATTATAATTAACAAAGATATTAAGGTTAATTTTAATTGTTTTTTGATGGATTGATTTTTAATGGGGGTTGTTAATGGAAACTAGTTTCTTGTTTCAATGAATTACATGAATCCATTGTTGTCTTTAATGATCTACTGTTTCTGAATGTGATGAGTTTCAGATTGTGGTGGCATCCATATCAGGGATATGGACAACATACTTGGAAAGTAAGTAGGTGTATTAAAGGGTATGCTGAAAATGTGGTGAAACAGGGTTAGAATACTTAAATAAATGGTATTAGTGATTGAGATTCTTTATATAGATAGATGCTTTCAGATGCTTTACTCTTAATCAACCTGCACGATAAAAACCAATAATAAATTGGTCACTTCAATCCACGACTGTTTGTGGGACACTGCTATGCACAATTAGTTGCCATGTTTCACCCATAAATATAGTCAATTCACCTTACAGTAAATTCTCTGAAGCGCTTTGAGACGTCTAGAAGAAGTAAAAAGTGTTATATCAAATGCAAGGATTATTATTATTACTCCGTGCTTTTATATTTTAGCCCTGTTAGTAAGCCCCATACTGTTTGTAATTAAATTATTTTAATCTTGAAAAGAAGCAATGGAGGAGTTGAGACAGCATAATTTAATGTTTAATTGAGAAGCCTGTAAAGTATTATTTATGAAGTTAGGTTGAAGAACAACAGAATGAGCACAGTTCCTTAGTGACAACTAAGAAAACCCACAAGTATATTTTGCAGGTCTCTATTTGACTGTAAAGTGTGGGAGCAAAGATAAATGGGATAAAAATGAAAATAACATCATTATGCAACAGATGAATGGAACTGGGGAATTAAAAGTCAGATTATGTACTCAAGTGCCTTGTGTATTATACCTAGTGAAGAATTCTGCAGCAAAGAGTGAAGTAAGTGATCAATCAATGGCTTGGAGTTTATACTTTGGTGAATTTCAGGTCTGCAGCGAAGAAGAATAAAAAAAGCAAACAGGAAATTCCTCTTCCAATAAACTTTTTTTTAAAAAAGGTATTTTCCTCTTTAAAAATCTTTATTTAGTACAGGATTTATTTACATAAAACCATAGAATTTTAAAGCAGTGCCATTGCTGGCATTTGAAGAAAGTAATCAGTTTGGTTCCGCTTACCTGCCTTCATCCCATACCTTTATAAATGACTCCCTTTTGGATATCTATTTAGTTCCCTCTTCAAACATATGGATCGTGTTTCAACAACCAGCAGAGCATTACAGATCCTATTAACTCTGTGTTGTTAATCTTTTTCCTAATTATCTTAATTGATTAACCCTAGTCAGAAACTCACAAACCAGTAGATAATAATAATTTCGCCCCAACCACTTTACCAAAGCCTTTAATTTTTGAAGATCCCTCACGGGTCTCCTCCCAATCATCTCTGTTGCAAAAGTCTCTACTTATAGGCAAACCATTTATCCCTGGTCTCGTAGTAGATTTGCTCTGCATTAAGTTTGGGTGATTTGTTTGTTTATAGAAGTTAATCCAGTTGGGAGACAGGGACCAACTGGATGGTTGATTAGGTAGTGCTGAGCTTGAGTTGCCTACAGTACAGTAGAGAAAACCAAAAACAGTAATTGTGCCCTAAATATAAATTTAGACCATCACTTTTCAGCATCACCTTTTTGGTTTTATATACCATTGTTCTCTTTATAAATCCTCCCCGGATCCCATCAGCTTCCTTCACAGCTCTGGTTCGCCCACAAAATATACACTCAATTCGCTTTACGGTATATTCTGTGACGATTTTAGGGATGTCTCAAAGCCGTGATAATGCGCTATATCAAATCCAAAGATTATTATTATTATTATTGTCTATCTGCCTCCACCTTTAAATATTTATGTACAGTAAATTCCTGATAACTCTTTATTTTTCCTCCCAAAAAGTACAGCCTTACACTGTTCTGTTTCAAACTTCATCTGGCACCTCTATCCAATCTACTCGCCTGTCTGTGTCTAATTGTGCGATTGCTAAAATCTTGTCCATATTTAGCTACACTTCCTATTTTTGTCTCATCAGAAAACTTGACTCTCATATCAGAATCCAGATCATTTTTATGTAGAGAAACAACATTTTCTTTAGGGGATACCACCATTTAAATCTCTGTTGCAAATAATACGTACACTCTGTTCCCCATTCTTTAACCAACTCTCAGCTCTATCTATCTTTCCATAATTAAAATTCAACTTAATTTGTTAACAAACTTGTTGTGGGGCACCTTATCAAAACCCAAATTCATATACACCACATCCACGGAATTACCTTTATCTTTGCTTTCAGTTAATTCATCAAAAAAAAACTTGTATTAAATTTGTCATGCAAGACCTGCTTTAACAAATGCACGCTGACTGTCTTTAATCAACCCTTGTCATTCTAATCATTTATCTAATCATTAATCATTTCATCCTTTTTTTCCCTAAAAGTATCCTCGTTATGGATTTTAGGTTGACTAGTCTACGGGTCGGTGGTTTATCACTTTGGCCCTTTTTGAACATTGGGGTGATGCCAGTAGCCCTCCAGGCTTCTGGCTTTACTTTCATATCCAAGGATTGCAGTCACGATATTTACCATTTCTCCTCCCTGACCTCCCTCAAGATCCTCAGATGTAACTATCAGACCCTGGTGATTTGTCTACTTGGAGTTTCATCAATTCTTTTGCACAACTTACTCTTCTATTCTAATTGCTTCACATCTTTCTCTTGTACACCCAGTTTCTCACTGTCACGCTCTCCTCTGTTAAAAATGAAATGAAATACTTATTCAGCACGGTGGCGAGACCTTGATTTTCTAGAGTTTTCTTCTTGCCTCTAATTGGCGTTACGTCTTCTTCAACTATTCCTTTGATTTTGCTTTTATATGTTAATAAAATTCTCCAGTATTTTTCTTTCGTATCTATCAGTCATTTGTAATATCCTCTCTTGACCTTCCTAATCACTTTTTTTTACTTCACTTCCATAATTTCTATATTCGGTAAGATTTTAGTTGCAGAGTATTGGATTTCAATTTATTGTATGCCTCCCCTCAAACTAATTTCCTCTGAATTTCTCTATTCATTCAAATAATCCTCGTCTTAGCTACACAGAGTACTCGACATCTTGCTTGTGGGAATATGCACGATCTGTTCGCTCTTCGTCTTTGAAAATATCATTCTATTCATCTCCTTTCTTATCTTCCAGCCTTGCAATCTAATTCATCTGCCCCAGCTCTTTTCTCATCTCTTTGAAATTCATCTTTTGTAGCCAGGTATCTTTTTATATAGAAAAGCGGCGGTGTCTCAAAGGGACACGCATCAATTACATTTCTCTTTTCTGAATAACATGGAATCCTATAGGTCAGAGGTGGGAACACTCGCCTCGCAAGCGAGAGACCCTGAACACATCCCTGTCTTATTTTGGGTTACGTTTAGGGTCATTATTCAGGCGGCTTCCGTTTCCACACACACTATTTGATTCTATTCAATATTCATGAATAGAAGCATCACCATATTTTTGGAAATGAATATTAAATTTTGCTTTCCGATCATTTATATAGTCCACAAGGACTGAAATTCTCATTCTCGAAGGCTGAAATTAATGACAATCCCAGAAACGTCTGGACTGATTTGCTCAATCACTACCGATTTAATATAACCTTTAGTATCAAACAGTACCTTTGTTGTGGTGACAGCAATTTCCATTACTCACCTAACTATCCAGCCCAGAAAATAAAAATTTAAACGATGGTATGTGAACGACTTTCGTTTATATACTACAAGTTGTAACTGTCTCAGAGGGCTTGAGTCAGGGATGCAAGAAAGTGGGAAAGGGAGGTAACCAGACGAACAGTCAAAGACGCACCCCAAAATACACAGTCAATTAACTTTACAGTATATTCTGTGAAGCACTTTGAGACATCTCAATGACATGATTAACATTATTAAATTAATTGAGATAGAGAAGCCATGAGAGTGAGGGTTAGAGAGATAAACGTTCCAGAGGTTGGAGGCATGCAGTCTGATAGCTTGATTGCAGATGGTGATGCGGATAGGAAGGGAGACGGACAGTTCGTCTAGAAAAAGATCCCTAAAAAATCTTTGGGGGCCGGTTGAGGATCAAGCAGAGGGAGATAATGTGGGAGAAGATAGTCAGTCCGATAGGGAGGTGCTAAAGAATAAGAGATTTGCAAGTGAGGGTGAAGATGTTAAAATTGATGCCCCTAGGGCCTATGAGTCAGTGCCATCTAGCAACGGCAGGGGGTGAGCTGCATTGGGAGGATGTTGTAGATGAGAAAACTGCTGACGAAGTTTGGAATAAGCAGGTTACATGATTCTCTTAGGCTAAACCCCCTCATGTTCTGTTCTTTCTTCAGGTGTCAGAGGAGGGGGTGGCAATAGGCCACGGGAGCCAATCACTGCTAAAAAGGTTTGAGCAACAGTGTGGAATATGAAATCACATTCCTGGCTCACAGTGTTAATTAATACAGTACCTGCATTCATTTCAGGAAACAATGAAGGAATACTGTAAATTCTATCCTATAGTCTCTACAGAAAACATTTAATCAGGCAGAGGATTGTGAAATTGGAAAGTACTGTGTCAAACAGCCTTGGATGCAATTGGATGCATAATCCATTGATTGTTATAAGGAGTATAGATAGATAAATTCACAAATAAGTATGCTAAAGTGTATAATCTAAGAAACAAGCAGAACAGATTGAATGGGTTCCTTTTTTTATTTTGTATATCCGTGTTCCTATGCTCGGAATAGGATATGGAATAACATTTATTAAAGTTATGTTTTTATAGATAGATAGATAGATAGATAGATAGATAGATAGATAGATAGATAGATAGATAGATAGATAGATAGATAGATAGATAGATAGATAGATAGATAGATAGATAGATAGATAGATAGATAGATAGATAGATAGATAGATAGATAGATAGATAGATAGATAGATAGATAGATAGATAGATAGATAGATAGATAGATAGATAGATAGATAGATAGATAGATAGATAGATAGATAGATAGATAGATAGATAGATAGATAGATAGATACAGCAGGTAATCAAACTGGAGTGGTATATCAGGAAAGAGGATTGAAGTTAGGATATTGCATTAATTTAAGAAACACCTTGATCTGTATTGGAAGGACAGTTGACAGGTATTCTGGAAGGTCCTTTCTCAGCCACCTCCTCTGGGTGATTTTATTTGTTTGAGTTTAAAAAAAATCTAAAGCTACTGTCATATAAATTGAACCTATACTAGTTTAATAAGTTTGCTGATAGAAATGCATTTGATGAATAAAAGGCTTACACATTATTTTAAAATAAAAATGTGATACCTTAATTTGGCACCTCATCCCATTGAAAGCTGCCAACGCATTTCACACAGTGAGTAATGGTATGAATTAGCATCTCCAGACATTGTTTTCCCATTGTATTCACTTTGTCTAAGATAGAGCCTGTGAAGCTCTTCAAGACATCCAGAAGGTGTGATAAGGTACTATATCAAATGCCCAGTATTATTATAGAAATGTGCTATGCAAATATAATTTTGTTTTTGTTAATATAAATAAATATTTATTTCTGTTACTCCAATACTTGTCCTTTACACACACATCTGAATTAGGACATAGAAAAATAGAAACATTCAATGGATAATTTTTTAAAAAAACTGGGCTTATTATCCCAAATGAATGAAAAGTAGGTTGCATCTAAAAGTAGTTTGGGATCGGTAGTTGGAATACTAAATCACCACTTCCTGGATTATAGCAATGCAGGTGTAGCACAAGAGGATTCATTCAGTGACTCCAAATCCAAATGAGCACACCCTAAAGTGAGCCACACTGAAAAATTTCTGAACTAGATAAGATGCACTCATTCGTAGCTTTCATAAATGGAGCACAATGCAGGCAAACAGTATAACTAGCAATGATTAGTTCAGCTGAAGGCTCTATTTCAGACAAAGGGAGAACAATGGGGAAACAATGTCTGGAGATGCTAATTCATACCATTATTCACAGTGTGAAATGCTTTGGCAGCTTTCAATAGGATAAGGTGCAAATTATGGTATCGCATTATTATTTAAAAATAGTGTGTAAGCCTGTTACTCATCAAATACATTTCTATCACCAAACTTATTAAAGTAGTATCGGTTCAATTTATAAGACAGTGACTTTAGATTTTAAAATCTAAATGCAGGTGTTTATTCAAACAAATTTGTTTATTCAAACAAATAAAATTGTAAAGTGAATTGACTGTATATTTTGTGGGCGAAATGTGGCAGCCAATTGCACAAATCAGGTGTCCCACAGAAAAGTCTTGGATTGAATGACCAAATTAGTATTATTATTAAAAATATATATTTTTTAAGAGATTACTACCTCTGAAAAAGGAATCCGCCAATCAACTTACAACCAAGTTCATATTTACTGCTGGGTAAACAGAGGCTTGTGGAGCATGGAAACTTACCCAATGTTTTGCTGTACCTAAAAATCGAACCCAGGTCTTCTCGTTTGCAAAGCGAATGCTCTAGCCACTAAACTACAGAATTGCCAGAGTGGAATTAACAGAATGGGATACCAAGGAAACTGTTTGAGGCTAGGTCACTTAATTTATTCCAGAACCACCTGATCTGTACAGGAAGGATGGTTGAGTGTTGGTTTTGGAATAGAGCTTTGTTTGTTGAAATTTAGCTTCTGAGTAAAGTTAGAGGTGTATTTTAAATCTCCTAACTTGAAAATATAAAAAATATTACTTCAATATGTTCTGTGGGACGTCATCCTGATGTGAAAGGCGCAATAGCAGTGTAATTTATTTTTGTGGAAAAATTTCATTTAATGGGTTATAGCTTTACAAGCCACTATAAAATAATAATGCAACACTTGCATTTGGTACCTTATTGCATTGAAAGAACCCAAGATATTGATTGAATACGTGTGCTGATACTTTTGTATCAGACCCAAGAGTCAGTGCAGAGAAGATTCCCAACTAAGAGAGGAAAGAGTTATGAACGATTATTACCCCCCCGGTAAACTATCTGACAATCGACTGAGGACCAGGTTCCAGAAGAACAGGTTCCTGAAACAATATACTATACTGACGTTGTTGCTAATACGTTCAGCGCCTTGGGACATTCTCCTGACTTGAAAAAGGCACTATACAAATGTAATTTTTGTTTGTTTTTTGTTTGTTCAGTATTACATTCAAAGGCAGCCTGGCTCAGTTGGAAGCAGCATCTCCTCTGAGATACTGCTGGAGATTAACCAGCTAAACCATTGAAGTTATTGAACTGCTGTCTAGCAAAATGCTCATTAAGTATCTCTGGCATACAGTACTTCTGTTTTCTATGCATTTCCCTTTACGTTATTTTCCTTTACGTTCCTTGCCACATCTTCTCGTTCTTCATATCTCCTCTTGTTTCTAATCTGTTTTACTTCTATTGTGTACATTTCATACACTGTCAGATTTAGCATTGTAGTCTTTACACATATTATATGCCTCTCTTTTGAGTTTTAATTTCAGTTTAATTGCTTTACTCATCAATGTTTTAGAAGCACCTCTGCCGGAGGACATGTATAATGCTCAAGAAAACAAATTAGGTAAATGTTTGCTAGAAAATAATATCTCAGGATACAGATACAGTTTGGGACACGACATGTCAAGTGACTGCCTGGTGGTACAAGGCGAACTAGATGGACCTCGGTCTTCTCTGCCTAGCAAATTCTTGTCGTTTTTTTTTAAAAAAACACTTGCATTTGGTAACCAAGGGTTGCACCAAGGGTTTTAATAACAAAAAAGAAAGATTTATTTTGATTAGGAAACTATTGCGATTTGCAGCCGTCTTCCCCAGACCCTCAAGCTCCTGGTTATGTATTTGTGCTGATTCATTAATTCGTTGCTGGTGCCTAATTAGCACTTATAGCTGGAACTTCAAACAAGCCTGATTGGAGACCTTGTTATCTCCCTTTTTAAAAATGCGTCACACAAAAAAACACTCCTTTAGACATAAGTGGAACGCCAATAACCACAGAAAGCATGTACAGGGTTTATCTCTCTGTCACAACACCATTCATATAGGTATATGCCTACACAGCACCATATTGTCTCAGCAGTGGATAAAATTATCCACTGCTTATCAACTTTCTACCCAATCCATGCTAGTTCCTTTCTCATTTCTTTGGCATTCGTCCTTTTCCAGAAAGTACCCTAGTCTTTTGACTATTCCTCTTTATGTTTGATTTTTATATTAAATCTATTAAGGTTGCTGTTTCCTTGGTGCTCCCTACCCCTCACATCTACCCTTCACTTGCTCCACTTCATTTCCTAAAATAAAGATTGAGAACTGCCTCCTTCCGAGTTGGACTGGAAATATATTGATTAAAGAAACACATTAGGGTAAACCTCTCCTTTTTGGCTACTCACATTATCTTTCTTCCAATCTGTTTTAGGATAATGGAAGTCTCCAATTATTATGACTCTTTATTTCTACATCTCTCTCGGATACTTCTACAGACCTTTCTCTCAATCTAATTTTCAGCGTTCAGTGGTTCATTGCAAATTCCTCAAAGGGTAATGCTTCTTGGATGAGGTCTGGCTTGGTAGTGTGGTTCCCTACCATACTGGCTCTCACTGATTCGACTCTCACTTGATGAATGGCCATTTGGACAAGGTGTGGAACCATTGCCCAATCGGTGGAGATGGATGATCAAGCTATCGGCTGAAGGATGGTAGTAAAGATCTCATACATTTCATGCCAGGCTATGCTATGTCAGCTGTTTGTGGCTTGGATGTTAGCAATCTTAACTCTGTTAGTAATCTTAACCCTGGATTGTTGTTGGTTGAAGTCCCACATCAGGATTTGGAACTCATACAGTCTTGGCTTAACACTCCTGTGAAGTATTGGGAATATACTGCATTGTTGGAGGTGCTATTCTTTAAATGAGATGCTAAACCGAGCGCCCCCCCCCCACCCTCCGACTGTTCAGGTGAACTTTAAGATCCCATTGTACTATTCAAAATTGAGCAATTTTATTTGTTGGCCAGGAAACCGATAGAAATACCTTTCTCTTTATGAAGAGTACCGTGGCATCTTTAACAGGCGGACAGGACCTTGGTTTAACATTTTATCTGTAGGATGTGGAGCTTGAAACCAGAACCTTATGACTCGGAGGTGAGACTGCTACCAACTGAGCCAGGCTGACACACAGGTGGGCCTAGCCGGACATATAACAGCAAGCTTGCAAGACAGTGCTCTCCGTAGCAACTCATACAGTTAAACTCCAGCAGTACCCCATTGAACATTCTTGGTTCCCCAAGCCTTGGGTAGTGTTAACGTCTTCAAGAGTCTCAAAAGGCTTCACAGAATATACTTTAAAGTGAATTTGACGACAACAACAACAAAATTACATTTGTAGAGTGTCTTTCACATCGGGAGGACGTCCCAAGACGCTGAACAGTCAGGGTCAGGACCCAAGCATGGGAGGAGCGGGGGTGGCAGTGTTGGGACAAGGGAGGGCAGGGAGGTAGGACGGACTGAAAGCATGGTCGAAGAGGAGGTAAGGAAGGAAGCAAAGCGAAGAGATTGTGGGGTGGAGTTCCAAAGCATAGGGGCAGAGAGGCTGGAAGTCTGGCAGGTTAGAGAGCTAGGAGGGGGCAAGACTGTGAAGGGCCTTGAAAGTGAGGATATGAATCTTCAATTTGAGGATCTTAAATTGACTATATATTGTGTGGGTAAAATGCAGCAGCCAATTGCACAGGGGTGTCCCACAAACAGTCATTGATTGAGTGAAATCATTTATTGTTTTATTATCATTTGAATACTGTGTAGGATTAGGTAAGCATGGTGTATCCCTGCAGAGAGTTTCGACATTCTTATATTTGCATGCAGACAACTAGCTGACCATAAATAATGGAATAAGGTATTACAAGGTGCCTGTGGACCCGAACTAAAGAACAAATCACCAGCTTCAGGACAGGAGTCAGAAAAAAATTCTCACATAAAATATCACTTTATAATGAGATATCATTTTCATTCATTGTGATTAGCTGGTGCTAGTAGGAAGATAAAAAAACTGACTTGTAATTATTTTTCTATGCTCTGGTAATGATTCATTTTATTCCTTTCATACCACGTGTTGTGCTCATTAGTACTTTCTCAATGTCTGATGAGTAAGTGACCTACTTCTCTGCATAGGACGAGTATTACATGTCCACTGGTATCACTTTGACCCATGTGGAGTCCTGTAGTGGTTAGAGTATTTGCTCTCACAAGCAAGAGGACCTGGGTTTGATTCCCAACAGGGTGAAACATTGAGTTTCACCCTGTTTCCTTACTCCCACTTGTCTTTGTTTATCTAGCAGTAACTAGTAACCCCACGGTTAGTCGATTGGCGGATCACTTTTCTGGGGTTAATAATTCTTATTACAATAAATAAAAGTAATTTGGTCACTCAATCCACGACTGTTTGTCGGACACTGCTGTGCACAATTGGCTGCCATGTTTCACTCACAAAATATACAATCAATTCACTTTACAGTATATTTTGTGAAGCACTTTGAGACGTTTCGAATACGTGTTAAGGTGTTATATCAAATGCAAGGATTATTATCTATTTGATAACATGCTTGTTTCTGTAAGATGTCGGGTCTACAGGTTCAAACCCCACTTAAACATTTAAGCTCAAAGAATAGGTTGACATCTTAGTGTAATACTGGGGGAACGTTGCATTGTTAGAGGAGTCACACTTTGAACGTGATATTAAACTGTGGTGCTGCCTGTTCAGGAAGATGTTAAAGAAGGACTATTATAAAGAGAAGGGAGTTTCTTCCAATGTTCTTGCTATAGCGTAAGAGCTGTTTCAAAGAGGCGGCACAGGCATGACCCACAGGCACACTCCTTCTATACTGCAAGATTCTATGATTCAATATTCTTTCATACAAATTGGTTAATGACCTTATTGCTGTTTGCTGGGTGCAAAAAACAGAACTTAAGAACATAAGAATTGCCAGACAAAAGAAGTCCAAGGGCAATCCAGTTTGCCATCCATCCGAGCAATCACATGTACATGACATGTCCCAAACTATACACTGTATCCCAATATGACTAGAATTGCAGCTTGAGATATTTCAGTTTTATAATTTTTATGAGCCTGTCCAGAGGTCCTTAATCACACTGAGTAATGATGTGGTAATTATACTTCAAACCCTGTTCTTGTGCTTCTTGGAGTGTCTGAAGACAATAGATTGGAATTAATCTGTTAGCTGTTGCCCATGGCTAATATAATCTAAATCTCCTTGTGTTGTCACTGTGCAAGGAATAAGAGTGGTTCACTTTGCATATCCTTTGCAATGTGTCTGATGATGAATAATTATTATTTGGAGTCGGAAAATGAATACATGTTTTCTGTTTCAATAATTTATCCAGAGTCTACTCTTTTTCATCCACTTAGGATATTAGTAAAATTTGGGTAAGGTATTAATATTAAAAATATTTGCTTATTGTACAGTGCTCAGAATGTTAAATCATCCCCACGTACTTCACTGATGCTCATTAATTGGTCAAATGGCTTATTTCAATGCAATATCATTCTACTTAATTCAGCAAAAGACTCAAGAAACTGATGTCACAGTATTAAGATTGGGTATAACGCTTCAGTCATTTTTGAATTCATATCTGTTGGGTCACAATGAGGGAAGTATTAAACAGACTGCATTGGGCCTCTACTAGAATTCCCTTCTGTTCTTTCCTGACATCAGTGAACTACATTCACAGATTCAGTACAGGATCGTGGAAGATGCAGATTACACTAAATAGAGAAGAGCTGAGCAATTTGATGAGGCAGCAAACGTCTTACAAACATATTTTATTTGGCTGTGCACCTGGGCTCATTGCCAAATCAGTGGACTTCAGATCTGCAAAGCTCATGTCCAAGCTGTACATTGCTCTCGTCAAACCTCACCTAGAATAATATATATATATATATGATTGCCAGAAGGAAGAGCTGCCAGATCCAAGAGGCAGTGCAATGGAGGGCAAAGAGTGTGACTGCTAGTGTTAAAGCAATGAGTTTGGAAGAATGATTAGACAGATTAGGGCTCTATGCTTTCACATCTCAACAAGGAGTTTTGTAAGGGAAAACAAGATATTAAATGTGACTGAGAAAGTAAACCTATAAAAATAATTTTAGATACAAGAAGGCAGTGGAACAAGTCACTTTAGAGTTGCAAAGGGAAATTTCAGGAGACACCCAAAAAAATATTTCCAGAAGGTAATTAATGACTGGTATGTGTTAACTAATCATAATAATTATCGTTGCATTTGGTGGAGAGCCTTTCATATCAAGAGGATGTCCCAAGGCACTTTGCGGGATTTATTGTGAAGTAAAGTGACTGTATTTGTTGGTGAACATGGCAGCCCAATTGCACATACCAATATCCCCCAAAGAGCCTTGAAATTAATGAACAATTTATTTGGGGGATTGTTGGTTAGGACACTGGATAGAACTCCCTTCTTTGAATACTGCCGTGCTTTAATGTCCACCTCATCAGGTAGATGGGACTTCGGTTTAACATCTCATCCAAAGAATGGCACTCAAAGAATGTAGCACAGCCCCAACATTCGAGAGGCAATTTAGAGTATTTCAGTTGAACGTACAATCGTCTGAATCAGATATGAGTGTTACCAACCGAGCCAGGCTGAAGCAGGGTGATTGAAGTCAGGAATGTATGATCGCGCTTTGCTACGGGTTGTGGGAGTTTGCCAGCTCAGTTACTTGTATTCCTGCTTTAATTGCTTTGGGTTAAGAATTGCTTTGTGCTCTCCATTCCAGACAATCAAAACTCGTAGTTTTGAAAAGTTTTAACTTTACTCACAGAGTTGCAGTATTCAATCCAACCAGCACCTTGGGACATCCTCCCGACGTCAAAGGCGCAATACAAATATAATTTTGTTGGTGTTGTATATCAGTGGCATCAGAGAATTAGATCAGCAGTAAAAATATCCGTGATTTAGGAAAAAGTGTAACATAGAAAAGAGGTGACAATATTATTGGATGGATCAGATTGATTGCCTGTTCTAGCTGCAGTTGTCTGTTATCAGCTTGCTATTTCCATCTTCAAACTGATGGATTGTCCTTCTTGGGTGTGGAGGTGGGAGGTAAGCTTAACTGGCTCCAAGGTAACATGCTTGGCAATGAAATGTCGGAATTGAGCCAGCCCTCTATGATGGTCTCGTCAGGTTCCTGAGGCAGGCAGTATTTCAGGGACCTGCTGATGATAGCATAACCAGTCTGGGTCATAGGCAGGACCTTGAAGGGCAGACCAGTCACTGGAGGGAGGGAACCATCCCACTCAGCTCCTCTTAACCCCGCAAGCCAAAGCCCAAATAGGCAGGATGGTCCTAGCTAGACAAGCAGCGGGAATTCTTGCCAGACACTAATATCAATGGCAAGTTTTTTGGGTTTAGCTGGTTAGACTCCAGCAGTGGCCCAACCCATATTCCAGAACTAGGTAAGCAGGATGCCTTCCTCCAAGGAGAGGGCAACAACAACAACAACTTTATTTATATAGCTCCAGTCCACGCTGGACAGTGTCTCAGAGCGCTTCACCGTAACGGATCCCAGGACCAAGCGAGAGGCAGGGGTAGAAAGGTGACCAAAGGCACGGTCCAAGAGAAAGGTCTTTAACTGTGATCTGAAACTGGGAAGAGAGGGGGCGAGGCGAAGGGAGTAAGGAAGGGAGTTCCAGATGCACAAGCCATTCCAACAATCTGTCTCTGGGATTTCCATGTGGAGATGGGATGAATGGAAATCTCAGCTTGGTTTGCATACTCGTAAACATGGTGACAGGTTTCCTCATGTGTCAGACACCTGCCTGATTATCCCAAAAAATCTAACTGATAATACCTTCAGAATATAAAAAAACTTAGAGCTCCTTCTCACCTTCATAACAACTGACCATTTGCGTGGGAATTACATCAGCTATATTATACCAAATTCATTGCTGATATGCTTGGCAGATTTATGGCTCGGTTTAATCTCCAGAGAGAGTTGTAAATCGATTAACTTCCCATTAACTTGTGGTGGCTAATGGTATCAGTTCAAATACTTGTGATGCAAATTATGTACAATTGCATCAACAAGAAACAGCATTTTGTCCAACTTCCCGAAAGCAAAACCTGAAATTAGATCCTTAGTGACAAACAACACGGAGGAACAGGAGTGTATGTGTATTCTCATACATTTTACTCTTAAAACATTTTAACTATTGTATTTTCTTCAAATAGTTCCAGTTAATTAAACGTTTTGATTGAAAGATTGGTCCAATTGTCACAAATGGTGCTCTTTAAATAAACACCCCTTGGGTTGCCCTTTCTGCAATTTGTTGAAGTATAAACATATTATAACTAGGAATTTATATTGAAATTGCTGCATTAACTTGTAAGTGTGCATTTAACCCTCAATGCCCTGGCAAAATTTATACAGATAGTCCTTTTCATCCTGGCTAAGTGTCCACGCCTTGGGACGTACTCCCGATGTGAAAGGCCCTATACAATTGTAATTTTGATGTTGTTAAGTGTAGCTGAAGTGTAGCAAGTGCTCTGGAATGCAAGCCTTTGTGACCGGAGCTGTATGAATGCAAGTCGTTGAGCCATACATGCTGCTCTCCCGACTCACTCCCTAAATCCAAACACCTGGTTTGCTCGCCACCCATCTCTTGCTTTCAAATCCTATCTGAAAAGTCTATCTGTTTGACTACACCTTTGACCACCAAACACACCTGCTAGGGCCCAAATTATCCACCAGCTGAGGCCTTCGCTCTATATTGCCAACCTAACATTTGCCAACCTAAGTAGGTTGCCAAGCGCCAAAGCAGTTTGCCCTTAACAGAGGGCAAACTGTTGGAACCTATCCAGCCAAAACCACATAGCTTGCCATTGATATTGCTGTCTGGCAAACTTTCCTGCTGCTTGTTCTGCCATGTCCGCCCTACCCATTGGGGCTTTGGCTTACAGAATTAACATGAGCTGATTGGGAGGATTCACTGCTCCCAGTGACTGGTTTACCCCTTCAAGTTCTGCCAATGAGCCAGGCTGGTTGGTTGTGCTAGCATCACTATGGTGGACTCGCCTGGCTCAGGAACCGCACAACCGAGACAACACCATGGGCTGGCTCGCGTCCCACATTCCGCTATCGTACCTTTGCTTATCTGACCTAATGGTCAGAGGATGTTCGTCTATATTTTGTTGTACAGTTAATCCACAAACTTGTAACAGATGTTGCCTTTGAGTTCCTTCTATTTTAGATTTGCTGAGTGTTGTTAGGACTGGTTCTCTGGGACAAGATTAATCTGAATGTGCTCTGGTCGAGTGCTGATGTGCAAAACGCAGCATTTGGGTATAAAACCGTCTCTTTTGTTCGGTAACACTTACTGATAATTAACCTCCAGACTCACTTGAGTCGTTTCAACTCAGCAGGGAGCCTTGACGAGCTAATTATTGAATAATATGGTTACATATTATCAATTAAGGAAACCTGTGGCCCCAATGTTTCTGTTGAGTGCACTGGCATCAGCATGGCGCAGATCTGTTGCTGGCTCTGCATTTTTCCAAGGTGTCATCATTTTAATTGAATTTCAGTTCAATGTTTCCTCAAGTGCTGATTCAGAGTAATAGGCAGCAAAAGTATACTAAGCCTTTTTCGGAACTCTGCGCTTTCACCAGCTCTGACAACGTGTGTTGCCTATTAAGAGGATACATCGGAATGTACAGATGTGATTAATTTCAAAGTAATAGCAAAATATACATGAGTCTTACCCCTCCTGATTTCTTAACTGAACATCTGTCTAATTCACTTTTGCATTAGCTGGCATGATTATTCTCCCCGAATCACCCATTCACATATTCACCACTCTGTTTGTCCTAGTTTAACTAGGACTGTTTATTCACCTCCCCTTTTCTGAGAAACATATAGGAAAATGGGAATCAAGAGGCTATATAGCCCCTCAAGCCTGCTCCATCACTTGATTCTCTTCTGATGTGAAAGGCGCTCTAAAACCGTATTTTGTTGTTGTTGTTGTTGTAGATTCAGGCAGAAATGTTGCCATATCCCTTTATATTTCTGTTGCCAAAGTGGGTGTTAACTATTCAAATCCACCGACTCCCTGTATACCCAAATCCGAACACTCCAGCGCAAATGGCAGGAATACGGCCCCAGCTGTGGCTCGAGCATCTCTGCATCTATCACCTCTTCCTTTCGCAGTCTACACCTACCTCTACTCCAAAACCATTCTGGAGGCCAAACATAACACAAAGGCTGTTCTCCACAATTCATTACCTTTTCTGCATACCCCCTCTAGTTCCCTCCATCCTCACATCAAATGCCAAAGTGCTAAAGAGATCCTAGACTGAAAACATCCGTTCGCTTTTCCCTGGAGGTATACATCCTGTTTACCTAATTCCAGAGAGTATTAGGTAGACGTTGGCCTCACTACATGGATGGCAAGTACAGTATTAGGAACTCCCTGTGAGTTTCCTGGTGGCCATCACTGCTCAGTATGAATGTATGGGTGCATTGCCATCACTTTCCTCGGACGTGCATCTCTTCATATTGAGCAATGGGTCCATCAGTCAGAGATGCTGAGTTTGAGCAGCAGCTGCTTGTCTCAGTTTACCAATCATTCCAAGCCCAGCATATAAACACATAATCATTCACTCAGACTCCGGGTAACTGTCCTATACTGGCTGCCACCTTCTCACTCCTTGATCCTGGACTTCACAAATGGGCCTCTATGTTGCAGCCCAGGAGATCAGACAACAAGCTTAACCTGTATTGGAACCTTGTGGTCATCAACAAGGGAGGATGCCACCAACTAAGCCAAGCAAATGTAAATTTAAATATGTAAAATGGATAAAAAATTGACTGTACAAATAGATTACACTCGTATCTGTGATGGCCCATTCCTCAGTGATAGAATATCTGAAGAGTTTGTGCCTCTTCATGCATATGCGGTGAAATGAAAAAAAACAATGATTATTGATTTTAATTAAGTGTAATTAGTTGATCAGCCTATTTATTAGTTACCAGGTGATGATAATGACCAACCAAGTATTTCCAAAAAGTGTGAGAGCTGTACATTACTTGTTTTAGTTAATGTACCTATTTGGAAACCATTCTGTAGTCCTGTAGCTCAGTGATTAGAGCACTCGTCTCGCATGCAAGAGACCAGAGTTTGATTCCCGGCAGGGCAAAATGTTGGGCAAGTTTCCTTACTCCACATGCATCTGTTTACCTAGCAGTAAGTAGGAACCCAGTTGTTAGTTGGTGGATTGCTTTTCAAGGGCTAATAATTCCTTTAAAAAAAATTGACACTTCAATCTTTGACTGTTTGTGGGACACTGCTGTGTGCAGTTGGCTGCCGCATTTCGCCCAAAGGTATGCAGTCAATTCACTTTACAGTATATCTGTGAAGCACTTTGAGATGTCTTGTAGACGTGATAAAGCGCTATATAAAAAAAAATTGATTATTATTAACAGTCAGAGAGCAGTAAGACCTGCTGATCAGTGCAAGTTCCTGGATCCACTATCAGGACGACACACAGGATTTATGAGGAAACATTAACTGGTACTGTCAGGCAGGGTCACTCAATTGATTAAGGGCAACACTTAGTTTTTTTCGTCTTTGTGTCATGGCCCTTATTGCTGAGTACAATGAAGAATGTGCTCAAATGGTTGTAAGTGTGAGCCAGTGTTTGTTGTTTGTAAAAGCAAACTAACTTTTCAAATGTGCTTAACTATCTTTGACTTAAATCCTAAGCCTTTTGGGGTTTTCAGACATAATAAAAATCGCAGAGACAGAATATTTAATTCTCATTCATAGTAATGTGCATGATCCAAACAGGTATACAGTAAAACTTCCGTAAATCTGATCTGTATAAAACTTGTAATCACCCGAATGGTACATCTGCTCAAATCCATTTGAGTTTTCCATTGAAACCAATTAAATGTATCTGCACTAATCATCATAACAATTGAGCAACTCGTAACACTGCCACCACACTTGCCTCCACATAATTTATTTCTGACTTCTGCCAAGTCAAACCTTTATTTCCTCTGTGAATATGAACTTCAATGCTCTCTGCGGCTGCCCTCCCTCCCAGAGATATAATACCAATGCAACCTCACACGGCAGCGGAAGAGGGGTGGCTGAGAGAGGAAAAGAAAAGCTTTAGGCCCCTTGCTCCCTCTTTCCTCAGCGAACTGTCTGCTCAGGGCAGCAGCTGTTGCCAGAGATTGGGAGGACCCTTGCTCAAGCTTGAGTTGTGCTCCATTGGAACAGCAACAACAACAAAGTTAAATTTGTACAGCACCTTTCATGTCGGGAGGACATCCCAAGGCGGGGGATTTGGGGTGACCGATGGGACCATCGAAGAGGAGGATCTTGAGGCAGGACTTGAAGGAGGCCAGGGAGAGTAGAGAACTCAGTTCTGACAAAGGGTTGCGGACACTAAACGTGGATTCACTTTTCCTTTTTCCATAGATGCTGCCTGACCTGCTGAGTGTTCCCAGCAATTTCTATTTTTGTTTCAGATTTCCAGCATCTGCAGTATTTTGCGTTTTTGATACTGTAAAGTAAATTGATTGTACATTTTGCGGGCGAAACGCAGCAGCCAATTGTACTCAGCAGTGTCCCTGAGTCATGGATTGAAATGACCTTTTTTTTAAAGGATTATTATCAGGCATGGGGAATAAGGAAATTAGGTTTTACCTGTAAATGAACTCAGGTCTCTCACTTGTAAGGCAAGTGCTCTAACCACTGAGCTACAGGATAACACTGTCATACCTGTTTGTATGTGTGCGTACACACAACAACAACAACAAATTACATTTATAGAGCGCCTTTCACGTTGGGAGGACGTCCCAAGGCGCTGCACAGGAGGCGTGTGACCTGAGCTGAGAGGGGAGTGTTTGGGAAGGGGTGAAACACGAAGGGGAGGTAGAAAAGTTCGGGGTGGAACAAAAGGCACGATCGAAGAGGAAAGTCTTCAAACCGGCCTTGAAAGAGGAAAGGGAAGAAACGAAACGGAGGGATTGAGGGATGGCATTCCATAGGGTGGGAGCGGAGAAATTGAAGGCCCGGCCTCCGATGGTGGGGCGGTTCGGGCGGGGGGCTTGGAGCAGGCCAAGTCCTGTTGAACGGAGGGTCCGGGTGGGCTTGCAGGGGGAAAGTAAATCGGTTAAATAACACACATAGAGGAGAGGGGTAGTTTATTCAGGTGAGTGCGTTTCTGATTCAGACATCACACCTGAGGTCACTATCAGGACTCATGTGAATACCTACTTGATCTGAGCATAATCCCTCAAGGAAAAAAACAATAATAATTTGGTCACTCAATCCATGACTGTTTGTGGTACACTACTGTGTGAAATTGGGTGCCGTCCACAAAATGTACAGTCAATTAACTTCACAGTATATTATATGAAGCCCTTTGAGATGTCTAGAAGACATGAAATGTGCTATGTCAAATGCAAGGATTCTTCTTATTATTACACTGGCGTCTCTCAGCTTCTAGTGTTGAATTTTGGTGTAGTTTACAGGAATTCCTCCACCAGGCAGTTTGTCAATGAATGTTTTTTTTTCAGACAAAGTTGAAGATGAACTTGAAATGGCTACAGTATCCCATCGACCTGAAGGTTTGGATCAGATGGAAGCTCAGACCAATTTCACAAAGCAAGAACTGCAGGTGCTTTACAGAGGCTTCAAGAATGTAAGCAACTGATCCACCATTGAAAAGGATAGTTAATTCAAACAAAACTCCATGAGATTAATTAACACAGAGGAGGCTGCTTAATTTCGACATGTCGGGGCAGGGCATTTTATCTAAATTAACTGCCATTCAAAGCCCAAGACTACATATTAACACAGTTCTTTTCATTACTTGACTTATTACAGCATGCATGACAGGACTCACGTAGTTTGTATGTAAAAGCCTGAAAAGAATGCTCAGTGAAAAGGTGGTTATCTTTTTATAAATTTAAATTCTGTAGAGTATTCTTTTTCCTGTTGCGGTTGACAATTAGGTCAGCCAGCATCGATTTCTTGACGTTGAGTCTTCTGGCTCGTTCTCGTAGAGAAGGCCAAGCTTCTGATGCTTTTCTAAAATGTCTAGTTTCTACAGGACCTATGTGATTTTCACACAAACTGATCGCGAGCGGTGGGAGCTGTGTTTTTTTATGACCTGATGAAGTGCATTTTGCATGCGGCCATGCTCTGTAAATCCTCAAAGGTGCCTCTCCGATTCCAACATGATTTATCTGCACATACGTGGAAAGAGGGACAAGTCAGTTTTCACAGAATGCACAAGTCAATTGATCATCAAAAAGTGACCACCAGTGTAGCACTTGGTCTGAATTAAACAGACTTGTGTCCAAATAAAGCAGGATAATACAAATAGGCTTACAATAGAAACAAATTGGAGTGCAACATTTTGTACAAAATAAACAGTGACGAAAATTAACCAGCATCCAAATTAAGTGGTGTCCAATATATTTCAGTCCATCGTTGTCCCCCCATCCTCACACATAGATTCTTTCCATCTCTGATTCGAGAGAGATGAGAAGGGAATTAACATGGATTGATTGGGTAGAAAGACTGGCAGATAAGACATGAGATGAGCACTTGGAATTCTTTAAAGCCATGATAAACTGGGTACAATATAGGCTTATACCTTTTAAATACAGGGGATGCTGCTAAAAGTGGGGTTCCTTGGAATGTGTAGAGAAACTAAAATGAAAATAAGACTTAAAAGAGAGTCATACAATAATTGTAAAGATAAAAATATAGAAGACAATCAGAATGGGTGTAGAAAATATAGAAGGGTAGTAAAAAAGGAGAATTGAAAGGCAATAAGAGGATATGAGGAAAACCTAGCAGGGAACAAAAAATAAAACTAGTAAAGGATTTTATATGCACATAAAAAGCAAAAGAACAGTTAAAGAAAAGGTAGAGGCAGGAAGAGAAATACTGTAGAGTCATAGAAAATACTTAATGAATGTTTTGCCTCAGTTTTCACTGTAGAGAATGATAGTGTCAAAAGAGCAATGTGCAGCAATTAGAAGGGAGAATTAAAGAAAGAAAGAAAGAAAGAAAGAAAGAAAGAAAGAAAGAAAGAAAGAAAGAAAGAAAGAAAGAAAGAAAGAAAGAAAGAAAGAAAGAAAGAAAGAAAGAAAGAAAGAAAGAAAGAAAAAGAAAGAAAGAAAGTGGTGCTAAAAAAAATTGTTGTAACCTGAAGAGGACACATCCCTAGGGCCTGATGGCATACATTTGAGAATATTGAGGAAGTGTCAGTGAGGAAACAGTGGATGCCTCGACTGCAATTTTTCAAACAGTCTTGGATTTGACAGTTTTGCCAGGAGACTGCACCATAGTTAATATAATGCCTTGTTATATAAAGGGAGAATGGGAGCAGCCAAGTAATTATAGACCAGTCAGTCTAACGTCCAGAGTAGGCAAACTTTTAAAGGCTATGATATGGGATATTATTAATAAGCACTTGGAGACATATGGGTTGATTAAAGATAGACAGTTTGTTAAAGGCACGTCTTGCCTGACAAATCTAATAGAGTTGTTTGATTAAATAACCAGGAAAATAGATGAAGCAAATACTGTGGATGTGGTTTATATGGATTTTCAGAAAGCTTTTGATGAAGTGCACTTAGGAACCTTGTTAAAAGAAATTAGGGTTTGTGGGATTAATGGAAAGTTGGTAGCATGGAGAGAAAGTTGGTTAAAGGCTAGAAAACAGAGGATGGGAGTACAGGTTTATTATTCGTATTGGAGAGTGCAACTTCTGTCAATCACTTTCAAAATGGCAACAGGAGAGAGATTGATACAGAGAAAGAGAGAGTTACAGAGGCACGGAGAGACAGACAGAGATAGACACACAGACGGTGAGAGAGAGACACAGATACCTATAGACAGACACACACGCAGAGACACACTAAGAACCATGCAGACAGACAGACAGATACAAAGCCAGACGCACACAGATCCAGCGAATGAGACACAGTGACAGATACCTTGTCGATGGCTGTATTGTTTTAAAATTCTGATGCATTTTTACATTGTCTACTTAAAGTTTGCATTGTAACTAAACTAATAATAATAATCCTTGGGCTTGATATAGTATCTTATCACATCTTCTAGACATCTCAAAGTGCTTTGAAGTACTGTATTACAAGTTGCACGATTTAAAACATAGGATTTCTATATGATTGTTATGGGTTACGTTTCGGGAAGGGAAACACAAAAATATTGCTTTATCAGCTCACGGATGTGTCTCAAATCTGGCCTCTGACCTTCAGGAGCCAAAAGGTTGGACCAACCTAATTATGAATGATCTGGATTCTCGTAAAGTTACACGATTTCTACATTTGCAGATGGTTTCAAAATTGTTGGACGTAGGTTTAGAGTTTCTGAGGTGAGGCGATCGAGACTATTGACTTTCTCTTTGTCTTGAATTACAGGAATGTCCCAGTGGCGTTGTCAATGAAGAAACATTTAAGAAGATTTACTCACAATTTTTCCCTCACGGAGGTGAGTGAAGCATTGCAGGGCTTTTTCTAAATGGAGATTCCAAGGAAAGCCTAATCACATTTTCTCAATCACATGTTTCCTGCTATTCTATTTCTGCACTGTGAAATGTGAAGTTGTAGGGGTATCAATAGCAACAACAACTTGCAATTACATAGCGTCCATCACACAGGATAGCGTCCTGGAGAGCTACACAGCGGTGGATTCTAAAAATGAGCCTGGGGTAAGTGAGGAGACACCGGTTACCCTTTGTATCTGAACCAAATCATAAAGATATTGCAAATGTTCCAGTTGTTTGGTCTTAAGTTATACTGATCTGAGTTGAGTAGCAACTGTTCTCAGTCGAGGCAACGACTAAACATAGACTTGTGTAACACAGTCCAGTTTGCTTTCCGGAAGCCCGAAATGAAGTTTACATTGAAACTTAACTCATGCAGTCTTATTGGAAAATTAAAATAATACAAATCCTTGCATTTGATATAACACCTTTCACATTAGGAAGATGTCTCAGAACGCTTCACCGTAAAGCATAATGATTATTTTATAGGAGGACTTCTGGAGAAGCTTCCTCCTCTTTCTGAATGTTTTTTTTAATGGGATCTTTAGCATTTGTTTAACATCCACAAAACAAGTAGATCTAATTATTACTATTAATAATTATTAATAATATGTCTCATCCAAATGACAGCACCTTAGAAGGATGGAGTATCTAACAATGCATCACACTGGAGTACCAGCCAAGAACAAAGTGCTGATATGGGTTTGACCCCCAAATCTCCTGACTGAGAGGCACTGTACTTTAACACTATTCCACAATTAAGGAACAGTAATGTTTTTAGGAATGCCAGAATTCTGACTGAGAATGTAAAAAATGTACACTTCCAGACATAGAAACTTACAAAATTCAAACATTCTGAACCAGTTTCTTTAAATTGACTAAGATTAGAGGAATTGATTGACTAAAAATTACTGTAATACAGTAAAAGCCCATTTATCCGTGACCCGATCAACCGTAACTTCCGTATAACCAGCACCGCAAAAAAAAGGTCCGCATTCCATAAACCTGAATTTATCCAGAAAAATGCATTTTTTTGGTGTTTTGTGTTATGTCAGTATTTTGGAATGCTGCTACTAGGTGCCTGATGGTGGCACTAGCTTAGAATGCTGCCGGTACTGTAAAGCAATGCACTCTCCGGAGTGTACTCTTTGAGAGGCAGAGTGGGGTGAGTTGATTAATTTAGATTTAATTTAGCCACAAAACAGCAAAACACCCACGTACCCTGAGCAAAACTTGCAGATCAATTCATTGGCTTTTATTTTAATAAAAAAGACTTTTTAATTTAAAAAAATGCTTGTTTTACAGAGTGCAGTGTTTCAAGTTAGTGCACACACACACACACAGGCATCGCAAGGCTTTTTGGAAAGAAAGTTAACTGAACTGAGCGGCCGCCACTCACTCTCTGCTTTCTCAATAACACAAGCCTTCCTTTCTTCTGCCCCCAATGAGAACAGTGTCATTCAGACATGTAACTTTTGCACTAGTTTAAAAATCTCTCTGAACTGCTATGTGTAAAATGATTATAATTATTATTTATATATTATATTATCATATAACAACAACAACAACTTTGATTTATATAGCGCCCTCCACGCCAGACGGCGTCTCAGAGCACTTAAAAATGATTATAATATAAATGATTATTTAGTATATTATCTCTCTGGTCGCTGTGTTTAAAAAAATTATAATTATTATTTATGTATTATATTATATAAATGATTATTTAGTCTATTATTAATGTGCTGTGTTTTTAAAAAAAGTAGAAAAAAAATTGTGTTGGGTTTTCTGCCGATTATCCAGCAGGCACTTTAATTGGCACTGGCCAGGTCCTGAAGGTGCCGGATAAACGGGCTTCTACTGTAATAATAATCCTTGCATTTTGATATAGCGCTTTTCATATCTTATTGACATCTCAAAACGCTTCACAGAATGTACTGTAAAGTGAATTGACTGTATATTTGTGGGCGAGACGCGGCAACCAATTGTGCACAGCAGCATTCCACAAACAGTCGTGGATTGAAATGACCAATTTTTGTTTGTGTTTTTTTTTGGACGGATTATTATTGTAAGCATCTCATTTTCTACATCCCCAGATGCCAGTATGTATGCACATTACCTCTTCAACGCGTTCGACAGTGCCAACAATGGATCGGTGAAATTTGAGGTGAGAGCTCATTCGGGGAAAGATGCGATTGACTAATTAAAAGATTACTCAGTTATTCCATTCCACAAATTACACAGCATTGACCATGAAATACAAATAGATACAATTGGACTAAACCAGCAAAAAAAAAATGCAGTTTTTAGTAAACTTTTCCAATGGCGAGTCAGTAATTAGAGAGTAAAGATTTAAAATCCTCACCAAGTATAGGAAAGAGTAAAGATTGGATTCTTTTTTTTAAAAAAAGACGGTTATTATCTTATTAATCCTTACTAGAAAAGCAACAATTTGCATTTATGTAGTGCCCTTCACGTATAATAAAATCATAGAGTGCTTCCCAGTGGCAGAAGTTAGCTGGCAAGCTAGGAGGTGGGGAGACAAATTGCTAGTTGTTGATTAAAAGAGAAAAGAAATTTGGGGATAGTGGGATTGTGGGTGAGTTAGTAAAGAGAGATTAGAAAAAAGTACAAATTAAAACATAATTGTTAAAAGAAGACTAAGCTTTTTTTTATAAATGGTGAGGTGTGATTTTACACCGTTCGGACGAAGGGTCGTGAATCCGAAACGTTGACTCACTTTTCCTTTCTCCATAGATGCTAACTCACCTGCTGAGTGTTCCCAGCAATATTTAATTTTTGTATACTATAAATTGAATTTTGTGGGCGAAAGTGGCAGCCAATTGCGCACAGCGGTGTTTTATCTGTTTTAAAGGTTTTCAGTGTTTTCAAGTAAGAAAAATAATAGTTTTAGACTACATATGAACATTAGGCTGACATGATGGTGAATATACTTTAATATGCATTGTATTTGTTCTATTTGAAGATCAGAAGAGGGTAAATTACACCAACTAATTTGAGTTTATTTCACTCTTGTACAGTAGAAGCCCGTTAATCCGTGACCTGATCAACCGTAACTTCCGTATAACCGGCACCACAAAAAAAAGGTCCGCATTCGATAAACCGGAATTTATCCAGAAAAATGCATTTTTTGGGTATTTTGTGTGTTGCATCAGTGTTTTGGAATGCTGCTTCTAGGTGCCTGAAGATGGCGGTAGCTCAGAATGCTGCCGGTACTGTAAAGCAATACACTCTTCAGAGTGTACTCTTTGAGAAAGGCAGAGGGTGAGTTGATTAATTTAGATTTAATTTAGCCACAAAACAGCAAAACACCCACCAACCCTGCGCAAAACTTGCAGATCAATTAATTGGCTTTTATTTTAATAAAAAGACTCATCCCTGCAATGCTTGTTTTACAGAGTGCAGTGTTTCAACTTAGTGCACATACACACAGGCATCGCAAGGCTTTTTGGAAAGAAAGTTAACTGAACTGAGCAGCCGCCGCTCACTCTCTGCTTTCTCAATAACTCAAGCTTTTCTCTCTTCTGCCCCCAATGAGAACAGTGTCATTCAGACATGTAACTTTTACACTAGTTTAAAGATCTCACTGAACTGCCTGGTCGCTGTGTGTAAAATGATTATAATTATTATTTATATATTATATTATCATATAAATGATTATTTAGTCTATTAATAATATGCTAGGTTTTAAAAAAATACATTAAAATTTTTTTAAAAAAATTTGTGTTGGGTTTTCTGCCGAATATCCGGCAGGCGCTTTAACCAGCACTGGGCAGGTCCCGAGGGTACCAGATAAACGAGCTTCTACTGTACTTAGAAGCATAGATATTTATGGCACAGAAGAAGGCCATTAGTTCTATGCTGGCTTTTTTGAGACCAATCTTTTCAATTATATTATAATAATAATAGTCCTCTCTCCTCTCCTCATACCCTGACTGTTTTTAAAGTATTTATTCAGTTTCCCTTTTGAAAACTCCTAGCAGAGCATTCAATAGTTATATACTAACGAAGGGTCGTGGACCTGAAACGTTGACTCACTTTTCCTTTCTCCATAGATGCTGCCTGACCTGTTGAGCGTTCCCAGCGATTTCTGTTTTTATTTCCCTATACTAACAACTGGGTGTGAAAACATTTCTCCTAAACTCTCCGATTGGTCGTTAGCTAACTATGTTAAATTGATGCCCTCTGGTGACATACACATCAACCACATCAAACACTTGAATGCACATTTATAGTTCTGCAGGCCCAACTCACAAGTGATTTATCTCTGATTGCGTGAAGATGAGTAGTATGTATATAGACTGCTAATTAGCTTCCTCAGGCTTTCTGTGATGAGGGTTGTATTTATTATCACTAACACGAGTGTTTAAACAGAAGCATAATTAGTAAAAGTATGTTTGTGCGTATAAATTAGTTTTAAGGTTTTGCCTCCAATAATGGCATAATCCAATGTCTCTTTTGTAGAACGTTTGAAGCCTTGCAATCATCCCGATCCCTATTTCTCCTACAGGACTCCTCTACCTCAGTCTGTCCTTTCTCTAAAATAGAGACTACATTCCTTCCGTTGTTATATAAATTAATTTAAAAAAACACCAGCTGGGAGGTGTGGTATTTTTGCCTTGCATTGGAGAGAGTTCTGAGAATAACTAACCGGGTGATTTCAGGAATTTAAGTTAATCTTTACATTTGATAAGGTGTAATAAATTGCTATATCAAATGCAAGGTTTATTATCACATAGAGAAGATGTCTCAAAGCATTTCACAGGATTTCATGTACTGGTACTAACTGTATTTTGTTGGCGGAAGTTGTGAGGACCCACAGGATGGTACATTTTATCATGAGAAAGATTGATGTAACCACATGATCCAAGTTTTTCAAATGAAGCAAATGTGCAGCTCGATTTAACTGAACCTTGAGAAGTAGAGATTTATACTTAAAAGTAAAAATCCTCAAGTGGGACGAAAGATTAGAAGAACATGTTTTCTCTACAGAGTATCAGTGGAACAGATACCCAAAAATGTTGGTCATGATATATCATGATATAAACTCTGTGGAAGGGAAAATTATGCATATCTAGTTGATATGGTATTTTATTTCAGAGATTATCTCAACAATCTCTAAAATAGATTAGAAGCCTGGTCCCAGAGGGGAACATCCAATGTCTAACACACTGCATTACCCAGCCTTGGTACTATGAATACTTACTGACACTACTAAAATACTGTTAATGTTAGAAGTTTATTGAATTTCATAGTAATTTATGGAAGAACCGGAGAAAATATTTGGCCCATTGAATGTGCTCTGCCTCAAATCATTCCATGACACTGCAAATTATTAAATTAGGTCATGACAGATTTGTATCCTTTCAATGCCAATTTCCTGCTTTCTCCCCATATCCCTTTATACCTTGACCTACTAAAAATTAGGTAAGGGTGCCCATTGCGTTAGTATCTCGTTACCCTGCCTTTTTTGCTGAATCTCTCGTTCATTCCAGTCTTTTTCATTTCCCCCATTACCATCCAGAAACATTACAGAGAAACTACGAACTGCATGTCACTTTTAACAAGTCAGACGTTTAACAAGTCAGACAGGAGTACTCTGAACAGTTAATTTTTTTTGGTGTCATTTCAGGACTTTGTGATGGCTCTTTCAGTCTTGCTAAGAGGGTCCCTTCCGGAGAAGCTGAGATGGACATTTAATCTATATGACATAAACAAGGATGGTTACATCAATAAGGAGGTAAGATGCCTCTATTGGACTTCACCCGTGAGTGACATCTGACTTCCCCAGGAAATCCATGGACTGAGATACTAATTACACACATGTTTAACTGTGGCAGTTTAGAGTTATACGAGCAGAGCAATGTGCTCTAAACATTAGCAGTAAATTCTCAGAAATTCTGTGGAATGATTCCTGTAGACAGCTCTGTACAAAGGTGAGTGGCCAGTTCATCTTAACATCCAGCAATCATTGAGGGCTCTGGCCCAGGACGCCAAGGAGAAATCCCATGGTCACAGTAAATGATTGGAAAGGTACAAGAGAAAGCTAATTCCCTGTTTCAGGCGACATTGAATTAATTGTGTTGACACTTACTTCATTCTCCCAGGAAATGACGGATATAGTAAAGGCGATTTACGACATGATGGGGAAGTACACCTACCCAGTTCTAAAGGACAATGCACCTAGACAGCATGTGGATGTCTTCTTCCAGGTAATGGATTGTATAAATTCACTATAAAAGAGTTCAAATTCCATTCACTTGCATGTTTTTAGACGAGTCACCTAATTTGGGGGAGTGCAAGAGACGAAGTGGATTAGTGTTACCTGCAAATTCCTGTGGGTTGTTGAGTATTTTTCTTGTAACAATGTCTACGTCATTCAAACCAGAGCAATGGCCTCATGTTCCTATCCATCTGTGTTTTGATTTAAAATAGGAATTTGTGTCATTTTGAAAAAGTGATATACACCATCATATAGATCATTATTTGGCATTCTTTGATGTTGATGGATATCAGTGACTATATTACCTTTTCAGAAGCTATCTTTCACTTTTTGAACAATTTATCTCACTCACAGAAAATGGACAAAAATAAGGATGGAGTTGTAACCATAGATGAATTTATTGAATCTTGCCTGCAGGTAAATCTCTTTCACCATCTAACAGCCCTCTCTTGATAAGTATTGGTGTTTGCTATTCACGTGCATCAGATATAATTGAACTATAACAGTGTATGGTCTCGAAGGATCTCTGAAGATGTGAATGAGATATCGTGATAATACAGCATGTTGGCAGAGTATGAGATACCCTTAAATCAAGGGATAATTCCAATTATTCATGTGTGAATTTGACAGTGTTGTTGGCAGTTTATTCAACCACAGGTGATCCTAAACAGACATTAATTGCAGAACCTAATGGTAAGTCTGGAGAGAGGGGAGTGGATGGGGGGTGGAGGACTTGGTGGAGGGTGGGTGGAGGGAGGGCTATCAGAGGGGTGGAGGGAAGGGAGGCAAAGCAGGATCTGAGAGGCATTACAGTCCCAATTAAGATCAGTAATCTGTGCACAGACTGGGGATTGAGGCTTTCAACCTGCTGCTGTGTAGTCTTGTGCCTCTCTGGGTAATTTATTTTTCCACAAGGCTATTGAGGAGCTAGTATTGTTTCTGTTTAAACATGTTATCCTGTTATGAAGGATTGATGCTAATTATATCAGTAACTAAAACCATAGCTGGTTGTCGGAAGCTAGGTGTGAGAAATGTGGGGCATTGGACAGGGTATTATAACATATGTGCAGTGCAATTGGCTCAGTCAGACGTAGATGCCCACTTTGACCTGGTTCTTTCAGTAGTCCATGTAGTGTATTGAGGAATTAGGAGGTGATGTGGACGCCATCAAAAGTGTCCTTGTTGTTTATGGACTGTAATTCACTGCATATCTGTGATTCCTATCAGGACGAGAATATCATGAGATCATTGCAACTCTTTGAAAACGTCATGTAGCTGCTCAGGATAAATCCTCCCAACAGGAGAACATTGGGATGATACTGGACATTCGCAATCGGTGGTTCAAACAGAACAGAAGACCCTCTTCTGCTCCCTGCAAGTGAACTCCAGCACCTGGAGTGTGGCGACTTCAGGCACATTTTCTTGAAAAAAATCGTCAGAGCTATCCTGAAAAAAAACTTTCAAAAGGATTGAGTGTTTCTTTTTTTTATTTTGTAAAGCATGCTGTCATGTAAAGGTGCCCGAATGGGTAAAATATACTGCTGATTAGAGATAATAGCTTTGGTGGGACCTTAGTTTCTGCCAATCACATTACTTTATGCTTCAGATGTAGCCAAACTAATTGCAACCACAAAGCACAATGCTGGAAACCTCCTCCATTTCTCTTCCTCCGCTGCTCTCGCTGTTTCTTCTCTCCATCACTCTTGCACTCTCCTTCCATAAAACCATAGAAATATACAGTATAGAAGGAGGCTATTCAGACCATCATGCCTGTGCTAAGTCTTTTAAAGAGTAAACCTTTCATAGAATCGTAGAATTATTCAGCACAGAAGGAGGCCAGCCCATCATCTCTCTGCCGGCACTTTAAAATGAGCTGTCCAAATCAAGCCCACTCCCCTGCTCTCTCCCCATTGCCCTGTAAATTTGTCCTCCCCAATTGCTTGCTATTTCCCCATTCCCTTGTAATTTACTCGTTTTTAGAAAACTATTTAGTTCTCTTTCAAAGCTAATATGGATTCTGCCTCAACCACCACTCCTGGCAGGACATTACGTAACCTAACCGCTCTGCGTGTGAGAAAACATCTAATCTCCCATTTGCTCGTTTACCAAAATCTTAAATTGATGCCCTCACTGACTCACCCACAACTGGAAATAATGATTCATTATTGACTCTATGGAAACCCCTCATCATTTTAAAGGCCTCTATCAGGTCACTCCTCAACCATCTCTTTTCTAATGTAAAACAGGAACCAGTTGCTCCAGTCTCTCCTCGCAGGCCAAACCACTCAATTCCTGGTGTCCACAATACAATACAAATTTGTGTTTACATTGCACTTTCACATCAGGAGGACATCTCAAAGCTCTGTACACTCCAAGGTTTGGACTTGAGTAAGGATGGGGCACAAAGGGAGTGAGGGGGGAAATGATGGGATATAATGAGACAGTCTTGAGACACACCTTGAAGGAGGCGAGGGAAGCGACAAGAAAATCATCCTGTAAATTTTATCCGCACGCCCTCTATTGCCTTGATATTCTTCTTCTAAGTGTGTGGACACAATATTTAAACTGTTATCAAACAAACAATGTATATGAGTTTTGCATTACTACTTTGATTTATATTTCTCTACCTCCATTTAAAAAACAAGGATTCTATTTGCCTTCTTGACAGCTTTATCCTCCTACCTTTAAAGATTCATATACAGTACTTAACTCCAATGGTCCCTCGACTTTTCCACTGCTTTTATTATGTTACCAGCTAACATATAGTTGTTCTCCTTATTCTTCACCCCCAAATGTATAACTTCAAGTTTGTCTGCTTTAAATTTCATGCCAACTCTCTCCCTGTTGTATTAATCAGTGTACGTCCCCACAAAGTTTACAGACTTCTTCATTGTTAGCTAAACTCAATTTTTTGTGTCACCTGCAAGCTCAGAAATGGTTCCCATTATACCAGAGTAAATAAATGGAGAAAGGCACTTGCTGTTAAATTGTGTATGTGGGGGGGGGGGGGGGGGGGCACTATTATTATTGTATAATCTCCCTGTAAATAGCAACCCCCTGCCCTCTATCCTATCAACTTTCTATCCATGCTGCTACATTAGTTCCAAGTATTTTTTAAAAGCAAAACAAGCCTCTAATATGGTTCCTATTAAATGCCCTCTGAAAATCTATAGATACCACAGTATCTAATCTCTCAGCTATTTTATCAAATCAATTTATTAGATTTTTCAAACAACACTTGGCCTTTACCAAATCCCAGTTGAATGTCTTTAAATTAACACATAATAATAATCCTTGCATTTGATACAGCGCCTTATGACATCTCAAAGCACTTCACAGAATACACTGTAAAGTGAAATGACTGTGTGTTTTGTAGGTGGAACATGTCTTTCCACATGGTTTATTAATATTATCCTGTAATATTGCCTCTAACATTTTTCCACTATGGACCCATTAGATAGACCGGTCTATAAATACTTTGCTCTTCACAATCTACCTCCTGTTCTTTAAGTATCTCTCTCTCTTGCACTCTCATTTTTCTTTCACCATTGCACAATCTTTGATAGATTCTCTCACACACTTTCTGTTTCTCAGTCACTGACTCCCCTTTTCTATTTAATTCTCTTTCTCTCTCACACTTAAAGGTCTCCATTTGATCTAGGAAAAACAGTTGTAAGCCAATTAACTTACTTAAGTTTCAACAAGACAGAAGCCATGTTCCTCGGCTCCCATCAATATCTTCTGTCGTGCTGTTCTGACCTCTTCAACCTCCCTGGTTTATCCCTCAGACTCACCAAATCAGTGTGAATCCTTGGCATCAGGTTCAACCCACAGCTGTCTCTTTTTTGCACTTTTTCTAGCTACCTCTCTTTTGATTTAATAAATTAGTTTGAATGGTCTCCTAATCTGTCATAGACTTCTATGGTTCTCTCTCAGGCTCTCTCGTGTTCTCTCTCATGTTGTTACTCTCTACAGCAAGCTATATGCATGGCATTTGAATAATCATATTTACATTAAATGTATATGACTCATTTGAACTCTAGTGGCTTAAATGTTTTTTACCTTTTCATTTTGAAAGGAACTGTGCTCTGCAATTAACATTGGTGGATCTTTGCTATGCCCTGAAGACTCATAATTAGATTAGAGACGTGGAATGTGGTTAACCTTGTGCATATATTTGACAGCTAGCAGCTCAGTGCGTTACATTTGCTGGACCTATAATTGATCCACCATTGTCTTGAAACAGTTGGAGTTCCAGAATCTCCCATTGATGTCCGTGTATTAATAACAAAACAAAAAAACACCTGAGACCTTTGCTCAAAGGTTCTCAGAGAGAGAAATTCAAAGGATCAACTTTGAAAGAGTGCTGTGCTTTTGGTAATTGTGGCATTAAATTAGACAAATTGACTGAAATGTGAAACGCAAGCCACTATGAGCAGCATTTGAATGTGAATACAGGAGGTTTTTCCCTTCATGTCTCAAAAGTGCACCAGCCCAGAATTTATTCCATGCAAAAGTCTTGAGCATATAAAAAGTATTTTTATTCTACCCCTTATTTTCTCATTATATACCCGGTTCCTTCTGCCATCGGTAGTAATTTAGAGGCAAGTCTGGTAAGTGGGATTCGCGTGATATCTTTTTCTCTGGCAGGAAAATTCAGAGAGACAGGTTCAGAATGTTCTAATTCAGGAAGCGTATCTATGTCTATATAGTTTTACATTCTATTGTTTTTATTTTTGGGTGACATATTAAAACATTTCGTATTAACAACGTTTCTGACTGCTGAGTTAATGAATGTTTCCCTTTGTCAATTTTCTCTCCTGAAGGTATTTGACCCTTAAGCGCTCTGGGACGCTACCCCGCGTGAAGGGCACTATACAAATCCAAATTGTTGTTGACATCTTTTTCGTTCCATTAGGAGATTGTTAGGGGGCATCTTACCCAAATGACCATGATGCATGTTTGAGTCTTGACAGTGTTGTAATATTGGGCTGCTGGCAGACTTCTCTGTGGACCTTCTGCACTACACCCACCATCTTGAACACTGGACCAACTGGCAGGACATGGTGATAGGGTCTTTCACACACACATTCCTATGTCCAGCTCCTGGAATCCACCTCGTTTGGCCTGCAGAGAGAAAGAAGCTACTGCTTAAACTCCACTACTCCAAATGGTGGAAACATCATTCGATGGGAAGGGGCATGTGGAGCTCCTGTGGCTCAGTGGTTAGAGCACTTGTCCTGCAAGCTGGGGAGACCTGTGTTCCAATCCAGGCAGGTCAGGGTGAAACCTTGGGCAAGTTTCCTAACTCCACACACCTAATAATAATCCCTCCCAAAAAAAACACAATAATAAAATTGGTCATTTCAATCCACGACTGTGTGTGGGACGCTGCTGTGCACAATTGGCCGCCACAATTTGCCCACAAATATAGTCAATTCACTTTACAGTATATTCTGTGAAGCGCTTTGGGACGTCGATAAAATGTGAAAAGCGCGATATCAAATGCAAGGATTATTATTATTATTATCATTATTATTATTATGTATCTGAGCTGTGGTCAGGAAGATGGTGGCGATGTCCTCACATGTTTCATGTTGAGCTTTGTTGTCCACCAGGAAGCTCACGTGGAATTCCTTGTACCTTCCATCCAACTAGTGAGGCTCAAACCTGCACTTATCAGATGTTGAATGTGCAACTAGTGACTATTCTCCTCGCGGGCAGTTCCAAGGAAGCTGGGTCTCCTTGGAACTGAACAGGCTCTAACCAGTCAAGGAGTCATCCCACTCAGCCCCTATTAACCCTACAATCAAAATCCTAACGATAGGGTTGTCTTAACTGAACAAGCATTGGGAAAGCTTGCCAGACAGCGATATCAATGGCAAGGTGTGCGGTTTTAGCTGGTGAGACTCTATCAGTTACACCAACACACACTCTGCGGTGCCCAAGCCTTGGCTTTTGGTAACCTGTATCTAATACTTTCCGGAACTAGGTAAACAGGATGCGTCCCTCCAGGGAGAGAGTATGTGCATTCCATCAATCTGTCTCTGAGATTTCCATGTGTGGGTGGGATGCATGGAAATCTCTGTTTGGTTTGGATACTCTTTAATCAGGATGATGGGTTTTTGCATATACTGTATCAGACACTGTGCTGCCCACCCCCTCCCCCCAAAAAAACCATAGTTAGCGAAGAGTGTGCAGGACTATTTGGAGAGATATACAGAAAATGGATGAAGAAAAGGCTTGAGAAGTTGGAAGGTGACAACAATGGACCAGATCTTTCTATGAGTTGGTTAGTGGGTGGAAAAGAAGGGAAGCCAGTAGAAATTTACTGGTGAGAGTTATGTTTTTTTTAACTTGCCTATCTCGATGTAATGGCCTTAACTTAATTTATTCGGTTCATTTATGCAGCTGGATTATCGTTTGTGTAGCGACGAGAACATTTAATCTTGTTTCTGTTGAGGCAGAGTGCTATGGTGTCAATGAGATGAGAGGGGATTAAAGTAAATTATGTACTGAGGGGTAGTAAAGTAAGTAAACCAGGTGTGGCATGTTTGTGTGTGTTTTGTTTTGCTGTA
The DNA here is from genome assembly GCA_035084275.1 of Hydrolagus colliei. Classification (NCBI taxonomy): domain Eukaryota; kingdom Metazoa; phylum Chordata; class Chondrichthyes; order Chimaeriformes; family Chimaeridae; genus Hydrolagus; species Hydrolagus colliei. The sequence continues at coordinate 12,376,008 of CM068752.1, forward strand.
AGGAGAATTAAAAGTAAGGATATCATTGGATGTTTTGGCATTTGCGTTCATGAGATAGTAGTTCCATTAGTTTATTGGAGGGGATGTACATGGGATAGATGGGTGATGTGGTGGGATAGATGGGTGATGGTTTGGCTTGTCATAATTCTGCACATATTTTAGGAGCAAGTTTATGCTTTCGTTCCATTTTAACTCAATAAATCATGACGTTCGTTAACTCGATGACCTGCAATTTACGTAAAATAACACCTGTATCTGATTACATCGGCCACATCTTAAATAATAGCTGTAATTCAATGAATATTTTCAAGTCTGTGGTCACTATTCAGTGGGTGGGTGTTGTGCGCTCAGCTGTGAAATCTCTCACTGTCGAATGCCCTGCCAACTCACTCACGCCCGAAAGCTGCATGAGGAAAATGTTCATATGTTCAAAGGCTCCATATCCATGGAGCCGTGCCCTAGCGTGATCAGTGTATTGAAGCGAAGCTGGGGGTATATTGGATTATAACCAAATAAATGAATAATTTGAGGCACAATGCCAATCTTGTTCGGAAAGAATTTCTCCTATGGTTCTGTACTTTCCTTCTGCTTTTTGGTTTCATGTCTGTTGTCATCAGTTACTGAGCTCTTTAGTTTGGTTTCTGATGTTATTTTTGTGTCCAGCATTTCCAACTTGCCATCCCCCCACATGTCCACAAGTCCCACCCTGCAAATATGTAATCCACAATGTTGTGTATCTCACTGCCTGAGGCTGCTGTCAAAGCCTCCACTCGGCCTCATGTGTTTAAACTTTTCGTTTGGAAATGGAATTCACTGATTAACTAGGTTAGCTTTAATTACAATTCCTCAGCCATTCTTTCAATACCTGGAGGCAGTCAGACTTTATGATAATCACAACTTGCATTTATATTCAGTAACAACTTCCAAGAGAGAATTGGACAGGTACTTGAAAGGGAAACGTTTGCAAGGAAATGGGGAAGAAGCAGGGGAGTGTTACTGATTTGGTAGATCTTTCAAAGAGCCAGCACAGGCACGACGGGCTGAATGGCCTCCGACTGTGCTGTAAGATTCTGTGATCCTATATACTGCCTTTCATGTAGGTTAGTGTCTCAGAGCACTGAATATACAATTGTAGAGGCAGAAATCATTACAATCATAGAATTGTACAGTACAAAGGAAGGCCATTTGGCCCCGTAATGTTATTTCATCCAGAAAACACAATGTAGATTTACTCAGTCCTTTAATTCAAACTTTCAAATCAAACTCTTTAAAAATGTCTCTTTCTAGTCTCTCTTTCAAAATCTGCCCAGTCACTCTTCCCAGAATCCTTTCATCCTTGTCTCATCCATATTCAATTGCCATTTATGTCCTTAAGGCAATATGCAACAGACCCAGCTGTCTGTGCTGGCTCTTTGAAGAGAGCTGTCCAAATCAATCCCATTTCTCTGATCTCTCTCCATAGCCCTGCAAACTTGTTCGCCCCAAATAATTAACTTTTCTCCTAAAAGTTGTTATCAAATTGGCTTCCACCACCCTTTCAGGCAATGCATTCCCGAGCCCAACAACTCGCTGCATGAAAAATGTCTGTTCACCTCTCCTCTGTTTGTTTAAAAACTATTTTAAAACGGTGTCCACAGGTTACCCACCCACTCACCAGTGGAAATAATTTCTCCGTGTTCATCCTATCATATCCTCTGATAATTTAGAAAACTTCTACTAAGTCTCATCTTAAATTTCTCTGCTCCAAGGAGAATAATCCCAGTTTCTTTCTAGCCTTCCCAGATAGCTGAAGTCCCTCATTCCTGGTGCTATCTTGATAAATCTCATTTGTATCCTCTCCAATGACTTTCCTGGTGGGGTAGCTCAATAGCATAACTCAGCACTTTAAGGGATGAGCAGAGAATAAATGGAAGGACAGCAGACCAGGTAAACAAACCCCTCAATACTGTAGTGGGGTTGGTGGGAACAGCTAGGATAATATCAGTGACATTAAGACATTAATCTCACAGTATAGTTTGGCTGTGAACTTGTTTATAAAAGTGCTTGAGACACTATTCACATGATGGAAACTATCCATAAGTATGTGTGTATATATATATATATGTATATGTGCAAGTTGTTGTTGTTGTGAAAGTTGTATCTATGATCAATATTAACTAATAATTAGTTTTGTCCACAAAATATAGTCACTACACTTTACAATATTATGTGAGATGTATTGAAGATTTGATAAGGCGGTATATTATATTATAATTAACTAATATAATGGTTAATTGGTTGCCCTGTAAATGATTCCATGTGTTTATCTCCAGGCAGTCCCTAGACCTGGACAGTAAACATTTGTAAATGTTTTTTAGTTCTTGGTTTACTTTATGATCGTATTTCTGTTTTATTTTATGAAATTTGAGTGGATTGTGTTTCGACTATAAAGAATGGTCAACACTGCTCCCTGGTGGCAGACTATGGAACTGCAAGTGAAAAATGTTGAAATATAACAGTAAGAAAAACAGCAATAATAATAATCCTTGCATTTGATATAGCGCTTTTCACATCTTCTAGACGTCTCAAAGTGCTGAACAGAATATACTGTCAAGTGAATTGACTGTATATTTGTGGGGAAAACACAGAAGCCAATTGCGCACAGCAGTGTCCCACAAACAGTCGTGGATTGAAATGACCAATTTTTTTTTGAGGGATTATTATTAGGCATGTGGAGTAAGGAAACTTGCCCAAGGTTTTGCCCTGACCCTGCCTGGATTTGAACACAGGTCTCACGCTTGTAAGGTGAGTGCTCTAACCACTGAGCTACAGTACTCCACAATATATACATATATATATATATATACATGTATAGATACCCTTGCGTTTGATATACAACCTGATCACATCATTAAAATGTCTACAAACATTTCACATGATATTCCATAAACGTAACGTGACTGTTTCGTGAGTCAATGCAGCAGAAAAGTTTAACCCAGCAATGTCCCACAAACTTTCATGAAGTGAGTATTTAGTGACCTTGTGTAACCAATTTATGATTTGGGAGTTTGTTGGTCAGAGTCCGTACATATATATTACGAGAGTCCCAACTATCTATCTCCTATCTACTTTCCCTAGGAATCTTGGGCACAATCCATCTTGGCTAGGTGCCTTGTCCTCTTTCTAACTGTGTAATTTATTTAATATCTCCCTTCTCCCTACCTTCACGGTTGTTAATAATAACACTAATAATCCTTGCATAATGTCTTTCACGTTTTCTCAAGGCGGTCCACAGGATATGCTGTCAATTGGATTGCAAATTCGCCTGCAAAATACAGTTAGTATTTTGCAGGCGAAATGTGGCAGCCAGTTTGAGCACAGAAATGCCCCAGAAACAGCTATGGAGACAGTGACCAATTTTATTTGGGGATTGTTGGCCAGGACACTGGGAGAAACTCCCTCCTGTGCCGGGGGATCTTTAACGTCCTGAACAGGCGGATGTGACCTCGGTTTAACATCTGAAGGATGGTGCCTTCGACCATGCAACATACCCTCCCTTTCCGTCACTTATCATTTTCCTTTGTGAAAACTGAGGCAATATATTCATTCATTATTTTGGTCATTTCCTTATTATCAGCTGTGACTGTATCCCCTTCTCTCTTTGCGGTCTATCTCTACATTCTTTCATTGCTAATGTGCATGTATAACACCTTGCTATTTCTTTACACAGTTTTTCCTAATGGGATAGTGCAGTGACAGGTGTTCCACAGAGGACTGCGGTACAGAGTCACTGTTCAGTGTATCTTGTGAAGTATTTTGAGACATTCTTACATTCTTCCAACACTAAAGCTATCGCAAATGTAAGGACTATTACTTAGAATGTGGAATCCGAGTCATGTTTGGAAGCTCCTCTGGTCATTGCATCACATGTTATCACGCAGCCAAAAGCAAAAGAACCAGATGGATCCATCCATCCATGCAGGACTAGTCAGTGAGGCAAGACTCGAAAACAAGTGAACGTTGTCAGTTGTTGCCTAATATGAATTATTTTCTTCTTCTGTATTAGGGGTCCACTTATGTGTTTTCTACTTGAGTTGTGACCTTTGTGAAAGGCCCTCTACAAATGTAATTTTGTTGTTGTTTGATCTTTACAGGCTGTGCTTGCTCTGACCGCCATGCCATAAATGCAATTGCTTTCCGCTGGATCCTGTTAAACTAATTTTAAATCAGGAATCTGATGGATGAAATGAAGCAGTTTGACAGATTAATTCAAGCTCACTGCAATGCTGAAATAAGCAAATTCCTTATTAAGCCTGATTATTACCAACTTCTAGACTGCTCACACATTCAGTGCTGCTGGATAAACCAGCCCATGCAAGTCTTCTTGTCAGTAACGCTTTATGTTCCCTGCTATAACTTACTGTCCAGGCAAATCCCAGACTTCAGCTTCTTCCAGGGCCTGTTTCTGTGGATAACCATAATAATAATAATCCTTGCATTTGATATAGCGCTTTTCACATTTTATCGACGTCTCAAAGCGCTTCACAGAATATACTGTAAAGTGAATTGACTGTATATTTGTGGGCAAAATACGGCAGCTGATTCCGCACAGCAGTGTGCCACAAACAGCCGTGGATTGAAATGACCAATTTTAATAATTGTGTTTTTTTTTGGAGGGATTACTATTAGGCGTGTGGAGTAAGGAAACTTGCCCCAGGTTTCGCCCTGACCTGCCTGGATTCGAACACAGGTCTCACACTTGTAAGGCGAGTGCTCCAGTGCTCCAAACACTGAGCTACAGGAGCTCCACAATTAGGACCACAATTATTGAAGTACAGTAACTTATTGTGCGAGTCAATGGATCATCCAGAACTCTGCAGCTCGTGTCCTCACCCTCACCAAGCTCCGCGACCACATCACTCCCACCCTTACCCGGCTCCATTGGCTCCCCAGAGGATCGAATTTCAGATCCTTGTCCTCACCTTCAAGGCCACCTTTGCTCCCCCCTACCTCTCCGACCTGCTGTCCCCCTATGAACCTCCCTGCTCGCTCCGTTCAGCGGGCTCCGGCCTGTTCCATGTCCGCCGACTGATCCGCCCTACCATTTCAGCCTCTCTGCCCCCACACTCTGGAACTCCATCCCACAGTCCCTGCTTCCTCCATTGCCTCCTTCAAGGCCGGTCTCAAGACCCTCCTCTTCGATCGTGCCTTCCGCCGCCCTTCCAACTCTCTCCCTTCCCAATTCTCTCCCGCCCCCTCCCCCCTCTACCCTGCACCCTCCCTTGTTCGGGTCCTGACTTGACTGTTCAGTGCCTTGAGACGTCCTCCCGACATGAAAGGTGCTCTATAAATGTAATTTTGTGGTTATTGTTGTTGTCTTCGACCAAGCCTTCATTCACCTTTCCATCACCGACCCCCTTGCCCTCTATCTTTGACTCTAAGTAGCAGCTCCTGTGCAAACCTTTGCCTGTCCAGCACTTAGGGACATCTTCCCAACATGAAAGGCACTGTACAAGTTCAAGTTGCTCCTGATGTGTCAGCGATTAGGGAGCGACAGTACTGCAGTAGGGATGCGGTCACACACAACACTGTACTTGGGTAGATAACAATGATTACGATTGGAGAGTGAGACCGACATCAGTCAGTCATGTCTGTAGGGACAGCATTGGGGGGGTGAGAGATCATCACTCTCCTCCGCCGGCAAATACAGAGAGCTCCGGAGAAAACTCAGAGAGCGAGACAAATAGAGAAGAGAGAAAATAAACGCTAAAAAGCTTTAAATGAAACAAATAAATGTTTCGCCTACAAAACATACAGTCAACTCACTCTACGGTACATTCTGTGAAGCACTTCGAGACGTCTCAACGACGTGATAAGGCGCTGTATCAAAGACGATTATTATTTTATTGTTATCACCAACAGAACAAGAGCAGCCCGAGTCCACTGATTACATCACGTCTGCAGTGCTTGGTTCCAGACTAGCTCCTGAAAGGTACACTCTGGCTTTATTCCTTTATTGTTGGCAATCCAAGCACAAAATTGACTCATCTATAAATCAAAGGGGTTTAGGAAAGCATACAAGCATCCCACCAGTGGGCCTATAATAGCAGCTTTGAATGCAGCATGCTGTTTGCGGAGGTTAGAAGCGGAAAAGCAATGAGTTGGAAGCAGGCGGGCAGTTGGCTGGCCTTTCCCTTTAACTAACTGCAACAGAGAAAACTTCTACAGATAGTCGACTCTCTTCTGAGCTTCACCTCCAATCACAGCTCTCGGCTGCTCGCAGGCCTCCTGTGGCTGTTTGCTGGCGGTGGCTCTTTGCCAACTTGGGCTGGGTCTCTCTGCAGACGATTACACGGAGCCATCAAGTGTGTGTCAGAATGGCACTGGATGTGGTGCAAAGCTAATGTTCGCAGCGATCCATCCCACCATCGGTCTGTCACTGGTTAACTCCTGTTTCTGCAAATACACTAGTTGACGACCAGCATTGCTGCCAAGGACATTATTTGAAAATAATAATCTTTTTTTCAACCACTTTAGTTTTTTGGGGAAAGAATGAAAATCTTTAGAGCTGGGACCTGACCCCAAGACACCGGTTCCCGCAGATTTGGATGCCAAGATGAAGCTGCCACTGTCAGCCACACTGCTTACCCTGCTCGCGGTGCAGGTAACGCAGGCACTGCCCCCCTTCTACCACAGAGGCTGGCTCAGGCTGCTAAAGGAAGGGGATGGCTGCGGACCTTGCCAGCCTCGCCTGTGCCCGCGGCCAATGGGCTGCGTGGCGGGCACAGTGTTGGATGAATGTGGCTGCTGCACTGAGTGCGCGAACGTGGAAGGGCAGATCTGTGACTTGGACAATACCAACCACTTCTATGGGAAGTGCGGAGAAGATCTAGACTGCCTGTTGGACCCCGATGCTGTTGCCTTCGGAGAGATTCCCGAACCCCAGTGTGTTTGCCGGTCCCAGGGCAGCCTCTGCGGAACAAACGGAAAGACATATAACAATATCTGCCGATTTAAGGAAGTGTTTTACACAGAGGGGAATGGAAACCTCAGCATCGAGCATCTGGGTCCCTGTGAGACAGGTAACAAAAATCATGTGTTTTATTAAGGATTAAAGTGCCTTTAAATCTGGTGTTTCGGTCTGAGCCATCGTGTTCATGCATCAATGCTACTTGATAAGTGTTTATAAAACCTGGCAGTCCACATCTGCATCCACTTACTAATCCTCGTCCCAAAATTGGTTCCAGCAATGCACGGTGGATTTAGCAATAAAACATGATGATGATAAAGAGCAAATTATTGTTTGCTTATCTTTATTTCTACACAGCTCCAGGACTTAACTCTTTCCCTTACTTTTTGGCGTGTCTTGTAGGTCAGTGCTGTTACAGGGAGAAGTGAAGAGTTTTTTCCAAGTTGTTTCAGTAAAGAGATGTAAATGTAACTTATGTTTTCCTTAAAGGAGACTTGCAGCCAAGGGCAGATTTCTGCTGCGTTCAGAATTTCCAGCACCTCACCAAGCAACGACTGATACTGCCAATAACTTTAAACCAAATTTATCTTTAATAGATCCAAATCTTGAGCACAAAATTATTCAAACCAGGCCTCCACAGCACTTACATTCACACTCACAAATAGAAACAATTACTCACTCACTTATTAAAATGCACTCACATGCACTCATACACTAAAACTTTTGTGCACAAACACAGCAATGTTATTAATTTAAAAAAAAAATTGGGGCTAATTGGATGTGTGCTTGCACAATTTGAGAACTTGTCAGTTATGATTTAGTATCTTCTCAAATCACTCGGTCAGTAAATTTATCATCAACAACAACAACAACTTCAACTTATATAGTGCCCTCCACGCCAGATGGCGTCTCAGAGCACTTGGGCTTTACATTCAGAGCTCACTGAATATATACAAAAAGCTTGAATATTGTGATATATAATGTGCTCATTAAATTATAAAGAGCAAACCAATTCATCAGTTAATTATCAACTAAGTGTGTGCTTCCCTTCAGTACACTTCACAACCCTGCCTTAACTTGGCAAACAGCACAAGCACATAACCAAACTCTAGAGTACAACTTTAGGTTGGCAAACTTCGGGGAGACAGGGGCTGAGCTAAAACACATACAGGCATTGCTCATGAAAAAATCAGTTGTGGAAAAATGGACGTCCTTAAAGAACATTGTGCATCATATGCAGGGTACATATATACTCAAGAACAGGGAAGCAAAATAAATAAAAAACACACAAAATGGAGAGAAAATGAAAATAACAACAACAAAAAATGTGCCTTTGGACAGTCAATGTTTCAGACCCGAGATGGGGTCGGGATCAGGGAGGGTGGAGGGAATGGAGGGATTTGCCAACAAGCAGTTGGTTTAGTCAAGCCTGGATGTGATGAAGGCATGATGCGGATTTCATGCCCTTCATCTCTATCCACCCTGTGACCCTACCTGACCCGGCCATTTTCTTAGTCCAGCAAACACCAGCTTGTTTTATGTTACCCCTCCTGCATCCACCCCACCCTCTCCATTTCCATTTTGCAAGTGGTCTCTGGACTCCATTCCTGGAGTTCCTCCGACTCGTTCCATCCCTCCCCTCTTTCAAGTCAAGACCTAACTCTTTGACCACGGTTTTGGTCGTCTTTTCCCCATCCTATCTCCCTCGGCTCCCACTCCAAGCTCAGGTGGCCAGCCAGCATTCCTGAGCACTATAAGATATACGTAAGACATAAAAAGTCACTGCATAAATCTTTTGGCTGCTGAGATGAGGGAATAGAAGGAATTGATGTACGGTATTGGTGGAGATTTGTGTGGAGTTCAGAAAATTGAACCGGAATGGACTTCGGTAAAACTCACATGAGTGTAATCTTTTAAGTCGATTAAATGCCTAAGTCATACATTCACCCAAGTCCCATTCAGTTTCCTATCAAATAAATTTAGATTTCTTTACACTACTCACCTCCTAACTTGTAATGTAATACCTACTCTCCATTACTCCCGCGCTTAACCGAGACCTTGAATCACAGGAAAAAAGAACTCCTGACAAAATGATGTCCGGACTCATTGATGCATGTGCACTTACTAGCTGGCTGCATTGAATCGCGGGAAAGCTAGTCTTCCTCTGTTGACACATGCGCAGATCAACTTCATTTCCAATGATTCAATACCATTCCAGTGTTTCCAATGTAAGTGCACATACAGTGATAGGTGACGCATTGAATCACAGGAAATGTATCACTGCGTGCTCACTGATTTTAAATTACTGAAATTACCGTCTTCATTTCATTACACATTAGCAGCGTAGATTATTCCTTAAATTGTATTTTCTACAACTTCTACAGTTTGTCATCAACTCAGACTTCACGTTAGTCAGATTAAACATCATGGTCCCGACTGATATGACTTATGTGAGTTTTGCTGTGGTTGGATTGACTAGTCTCTTTCCATGTTGTACATTCTATGTAAATCTATTTCAATCCTGGTCAACAATCCTCCCCAAAAATTGATCACTCGTCGTTTGTGTGGTCGACGATGTGTGCAAATAGCTACTGTGCTTGACTCCAACCCAGACATTTGGCTTGACAGAAATGATTGTACACCGTTTAAGATGTTTTGCCCTGAAATGGTGCAACATAAATGTAACATTTATTTAACCCAGAAGAAACAGCAAATTCAGAAGAGTAAAATAGGTCAAGTAACTATTCACACTAATGGGAGTAATACTCCTTGTGCTGAGTTTGTCTGCTCTAGATATAAAGTAATTTGGCAACAATAAAAAAAACATTAAAAGACTATGATGAAAAACACATTTATATTTGCAAAGTTATAAGGGAAGGAAAATATTTGGCCAGCAACTCTTCTACTCCATTACTTGCCAAAACCTTTGGCTGACATTGAATTCAGGACACATATAAATTAGAGATTTGACTCTTAATCCAGAGACCAACTCCAGGCACGTTGGAAATACTTTTGTATAACTGTGGCCAATTTTCTGAACGAGTCCATCTTTATTAAAGAGTAAGGGTTCGTTGAACACATTTCTCAACCAAATATATAGCTTTCTAGCACTAATGGTGTGTCAGCCTGGCTCAGTGGAAACCCTCTCGCTTCTGAATCAGAAGGTTATGGGTTCAGGACTCCACATCGCGATTTGGAATCACATAGTCTAAAATGATACTCCCAATGAAATGCTGGGGGGCTGTTGCATTGTCGGGGGTGCCGTCCTTTGGATGACACATTAACCTGAGTCAGAAAGTTATGGGTACAAGCCTTACATTGCAACTTGAGGTCACAGTTTAGGCGAACTCTGCAGTTCAGAGCTGTATGAGTAACCCATTGAGGAACTGTGAACTCGTAGTCTATGATGCCACTCCAATGTAGCATTGAGGAACCCTGTATTGTCGGAGGTGCCGTACTCTAAATGGGACTTTCAACCAAGGCCTTGTCTGCCAGTTTAGATACCATGGCACTAAAGAGAAAGGAGTTGAAAAGATAAGTTTCTCCCCTTATTCATCAAAATTCCCACAAATAGACAAAAGGTCATTCACTTCATCTTATTTGTGGGAGATTGCTGTGTCCAAATTGGCTGCCATTTATGCCTACAAATTACATTGCCACCCAACTTGGCACCGATTTGAGACATTTTAATATTGTAGGCATTAAATCAAATGCCTAAATCAAGCTAATGCCATTTTTATTTCTGGTTATATATTACTGGAGATCAAAAATGAAACAATGTGAATATTTTCTAGCTTCAGTGCATTGCTTATCTTCACTCAGCTCCCTGGATCTCATCACCCCCTCGTGATGTGCAGAATTTCACTGGCAATGACATTGTGTTTGGCTGTGAGGTGTCTGCCTATCCCGTGGCATTGGTGGAATGGAAAAAGAAAGGAATTGATAACTCCCTCCCTGGAGATGATTCACACATATCAATCCAGGTAAAGATCCAGCAACGACACAATAGATTAGATGACATGTATGTGTTTGTGAACGAAACTTGTATATTTATCATTGATAAATAATTATTTCAATCAGTCTTGTGCGGAGTTGGCAGTTAGAGGCTCCCTTGAGGTTCAGACCTCCGATGCCTGAGGGCTAAGATACCAGTTAGCCAGGAGGGCTTCCACTTCCACATTGTGTGTGTAAAATTCTTAAATACATCATTATTTGGAAGCTGTTTCATTTTTTTAAAAAATACAGAAGACATCGAAACACAGACTGATTGAAGAATTTTCCACAACATGGATTATTGCTTATCTTGTGCTCAGTGTCTGCATTCTGTGCTGTTTGTGAGAAACCAATGCTACATTCTGGGTAATATTTTGGATGTTATCAGGATGTTAATCTGTTTCTGCTCAACTTTCACAGAAATCTGCCTCAGAAATTGAAGATATCAAAAACTGTTTGGATCATTTAATCCAGAATTCTGTTACAAGTAAGCGGCAACTCGCCACTTGAGAGGTTGGGTCTGACACTCCTCTATGGTCGAGAGAGGGCTAATGCCACCAGCAGCTCCCTTATAATGTGCATTACTGCACTGGGTAGTTGAGAATTATAGAGGAAGTCACTTGTTTAGATAGGTGGAATGCCTTGAATTCACAGTTTGGTTTGCATACTCCTAAGCATGGTGATGGGCGTGTATCAGACACCCATCTGACCACCCACAAAAATGCACTGGACCTGTTAATAATATTCAAAAATAGCTTACCCAAATACCCGGTGAATAAAATATCAACTTTCTGCAAAATGTAGCTATATTCAGAAGCTCAAATATACTAAGAAAAGTATCATCCATTAATGTGTAATTTTGGAATGTTATTGGTCAGGCTGACACTTTATCATGCAGTTGACACACATCAAAGCACTTCACAAGATATACTGCAAAGTGGATTGACTGTACTTTGTGGGCGGAATGCGGCAGCCGGTTGTGTACAGCAATGTTCAACAAGCAAGCAGTGAGCAAAGTATTTGATTTGGGAGATTGTTAGCCAGGATACAGGGAGAATCTCCCTTCTTTTTTTTGAATAGTACCATGGGATCTTTAACATCCATCTGGACAGCCAGGTGGGAAAGCTCATCTGAACGCCTCATCTGAAGGACGGAATAGATGCGGAAGATGTGGTCCCGACCCCTGACTATTCAACACCTTGGGACCATCTCCTGACATGAAAGGCGCTCTACAAATGTAATTTTGCTGTTGGTGTTGTTAGATTCAATGGTTCAAATGGGCCTCTTGGAGTGTGTATGATTCTACGTCCCATTCCTTGTTATGTTATTGTTTTCAGGCAAGAGGTGGGCCTCAGCGATACGGTATAACCGGGTGGCTGCAGATACAAGGGGTGAAGAAATCTGATGAAGGAATCTACATCTGCTACACAAAGAACCAGTATGGAGAAGCATTTGCCTCTGCAAGTTTGAGTGTTTATGATTTGGGTAAGAATTTACCATATTTATGGGTGACTTCCGTAACTAATTTCTATCTCTATGCCTCCACTTTGATTCTGGGACCTTTGCTGTTTCTCTAGTTGACACCCCACAGCGTCAAGCTGCATGGATCTACATACACTCTACCTCACTCTGCTTGTGTGGAACCTTAGTGTCTTGATTGACTCCCATCTTTTCTTTAAACTCTACATCCATGCTGTGACCCACACAGTGTTCCCCATGTCCACAATATTACGATTCCCAGCAGGGCGAAAAGTTGGGCAAGTTTCCAACTTCACAATGCCTCTGTTTATTTAGCAGTTATTATAATAATAATAATACTTGCATTTGATATAGAGTTTTTCACATCTTATCAACATCTCAAAGTGCTTCACAGAATATACTGTAAAGTGAATTGAATGCATTTTTATGGCAGAAAGAACCCGGTTGTTTGGCTAGTGTATTGGCAGATTGCTTTCCTGGGGATAATAATTCCTTCAATAGAAATTGGTCACTCAATCTAGAAAACTGGTTGTTGGATACTGCTGTGCTTAATTGGCTGCCACGTGTCGCCCACAAAATATACAGGAAACTCACTTTACGGTGTATTCTGTAAAGCGCTCGAGACATCTTACAGATGTGGTAAGGTGCTTTATCAAATGCAATGATTATCATTATTATTGTTAATAATAAATTTAAGATTGTTGTTTTAGCTCTAATCAGTTTTCTTTCTTCCTTATAATAAAAATAATATTTGTTGTGCCCCAAACCAACAGAGATTGGGTTTTAAAGCTCATACTCAAATATTACTTAGAACAGATCCCATCCTCGCACTGAGTTGTGAAGTTGTCAAGCATTGATTGCATTGATGTGAGCAGGACTGGTGTGGAAATCAAGACCACTTTTTCTGCTTTGTTTTGTGTTTGTTCTTCAGTGCAGGATTAATGCAAATTTTATTTGAAAAACAGATTCGCCATTTGCAATGAGATTGAATTTTCACAACAGAGATACAAATGAAGATGAAGAAGATGATGATGAAGATGAGGATTATGAGATCTCTGGTGACTACAATTAATGAAACACATATTATGTAACAGTGCCTTGGTAAATCCACTGCAGTATTGTTAGACAAGCTGTAACCAGTTAGCAATAGTGGATTGTCTTCAAACACTGAGTTGTATCTAATCTAGCTACTGGCTATTCATGAAGGTACAAACTGTGGGAAGTTGTTACCTAGAATTTTGAACTGTATCTAACCCACTTTGACATTACGATGGTTAACTGATGGTTAATTTTCAGTAGTGTGCTTCACTTTGCTTCATTCTATTCTAGTGATTGTTCCCATAACATTACAATACTGTGTTTATTGGAATTCAGCAAGTCCAAATTGAAGTGCCGAACAACAATACGAATAATCAATAAGAAGTCACTTTGAGACTATCAAACCTGCTTTTTCCACCTACAAAGAACCATTTGCCTAACATCGACAATATCTCAACTATTTCTCGAGTAAACATTCTTTGTCATAGCTATCTTGTTAGTTCCGCTCTTCATTGCTGTATAAATGTCTTCAATGGATGATATCTGCCACTTTTTGGTCTTCACCTGCCCCTATAAACCTAGGAATCATTTTGAGTTATGAAATATTGGATTGTCTCCATTTGTGCCTTTTCCTGTCAATTTTTCTCTTTCAATTTTATGTGCCCTTTTGAAGGTTCTCACTAATTCTTCTTCAACTTGAATATGGATTCACAGGTATCACATCCCTTGAAACCTTACTAAATATTAGTATCCAATAATGATCCCTGACAGTGAATTGGCGGGTTATTTGACCATGGGATGCTTCATGCTCAAACTCAATATTGTCCTAACCTGATATCAACATATGTACCTTATAATCCTCTTAGGGAGGTCAATGATTAGTTAAGAATGCTACTTAATTTATCACTCTCTACCCCAGGGTTGAAAAAGACAATTATAGGCCCAGCTGTTGCCCTACTTAAAATTGTCTAATCCAGTACTTGATGTGACTCTCTGGTCTCTATGGTCTGGACTTCCAGTCAGCACCTTTAACAGAGAATTCCTTTTTTAAAAACATTTGGTCATCATCACATTGACACTGTTTTCTTCTCCCTATCCCTCAGAGCAAAAGGAAGGAGTTTCGTATTGTGGTACTTTTTCGTAGTTGATTCCAACAGCAACACAACATTTTGATTGTGGTTGTGGAGAAATACCAGTATAATGGAAATAAATTTACAGCTAAATTTACTAAATGTGTGGCATTCCAATAATACACAGTAAAAGTCACATATGTCTTATCTTTATAAATTATAACAATTGTACAGAGAATTTAATGTGCACGAATCCTGTTCTGTTCTTTGTTGGAGTTGGTTAAAATGACAGTTAATCCAGCAGTACAGAAATTGTACTTGGTTTAGGACTGCCGGGATCGACAGTTTGGAGGGAGCTTTAATTAGTTTTTTTCATGCTGGACCATGATAAAAAAAAATTATTCAAAGTTAGATCTCCTTAAAATTGAGTTGGTTCCAATGTAACATATAATCACTTGAAGATTAGAATGGAGCAAGTCTTCTGGCGAGTTTTCACTGCTTGAGCAATATAGATTAACAGTAATCTATCGTTCAGTGATAACAGAACTCTGTCTGGCCAGATAACAGGATTACAGTAAAGCAATCCCCTGGGGCCTTGGATTCTTTCCAGCCAACTCCTGTTAACTTTAAGAAGTCTGAGCCCTAATCGTAGAGTAAAATGTTGCTAGAGAAACAGCAAGAAGTTTCTCTCTGTTTCCAAGCACTATGGTATTACTGTACTTGGTACTCCCCATCAGGAACTGGAGCCTGCAAAGACCGGTTGTTGGCAATTTATGCCCAAACTCTTGAGGATTAGGTTAGAAGGGTATGATAGAGTAGTCTCTCCATGTCAGACAGATGGAAACTGAAAACATGTGGACACTCAATTAACCATGTTAATTATTTAGCATGGGTTTTCTGCAGGGTCAGATAATTTGTTTCATCAAATATAACTATCATTCATCAACTTCACAAGTAAAGTCATCCACAAGAAAGGTTTTTTTTCAAAATAATTGTTCCAAATGCTATGAACAGAATACATAAATAATTAAAATGTCACACCATTCTTGAAACTGACCTTAATTTGTGGCTTTCTTAATTCTTTATCCATCAGTTAGTCACATTATTAGGTAGATTTATTTCAGGGTATCTGACAATACAATGTAAATTTGGAAAATGCTGACAATCTCATGGTTGAGAGCAAACAATTCACGGGGGAGTTTAGAAGTAATTTCTTCACTCAAAACGTTTTTAAAATTTCCATGTAGAGTCTAGATTTACTCCATTAATGGTGAGTTTATTTGAATGTACAGAAATTATAGTTCATAACGAATTTATAGGAAACAGGCTTCAAAATTAAAGATAGCATTTGAGATGCAAGTTCTGAACACTCTGAAATGTTACATTAATAGAGAGAACAAATCTAGATGGAATCTAGGTAGAAATTTGCTGCATTCATTTCATAATTAGGAAACATTTGATAACTGCACTACTCACACCCCACTCATCTTCCATTCTCTCACATGATACTGTGGCATTCTACACTTCCATCGTTCCCCCTCTACTACATAATCACCGTCTGTACTTTGAGCCACTACACCCCAATCTCTGCAACTCTCTGCCTCAATCCCTCTGTTTTGGCCCCACTTTACCCATCATTAGATTGCACTTTCTCTTCCACCGTGTCAACAGTCACCCCCACTTTCGCCCTGGCTCGGTGTCAAGCTACCGTTGTTAAGTGCTTCAAGACTTGTAGTCCTTAAACTGAAAGGGCACTTGTAGCCCATATTACAACTACCCCATGTTTACGGCAATATATAAATTGTTACTGTTGGCAATATATATAACACTCCCCTCCAGGGAAGTGCAATGATTTTTCTTCATCCTTGATCAACTGCAATTTTAATCCAATTTATTTTAAATGTGAGATTTACTTGTTGGAGGTGTTTCGGGTGATTGTTTGATTAACTCTCTGTGGCAGAGTACATTTTAAGTGACGCAGAGGCTAAAGTCCAGCCAAAGGTTAATACTCCCTTAAATATTATTATTTCTGGGTTTGGGGAAGTGTGCAAATGTTACTACTCTTTCAAGCCCAATGAACAAAGATTGAGTACAAAAATGAGAAGTTTCTAATGACAATCGGGATTGGCACCAATTTCTGGGTGGAAAGTTTTTAGTTTCCAATGACTAAATATTTTTTAAATGTTGATTTTTTAAAAATGGTCAAATGAGCTAGAAGAAGGAGATTTAATTTACTCTAAACGGTCCTTCTACCCCAGTGAAGCTGTTAAAGTACTGTTCACCACCTTGGGACGACCTCCCGATGTGAAAGGTGTTCTATAAATGTAATTCTGTTGTGGTTGTTGTATATGTTTTTTAACACAAAGTAAACATTACAAACACTACCCGCAATAAATACCGTTTGTACTCACTAAAGCGTAGATGCTAAAAGATTGCCATAGATTAAGAAGTGTAGGCTTCTGAGGAAATAATTGAGCATTTGATAAATTTGCTAAAGTAATTTTGTAGGCTTTGGAAAAGGTAAAGTTCATGGATTTTATTGCAAACATATTAAACCTCACATGCATCGTATCAGTTATAGATAATATGACATTATTTATGTCAAACTTTCATATGTCATATCATATATGATTTATGTAAAGTTATGTATAAGTTAGATATTATATGAATGACACATAAATATATACAGTACACAATACTGAACTGGCTAGCAAACATTAAGGCAAGATTTTTGTACAATGTTTAACCCAGGCGCATTAAGCTACGGTAGCCAATTCTTTCCATATACAGTACTGCAGGATACTGTACCTCATGGGCAGAAAACATGTACAAGCAGGGTGGTCCAATCTTTTGGCTGCTGAGAGGCAGATGCCATGTTTGAGAACCACAAAAAGCTGTGCTCACTTTCCTTCTCTCTGCTCTTGCTTGCTCGCTGTATCCCTCTACAATTTGTATTTAGATCAGGTTATGCAAGGCTTAAACTGGTTGAAACTGAAGCCAACAGGCGATGGGAAAAATACTCTAATCCCATTCCCTGCTTTTTCTTATACTCATTTAGAGGATTACTCTTCAATACTTATCTAATTTTCTTTTAAATGTTGAATGGTCTTACCTAAAGGATTATAATTTCAAACTTTAAAGATGTCTCCAACTGACCACAATTATTATGAATGTGCTAATGAAGATTGAATGTTAATCATTTTGCATTATATGCTTAATAGAAATAAAAAATGTTTGCGTTTGATAGAACAGTTTAGCACGTGAAACTGTCTCAAACATATTGTTTTTATAAATACCTGTAGTTACTATTATGTAGGCAAATCGGGCAACTGATCTGATGTCTCACAAACATGTGATTAATGGCCGATTTAAGTAAATTTGAATGAGGGAACAATACCAGTCAGGACTACTCTGTGCTCCTTTTCCAAATCATTCATTGGGATTATTCTTGCCCACCTCAAAATGACCTAGTTTTAAGAACAGCGCATCCAACAATTCAGCATTCCCTCAGATTTGAGATTGCTGGGGCTCTATAATACAATCATATCATACAAGACACCTATGTTGTTTTACATATACATAAAGCATCTTAACATTTACTTGGTTAATCTGTTACATAGTGTCAAAACATCTCCATCTAACTATTTCACAGAATGTTAAAAATATTGTAGTTTTTGAGATATACTCTGAATCACATGTAATTGGGGATATTAATGAAAAAAAACACTGATTTTTGTGAATACATTGCAAAGAGTTTTCAAATTCTGCTGCATGTATCTAGATAGCCAGTTTAAAAAATATGTTAGATTAAAAACTGGTTGAGGTGAATGGGTTATGCTATTTCTTGTGCTGACAAATTTTAAACCGTCATGATTGATGATAGCATTGATGGCAACATTCAACAGGAAATATATCTCAAAGATTTGAAAGCAATTCCTCTTCCCACTGTACAACATCCATGGTTGCTTTATCATTGTGTTGTTAGTAAACGTGTTGCAAAATATTCTTCACAACTATCACTTCCCATTGTATGTGTTTTTTCTAAATACCTTAAATGGTATATATAAACATTTAGCACTGGTTGAAAAGTTTATTGTGTTGGTTGCAATAGTCTTAGTGTATAAACTTACAATTACAATTTGCTGTGCTAAAATCTTGAAGAAATATACTGTATATATTGCAAAATACTTTGTTTTAAGTAAATAAATGGAATCAAAGCAGTTTATTGGTTTGGGGATTGTATGTGACATCTTGCTAGCGAGAAATATTTACACCTGTACTTATCGCTGTGCTATCAATAAAGAGGGCCAGTCTGGCTCATTGATGACTGGTGGGTGCATTGCATTACTGATTGGATGGTATGGTGCAATTGCATTACTGTTCTTATTTATTTACCTTCTGTGCCACTGCATCAAGGATTGGGTTAAGTGGACTGATATACAGGTCAAAGGCAGGGTGACATGTTGGGAAACAACAACAACAACAACAAAATTACATTTATATATCGCCTTTCACTTTGGGAGGACGTCCCAATGCGCTGGACAGTCGATGTTTTAGATCTGAGCTGGGGTTGGGATCGGGGAGGGTGGAGGGAAAGGATGGAATTTGGGGTGACTGATGTGACTGTCGAAGAGGAGGGTCTTGAGGTGGAACTTGAAGGAGGCTAGGGAGCGCGCGAGGTGGAGAGACTGTGGTGGGTCGGTGTATATGGAGCAGATCAGAGCCTGCTGAGTGGTGGGAGTGGACAGGTTGGTAGGGGTTTAGTAGATCACAGAGGTAAGGTGCGGCAAGGCCATGGAGGGTTTTGAAGGTGTGGACCAGAATCTTGAATAGAATCCTCTGGGTGATGGGGAGCCAATGGCGTTGGTTGTTGGTTGATTAGCAGATCGGTTTTCTGCGGATAATAATCACTTAATGCTCATTCAATCCATGACTGTTTGTGGAATGTTATTGTGCATAATTATGCTGCCGATTTGCCAACAAATATACAATCATTTCCATTTCACAGTAATTCCTGTGAAGCTCTTTGAGTCTTTGTTCATTTGTATTAAGGCACTTTATGTATTATTAGTAGTCTCTAGATATTCACCTTCCCCTCTCTTCTTCACTTCATTCTCGTTCTGATATCCATTGGGTGTTAAAGTTTTCAATGAATTTTGATACCTGGCCAAAAAAACGCAAGTCTCACCTGGCTCATTGTTTGGTTTTGGAATGAGCAATTGGTTACACCCACAGGGTGGAATGTAACAACAGGATTGTCTATGGGTTTGACTCCCAACTTATAATGTGCCGAAGCTGAAGATGTTGTCCCTATGTTAATACTAAAGCCATTTTATCATCCTATCTAAAATGCAAGTTATTTTTATCGTTGCTTTCAATCCAGGTAAATACAAATTGTATGTAATTACGGTGTTACCATTCCCAAATTTGCCGTATGTAAAGTTAAAATGGAAGATTAATAATTGGGATTACCAATTAATAAAGATTACCATTACAAATTATAACTGAACAACAACATCAACAAAATTACATTGAAAGAGCACCTTTCACAATGGGAGGTATAATGATCTGCCATTAAACCAAAACAAAGGTGACTTTTTTGACTGGCTGAAAGATTGAACCCAAATTTGAGGGAAGGAGACTGATCCATAATAACAAGTTTGCTGCTTGTGTAGGCAAGAGCTCATTGTCTGGGGAACCGTGTTGGCATATCAAGCCTGGATATGATATGTATGACAGGGGAATAGTGGTCCACCAACAACAACAAAATTACATTTATAGAGTGCCTTTCACGTCGGGAGGATGGGTCCAAGGGGAGAGGTAAAGGCAAAGGTGGACAATATTTCAGAGGTGCAGGAAGTGTGAAATGGGACATATCACGAATGTGGGCAGCTGTATTAAACTAGTCAAATAAGACAGGTTCCACTCACCATCTCCATAAGGTGAAGTATACTACCATATAGATTGATGCTGTCAGCTTCTCAGTTGAGAAGGTGTTGATGGGAGCCAAGCAGGAGAGCCTCTGTCTCGTTTCATGTCCCAACTTAGATCTTGAACCCACAAACTTCTGACTCAGAGGCTGGAGTGCTACCACTGCGCCAGGCTGACACACAATTAGGCACAGGTTGGCAAGAGGTAAGGCTTAGGAAGCCCAGAATATGCTAAAAGATAACAAGCTAAAACCATTGCATTAAAAGCACTTTCTGTTAAGATTTCTGCTGCTTGTATAGTTCAGCCCAACCGACAAGTTGGTGCTTTAGACTGTGGGGTTAACAGGAGCTGGGTGGGATGGAATCTCTGCTCTCAGGGACATGTCTGCCCCTTTCAAGTTTTACAAGTGTACCAGGCTGAGCTCACACCACCACAGAGGATAATCTTGATTTGGACATTCTATTATCTTGCAGCTAGTTCAATTCCTATGAGACATGCTAATATTTTCCAAGGAGTTCATCACTAGTTCATTATTTAACACCAGACAAGCGCTGGTTTGAGCCCTCGCTAGTTGGATGACAAATATCAGGAACTCCTCCTGTTCTGTCAGCCTGCCTTTCAGACATCAGGGGCTGGATGAGCACAAATTTCTTGCAGCTGAATGTTGACAAGACAGAGGCCATACTCCTTGGCTCTCGTCAACGTCTCCATTTGCACGGCTCTCACCTCCTCCACCTTCCCGGTCGGCCCCTAAAACTCCGAACCTGTCCACAACCTTGTCATCAGGTTCGACCCCCAACTGTCCTTCCTCCCCCACATCCGGTCCGTCACCAGCACTGCCTTCTACCACCTCTGACGGATTGCCCGTCTCCGGCAATACCTCACCTTAAAAGCCGCCGAAACCTTGGTCCACGCCTTTGTCACCTCTCGGCTGGACTACTGCAACACCCTCCTCGCCGGTCTCCCCTCCACCACAATCCTCAAAATCCAGCTTATCCAAAACTCTGCCGCCCCCATACTCACATACTCTAAGCTTCGCTCCCCCATTACCCCAGTCCTTGCCAGACTTCACTGGCTCCCTATCCCAGAGAGGATCGACTTTCAGATCCTCACCCTTGTTTTCAAATCTCTCCACTTCTCTGCACCCCCTTATCTCTCTGATCTCCTCTCCCCCCAACCCAGCACCCGCTGCCTTCGCTCCTCTGGGTCTGGCCTCCTCCATGTCCCCCGAATCCCCCGCTCCACCCTCGGCGGCCGTGCCTTCAGCCACTACGCCCCGAGGCTCTGGAACTCCCTTCCTCACTCCCTTCGCCTCGCCCCCTCTCTTCCCAGTTCCAGTTGAAGACCTTTCTCTTTGACCGAGCTTTTGGTCACCTTTCTTCCCCTGCCCCTGGCTCGGTCCCGGGATCCGCGACTTTGAAGCGCTCTGAGACGCCGTCCAGCGTGGAGGGCGCTATATAAATCGAAGTTGTTGTTGTTGTTGGTTGGCAAATATCAGGAACTCCTCGCGAGCTCAGCAGGAAATGGGTGAGAGTATTGTCACCTGCTTCTTGATTAGCTACAAAATATACGGTCAATTAAGTGTACAGTATATTCTGCGTAGCACTTTGATACATCTCAGAGATGTGATAAGACAATACATCAAATGCAAGGATTATACTGAATATTATTATAGGTCAGTCACACATCTCTACTCAGTTAGCGATGGCTCTACCTGTTCCGGGAAAATGATCATGTCTTCATGAACGCAGACTCCATCAGCATCACATAAGTTAATTTTAAAAATCCCGACCACTTGCCGTGATTTTTGCATTCGAAGCGCTTGCGAATATGTGGTATTTTATTGCAGTTTCTAATATGCCAAAGTTTTGAGTGAACAGTTTATTGCATGGGCCCAGACATCGTTCTGTGTAATCAAGACACCAAGGCAGCTCGCAGTAAGATATTGAGTTGCATCATGGTTTCTATGTGTGTATTTACAAAGCACTGCCAAGGCTAATATTGTTAGTAGAATATGTACCTCGATGATTTGTACAAATAAGCAATGCTCACTTGCAAAGCATAACGATAGCCATTGTGGCTTTTAATATAACTAAGCTTCTGAAAAGTCAGGCGTGCTATACTCCTGTTGGATCACCAATCATGAACGACCCTCTTCCCTCCTTCAAGGCATGTATCAAGATATTCTTCTTCAATTGTGCCTTCGGCCAAACTCGTACTCTCCCTGCCCTCCACCCTTCCCTTTCTCAACCCCACTGTTTGAACAAGCCTAACAGTGGTGTTTCAATAATATTTGTTACCAATAGATCTTTTCATGAACTTCAGTAAATGTAATCTTTCAAATTAAATGAAATTTTGAAGCTGTGATAGTTTTTTAAGCTTGCTTTGCCAAACAATGTGGAAAATTGCTGCCAGTTCTTGTAAAATCTGTACAGTACATTATTTTGGTCATTTGTAGAATGTTTCCAAGGAACTGGAATATATTAATACAAATTGTTGAGTAGAAAGAGCAAACTTCAGTAGTTTAGTTAAACATATAGATTGTTTCACGTGATCTCTGATGTTATCTGATTAAAACGCTAGGTGTGGTGCATTTAATAACTTACGTGAGTGTACTTAAATGGAGTGCACATCAAGTAAAATATAGTCTGGTGGATTCAGCCTGAGTTCTAATTAAGATAGTAAAAGGAAAGCTAGTATTACAGTGTTATTATCTGGTTACAAGATCCAATTCCATAGATCTATTGTTATTCAAACTTTGAAACAAACTTCTAACCTCCTTTACATATTAACCCTTATTTTATTGACAGATTTACTGTATGTGTACATGTATTTCTTGTTGGCGTTTCTGACCGTATCATTGCTGTTTTGATGCACAAATGGAGACAATTTGAGAAAATATCCAATGAGCATTTTGCAGATTGCCTTTGGCAATGTTGGCCAATGATAGAATTTTCTATTATAATGCGTGTAATGCTCGCCATAAGTTTTCTCCAATTATGTAAATACCTCCATGAGGCCTCAGACCTGATAAACAAAATGTGTGCAGTAGAGAAAGCCTGTTAGATTTCACAGACTGCCCGCAATCTCTCAGCAAGTGAGTCCATTTTTTTCCCCTTTTTGAATGTCCATGTATCTTCATCAATATGATTGATGGCAACGTCAGAAACTGAACATTTTGTTTCTGTTTGCACCATCCAGTGATTCTATTCAAGTAATCCCAAATCGGATATGGCATAGATCTGATGCAATTCTCCTCTATTGCGCCCCATCAATGATCCGTCCACTTTAACAATGTACCTGTAGATTGATTCCATTCCTCGCGCAATCTTATCATTAGGGTTAGATTGTAGCACTTGACTGCACCAGAATGCTATGGACTTGCAATAAATTTTCTGGGACTTTCATTCTGACTGTCCTAAGTTATTTCATACAAAACCCATAACCACTCCAAAGAGCATATCAACCAGCATCACTTACGTCCTAATCTTAAAATAAAAGCCAGTACAGTTAGAAATTATATTCAGAAGCATTTCTCTGTAAAGATGTTATGTAAGTAGACAGACGGATGGATGGACAGATGATGTGTATACATATATAATAATAAATAATCATTTTATTTGATCATTTAAAATTTTAAGACAAAATGGTCTTACAGGCTGAAAAAAACATGGAATTTCCACAGCTTGTGTTAAGAGATGATGGATGGTATCAACTCAAATAACTTTGATAAGTTTTTAAAGTGACAGTGGGATGATGTCTGTCAGACATCAAGCCTGGATGAGGGCAAAGTTATTTCAATCAAACGTCGAAAAAAGATCTTTGAGAATGATCTTTGGCTCCCATCGATGTCTTCTGTCCTGCGGTTCAGACCTCCTCAACCTACCCGATCTGTCTTTAAAACTCTCTCAATCCATGCACAAATTAGGGGTCAGGTTCAACCCCAGTTATCCTTCCTGCCCTATATCCAGTCTCTGGCTGGGACCACTTTCCTCCACCTCTGCCACATTGCCCATCGCCAACAGTACCTCACTCCACAAATTGCCGAAAGCCTTGTCCATGCCTTCATCACCTCTCGTCTAGACTACTCAAACGACATCCTTGCCAGTCTCCTCTCCTGTTCACAAAATTCCAACCCCCGCATTCTCACCCGCACTAAACTCTGCACCCTGATTATCCCACACCTTGCCAAACTCCATTGGCTCCCTGTCACAGAGTGGATTGACATCAAAATCCTCACTCTGATGTTTAAATGCCACACACCCTTATTTCTCCAACCTCCTCTCTCCTCACAGCACTATCTGCTACCTCCACTCTACTGGCTTTGGCTTCATCCATTGTCCCTTAAATCCTCCGCTCCACCATCGACAACCGTGTCTTCAGCCACCACACCCTGAAGCTATGCCCCCTCTTTCACCATTTTTAGAGACTT
The DNA here is from genome assembly GCA_035084275.1 of Hydrolagus colliei. Taxonomy (NCBI): domain Eukaryota; kingdom Metazoa; phylum Chordata; class Chondrichthyes; order Chimaeriformes; family Chimaeridae; genus Hydrolagus; species Hydrolagus colliei. Next base: position 12,400,900 of record CM068752.1, read on the forward strand.
TCCTCTTGAACTGTGCCTTCCCCCGGCTCAGCATTGGGCTCTGTCATTTCAAGCTCTGTAGGAAGCTGCCCGGCATGAAAAGCATTATATAAATCAAGTTGTTGTTGTTGATGTGATGTGGGAGTACTGCAGCAGCATTCTGAATTGTTCCACCGTTAACTCTAGGCCTGCATCTGTCTCCCGCAAATTTGTAGCTTTGACCCAAATTGAAACCCCAGTACCACCAAATCATTGTTGATGATTCCTTGATCACATAACCTTCAATTCACCAGTATAATATCCACTAATCAACGTGTATTATTTGCGGATCTTACCGACTGAATAGTGGAAATTATTGAAAGATTATTGGAAGAGTTGAATTGAGGGTAAAGCAGAGTCATAGATATAAAATTAACTTCAAAGCAAAACTATAATAATAATAAACCTTGCATTTGATATGGCACCTTATCACATCTTCTAGACATCTCAAAGCACTTCACAGAATATACTGTAAAGTGAATTGACTGTATATGTGTGGGTAAAATGCTGCAGTGAATTGAGCACAGAAGTGTCCCACAAACATTGTGGATTGAAATTACCAATTTTGTTTGGATTGATTATTATCAGGCGTGTGGAATGAGGAACTTGCCCAAGGTTTCGCCCTGCCTGTAATTGAACTCAGGTCTCTGGCTTGCAAGACAAGTGCTCTAACTGCTGAGCTACAGGATTCCACTCCAGAACTCTATCAGAAGTGGAATATCAATTACAATGTTTTAAAGCTGGAAAGGATTTACTCCAAGAGTGGCTTAGTTGGGTCTTAGAATCTGCCAATAATTTATTATTACAAGAGAATTCCCCCCAAAAAACCTGCAAATATTATTAAATTGTTGCCAGAATAATTAATAAGGACCCCCCCCCACCCCCCCCCCCACCCCCCACTCATCACTCATCCAGAGTTTAGAGGTCACAAATCCATGACTGTTTGTGGGAATTGCTGTGGGCAATTAGCGGCCGTATTTCGCTGACAAATATACTTTATAGTATATTCTGTGAAGTGCTTTGAGACATCTAGAAGACGCGAAACAGCCAATGTTCTGAAGGAGGCATTGGGTTAAATCATGTATATAACATTGGCTATCAGAAAATAGAAAGGATTTTCTTGTTTTTGAGAAAGTACAGATGAGGGTTGAGAATATAAATTGACATCAACTGAAGCAGAACAGATTTGTTGGATTCAAATAACTCTTCCAAAGTGTTATTTGCTATATTGCTCAGTTGTAAACTCTACTGAGTGCTGATTAAAACAAAATGAGCCATTTGTCTTCAAGATTTGGGGCCATTTTAGGGAAAAGACCATTTCAGTTCTTTGGAATAAATACAACTTGTATTGGACTTGGATCAAATGATGTAATTTTCTGTAGGACATTAGTCAACGTAGATCTGGCTTATACTAAAAGCCTAACATTTATCCCGATCCTCCAATTTACATTGAATAAAATATAGTTATCATTCTTTAATTGTAATTAATTCTCGTTCGAGTCAAACATAAAAGTTCTTAGATCGAGGCTTATCCTTCTTAGCCTACCTAGGTTCTTAACCAGCTATTTCTCCAGCTGCATTTTATCTTTTTATGTTATGCGATGGAAGCAGAGGAAAGAAATTGAGACATGGGAGAAGGGTTGAAACTTCATGTGCATAATGCGTTATGATGTAACCAATGTCACAACAATACCTCAGCCAATTAGTTCTAGTATTTTCATATGCAGTGCACAATGAATTTAGAAACAGGTATAACTAGTGCTTGCTTTACAACAAGAACAACAAATTTGCATTTATAGAAGCGTCTTTCACGTCAGGAAAACGCCCTGACATTTCCACAAATGTTACCTGAAATCTCCTAATCTGTAAGATGTCTTGATGAAGTAATAAACCAGGCACGATATCAAATAATAATCTTTGCTTTTGATTAAGCGCCTTATCACGTTTTTGAGATGCCTCAAAGTTCTTCACAGAATATACTGTAAAGTGAATTGACTGAATAATTTTTGTAATGTCAAACATTAACATCAGGATTGTGTTGAATAACCATTGATGTATCAATTAAGTGAGTTATAATCGTGTTCCTTTTGTTCCAATTGTTCGCTGTGCTCCTTGCCAATGAATAAAAAACTCTGGTAGCTGAACTTTGCCAACTTTAAATCCATGTCTTTGTTTTACACACTTCATGTGCTCAGCTGTTAGCAGCCTCAGTTTACAGGAGTTTACAATAAATCCGTTACCAACAGTGAAATGACATTAGAATGTGATTTAAAAAAATCTATTGATTGCAAATAGAACAAGAGGATATAGATTTAAGCTTGTAAAGGGCAATTTCAAGAAAGAAAGCAGGAAGTGGGTTTTTTATGCAGAGGGTATTGAAACAACAACTGAAACAGATTGTCAGGAAATGTGATAAAGGCCAGGTCACTGGATTCATTTAAGAACTAACTTAACTCAGCAATGGGGGAATGGTAGGGTGTGTGTTCTGGAGAGATGATATTGGATGGACTAAAGTTCCTTTTTCATACAGACCAATCCTGTGATCTCGTGAGCTGAAATCATCCTCTCAGCTAGTTGGCCCTTTGTTTTTATCAGAAAGATATCCACTTCCATCCCCGATTTGTCGCATTTGTTGTTCTGATTTGGTGGGGGGGGGGGCGTTGTGGGTGGGGGGGGATGTTGTGGGTGGGGGGAGGGGGGGGGGGTGGTCAGCTTGGACATGGTTTAAAAACAGACAGGGGGTGCGGAGAAGGTGAAACATTGGCCAGGTTTTCCTCCTGATCATTTATCAGCAAATGTGGGTGTGAGTGTGCAGCAGTAGACAATGGATTAGGTTCAGCTTTCATGTGGTTCAGCATCACAATCACTGTTGAAGTTCACAAGAATAACAATTGGAAGAGATATTGGAGGGTTAGTGGAACAGTGCCCGAGCATTAGTCCACACTTTCAAGAGAAGAGGCACAAGTAAAGCATATTTGACCCACTTCTCGAATCTAAATCGCTGACTGTCCGGCGCCTTGGGGCGTGCTCCCGATGTGAAAAACGTGAAAGGCGCTTAACCAAATGTCATTTGTGGTTGCGCACAAAAAACATATGAAGTAAGTCAGTCTGTGCAGACGGTCTGATTATTTATAAGGTTGATATTATTCCCATAGGCTCATTGGAAATAATTACATCAGAATTCAACTGGGAGCATCCACTGCCAGTTTGTGTTGCTTTGACAGATTTCCCTCACAGAGATAGAAACAAATAGAGGACATTAACCTGTTACACTTAGATTACCAATAACTCTCATCTCTATGGCTTTTAAAGAATCCCAGTAAATGCTCTTTCGTTGAACTGTTCGTATAGTATTGTTCTGTATTCTATTTAAATTGTGCCTTTTTTCAAAGAAGTGGACAAAATGTGTTGCTTTATAAAATCAATATTTTTTGCAATTTAATTCTTGCTATGTGTCTTTCGTGAAAAACATGCTTTTTAGACATTTTAAATATAGGCGTGTCTGGAAGAAGAGTTAGATCAAGCTTCAACCTTCGATCTTTGTACTAAATTATATTATTTTTTATTTATTGAAGCTTTAGTCTATTCACATACAATGAATTGAAGCATGTTATGGTTTGTTGGCTATATTTTGCCATATGATTGAATGAATAACTTGTTATTTATGTATTATTTTTCAACTAGCAAGTAAAGGTTTCATTTAAAGAAAAAAAATTAGGCTTTCCAACTATATTTTATTAAAATGATTAAATGAATTTTAAATATAATTAATTTTTAATATCCAGTCACTGAATCACCCAGTCGCTGAATCACTTATACAATTATATAATTCAGTAACTGGCTATTAAAAAATAATTTTATTCAGCAGTCGCACTGTGCATTAGTTTTTATGAAAATATAAATACACAGCGGTTCTGAGATGTACGTTGATATGCATGCAATCATAAATGTGGATTAACTGAAAGAAATTCCCATCCTGGCTCTTCTTTAAAATTATTCATTCAGTTCTATTTTTAATATTAAACTGATCTTAGTCTTTTAGAAATAGTTTCATGTATGCAGCACATCATTATGTTGAAATATTTCAAAGCACTTCACCAGCAATCAGAAGTAGTGATTGTTTGTGTAGGCTCACTTTCCTATCTCTTGTTTCAATATGACAGCAACATTATAGATTGCAGATCTAGATTACACTGCCTAGCAGACAGATATAGTCTGTTTTTAAACCATGTCCAAGCTGCCTATGCCTAAGAGTGTTATTGATGTTTGCTTGTCTGGTGACATTGGTGCAATATAATTTTCTTCCTACCAAAAACAAATTTTAGATTGGGTTTACATACTTGGGGAAGTGCATGAAGATGAGATGGGTAAATTTACATAGAAAATTCATGTGGGCTGTTTGCACGTGTTTTCTGAAAGAGACTGCTATGGCATTCAACCCATGAAAGGCTGGACAAGCTTGATCTCCATTTTGCCGCTATAAACAATTCTGCACCACCACCCAGATATTTTATGGCTGCTATGTTAATGCAATGGACCTATGTTAATGTAATGGAGCTCTGTTAATGTAATACAAACCCCATAATAGAAATAAAAGATTTATCAATCTGGCCAATTGTTTATTTTGGAAAAGGCAGGAAAATGTGCCTGAAAGGATTGCTCTTTAAAGGAGCCAACAGAGATATGATGAGTCAAATGGCTTTCCATCTGTTGTGTAAATTTCTAATGATCCTATCCAGGAAAGTTTCTATATAATTATTTTTAGGGCCCACACTCAAGGACAGTGACCTTGAGTGTTCTCTAGGATTCCATAAAACGTTCCTGTCTATGCAGAAGCAACATAGGATGCTATGAGGGTGATCCCCAATGTTGCAGGAATTAGCTGTTATGAGCAATGATTTGGCAAGCGAGCGCAACAACAACAACTTGCATTTATATAGCGCCCTTCAGCATCTCGAAGGGCTTAGGGCATTTCGTTGTTGAATCAAGACAACTCATCAGGGACCAGGTAAAGTGTTTTAAATGTGATTGGAAAAGTGAACTCAAACCATTAGATACACAAAAGCAGTAGAACAAGAGGACATGAGTTTTCTTCACTCAGAGACTAATCGACTGGAACAGGTTCATAGCAATGGTGGTTGGGGTCACAACTGTGTGACCCCAACCACCATTGAATCTATGTTGGGTCGATCGTAAAGTGGGTATTGTTGATGAGTGAGACCAGATGGATTGAACAGCTTTCTTCATCTGAACCTATTGTGATAAGTGTTTTGGTGCTGGAGAGCTGTGAAAAAAAAGTTCTTAAAACATCTTGATTAGATTGATTAGGACAATTAGAAAATATGTACAATTATTTCAAAGCTTTTATCAACTTGTGCATTTTTGGGTGTGGAATATGGAGTATATTTACAAGGGTCTCACTATTTACAAGGGTTCTATTATTTACAATTAGAATAGTTCTCTGAAATAGATTAAAGCTATCAGTTTCCTTTTTCCCTCCTCATTCTCCCAACATTTTGTGCCAATGTGTAGACTCAAAAGCATTTGGAATACAATGATGAAATTTTCCTTCATTTCAACCTTCAGAAATCAGAGAAGTATTCTGAAATGAAAAGCAAATGGGATCATAACTTTTCAGGCAGGGGGATAGAAAGAGGTGGGCTTAATTTAACATAACCACCTTATAACATATACTTTTGTCTGTCGTCTCAGAATTTACCCGTTTGGTAAATCACCCAATCTAACACTGAACAGCTCATCGCTTAAATAGGTTTTAAGTATATGCATTTTAGTGGTAAATTTGTTTCAGTTTTAATGAGACTTTGCACTGCAGGAATCTGCAGTAAATCCCCAATTGGCAATACCACTCAAAACTGTAGGATGCCAAACGTCGTTGCAATTAATTTTCTTTCTTAATCTTTCTGGATGATTTATAAAGGTTTTGGACATTTCTTTTCCAAATTAACTTAACTCATTCTCTGAAACTTGAAGGACAAAGCATTTCTCTCCTGTACATAAGGCTGGTCAGTGATAATTGCTCAGACGATGATTTATAACACTACCTGTAACAGGGCCGTATTTGGTTTAGATCAGGATTTAGTAAATATGTACACAGATTAGATTTGCCCATAAATTGGTCATACAATATATACAAACATACAATTTTATTCAGTTGCTGTGATGTACATTAATGACTTGGATAAGAATATTGTAATTACAGTAGACCCTCACCGAACACGGAGTTTACGTTCCTGGAAAACAGGGCACTCGGTAAAATCGCGTTCGGTAAGCTTAATAAGTAAAGGGAAAAAAGGGTTAGGGGAATCCATCCACAGGCTATCTAATCTCAAGCCTCCAGGCACATCCACACCCGACCAACGCAAGGTACATACTGAGGTGAGCTGCAGCCGGCTGGCCCGCTCTCCCCGCTCATCACTCTCCACGCTCTGACTGTCTCACTGGAGACAATAAAATGGCACTACCGCAGCTTGGTTAAATTATTTTACCTTTGATCCTGGAAGTGTTAGGCTATATGAATACAGTAAATATGAACGAAACAACCTTGATTGTAGTTTGCCAGGCAATGCCATCAGGTTGCTCCGAGGCCGAGGAATCATGGAACTTTGGCGGGAGCTGGCGGCGTCCTCCCGAGTGCGCATGTGCGCGGGGCCGGCGGCGTCCTCCCAAATGTGCATGCACGTGGGGCCAGCCAGCATGTATACGCAAATTTTACTCGCGTTCCGCAAAAAGGTGCTGCATTTATTTCTTCGCCTATAGGCGAATTTGCACTCGAGAAAGTCGTGTTCAGCGAGGGTTGACTGTATATTGTATTACATTTCAGAAAAAAAACCTCAGGAAAACGATGTAAAGTGTGTGGTATTACTGTAAATTCAAAAATAGTAAAGAAGTAAAAAAGGATATAACTGACAAGAGGAATTTATTAAAATCAGTTGAAGAGAACATTAGAAGTGTATAGGGATTCCAGAAATGATTGTTACTGTAGATTTTAATTACAATGTTAAACATTTATTCTGGTATTCCAACAGTGAAAGAAAGTCAGAACGAAGATTTGAAATCCTTGAAGATGAAAGAAATAAAAATGCTGACATATTAAATGAACATTTTCTGTAAATTATTCACTAACAACTCTGCCAGGTGGTGACTGGGGAGGGGCTCTACTGTGAGCTGCTCTGCTTGAGTGTGTTTAGGATGTACAATTGCTGCCAAATTGCAGACCACTGAACCATGAAACATTTAACATTAACACAGTCTCATCTAAGTGTTGCAGTTAATCTGTTTTGAATGCTTACTGATATGCGGAACTTGAATGCTATGCAGATGGATAGAAATTCAAGTTACTATATAACAAATGTGAAATAACATTGATGCTGTAATTCAGAGAGTTAAAATATACAGACAGGTATCTCTGAAATAGGAACAATGTAGTTTATTTTAAAAATCCAGTTTAATAATGTTTCATGTTTATTGAAGGAGAAATCCAGCATTACAAAGTACACAAACGGTTTGGGTCAGAAAGTTGTAGATGCAAACTCCATGTTGGATTTTGAGTTTACAGGCCAGGCTGACATTCCCATGCAGTACTGCACTGGGACAGAGCAGCCATGTTAAAACCGTTGCTTTAAGGTTCCAGACTTACCTGTTCGCATGGAGTTTGAACATCCCGTGGCACAATTGAAAAAGTGGTGACCCAGCCAACAATCCTCCTCTTAAAATTGGCCATTGGATGTTTGTGGGACCTGCGGAGTACAAAGGCTGCCATGTTTTACTACAAGCACAATCAATACAGTTGACAGCAATTATGTGTGATGTGGTTTCAGAAGTTATAACCACTGTATCAAATGTAAAGATTTTTTATTAATCAGTGAAAAAGAACAGTTTGGTAGTCTGAGTGGAAGTTCCATTAAAGAAATTAGACCCTGGATGACTGGCAATAAAAGTAATTACTTTGATGATATGATGCATTTTTAATAATACAATTGAGATGGAATGTTCAGTACGATGTACTTTATTTTAGCATTTGGCGTTTAATAGGCTATACGAACCTGTTGTTGCCTGTTTAATCTTACTGATGAAACCAACTCCTTGGATGTACTGCAATACAATCAGATATTTTGTATATTCTTTAAACTATCATCATATTTTAAGTGAATTTTGTTTATAGATGATGACTGTTGAATGAATGAATGAATGAATATCGAATTGGACTCATAATACAAAGACAAGATTGACTTGCATTTATATAGCACCCCTCATGCAGGGTAACTCCCCTGAGCGCTTAATACGCAGCAGCTTCAAATTGTATTGTTAACTGTAAGATACCTAATTCATTTAGTAGAAGCAAATAGAATCATAGAAATTTGCAGCACATAAAGCATTCTTTTCATTCAAACCCACTGTCCTGCTTATACCCATTCCCTTATCACACATGAACATAAATTTCAGTATAGAAATATACACGCTATAAACTATGATGCAAAACTTCTTAGAACCTGTAGACGCATATGAGTTCTCTTTTGTCAAGCACAATATGTTGTGAAAAATCTGTGGGTGTAATTATTTTGCCAAGTAGATTTATGTTCTATCAGCTCTGCCATCTGGCTATTCAGGTGGACAAACAAGATCCTGTGCCATATTGGGAAAACAAACTAATAATAATAATCCTTGCATTTGATAAAGCGGTTTTCACATCTTCTAGACATCTTCACATAATATACTGTAAAATGCATTGACTGTATATTTGTAGGCAAAACGTGGCAGCCAATTGCACACAACAGTGTCCCACAAACACTTGTGGATTGAAATGACAAATTTATTATGTTTTATTTTTCTTGAGGGATTATTATCAGGCATGTGGGTGTGGAGTAAGGAAACTTGTCCAAGGTTTCGCCCTGCTGGGAATCAAACCCAAATCTCTCATTTGTAAGGCGAGTGCTCTTACCACCGAACTACTGGACTCCATGTTTCTCTTAGTATTTCTGCCAGTTAAAATTCCACATCACAGCTATTTATAGTGCCATACTGTACACAAAATACTGTGTACAATATGCTTACTAAAATAGTCAGTAATGACTTTAAGTGTATTGAGTGTTTTGTAGGCAAAATGTGTCCACCATTTGGAAATCAGCAAGGTCTTTCACACCGAACCATAAAGCAAATAACAATTTAATCTCAAGAATTGTTGGCCAGGGCACCTGAAAAAAAACACTTGTCTTTAGAATTGTACCAAGGGGCTTCAAAGTCTACCTGAATGGAACTTTGGTTTAGCATCTGGTTTCCAGGCAGACGATTGAAATGAGAGAAGTCATCTGTGCCAGTATCTTATAATAGGAGCAGTCGGATAAACAAACAGCCACTTCCTGTGCTATAAACTTTGTATGATTACGCCACATGGCAATTCTGACACATGATTACAGTCTGCTGAAGAAACCCAATCTGATAACAGGATCAGAACTCCTGTAAGAGGTCAAGGAAAAAAATCAAACGGCTCAAACGTGTGCGTTGAATTGAAACGCACACGTTTGAGCTGACTGAAAGCATCATTCTCACAGACATGATATACACTAACTGAATCTCATATTATTCTAACGACTCAAATTCAGTACTTGTGTAACACAGTGCAGGGAATAAGCTGTGAGGTTCATCAATTATAATATAAAAATTGTACAACAGTAAAAACTTAGTAGTAAGGTTAAAACAATAATTTTTTTTCACTGAATAGCTTGCTTGGGTAACTCACTTAGCTCCTGTTTAATTCAGGATAGTTCCAGAATCACATTTTGGTATCAATATGGTTCAGGTGGAAACATTCTCACCTCTATGTTTGAGCCCAAGATCAAGACTTTGGGCATATATTGGAGGATGACACTCCAATAGAGTATTGGAGTAGTGCTGCATTTGTTGGTGGTGTCACCCTTCGGTTGACAAGTTGAGGACCTTGTTGTCTGTTATGGGGGATGATAAATATCCAATAGCGCCATTTGAAAAACGAGGATTTACTGGTGTCTAGGCCAACTATCCTCCAGATAAAATTGATCATTCACTTCAAGGCTGTTATAGAACATTGTTGTGCAGAATTTGGTTGTTGTTTGTGCTACAAATACTCCTCTTCAATCATGCAATCCTGTGAAGCACTCTGTGATGTTTCAATGACACGATAAGGTGTTATATGAAATGGAAAGATGATTCTTCTTCAGGAAATATGTGGTTATATTGGCTGGTTAATAAGTCTTTGTGTAATCATTTTGCAGATGACTTGCCGAAAGATGGCCAGCTTTCAGATATCCCATACTGTAGGCCAAATTATCCTAGGAAAACTGTGGTAACGCTATTCAGGCCTTCATGTGGGAGAGAATATGAATGTCAATGTTTTCAAATTTTAAAAAAAGGCAGCTCATCTCAATATTGTTTACAAATGTTGCTGGCATAGATCATCTGATGTGCCTGTCTATATAACACGTACATCAATTATATTTTGCAAACCTCTACAGGATATTTATTTTACATGTCAAGCATGATATAAATACAGGTTATTGTTGCTTATTGAAGCCAACTATCGCCAGATTCTAGCACACTGTCCCAATCCTCCAGAACTGCAAGACCCTAGTTTTATTCTCACTTTGACATGTTGTCTAGTAAATTAGTTGGCCGAAATGCTGAGATATACGGTACTGTATTTCTAAATCGGTTCCCTCCTTCAATTGATAAATGGAATGAATTGTACATTGTTTCTTACAGCCACAAATTATACTGTTGTTTTAGTCCTGTTTATAAAGCTAAGTTCAATAATGATCCAAACAGCTGGCGTGATGGAACACATATGACTTTTATATTTAGTTCCTGTGTGACTTCAGAGAGGACCATTGCTTCAGTCAAACAATATTTCACATGTTTCCTAAGCCACAGAAACAGCAAAGAAACAATTTCATTAGACAAACAACAACAAATTACATTTATAGAGCGCCTTTCATGTCGGGAGGACGTCCCAAGGCGCTGAACAACAGTTTACGCTTGCAGAGCACCTTTAAGGTCAGGTGAATATCTCAAAGCCAATAGGAATCATTGAGCAAGAAGGAAAAGAGCTGAGACTTGAGGTGTTGCCAGGAATACAAGAGGAATTCCAAGGTCCTCCAAGCACTGCAGATAACTAAGGAAGCTAATCAGGAAAACAGTTTGAAGCATGAGAAATAACAAGGTAAGTCAGGGGCTTTGAGCCCTAAAAAGCGACATCTGAGGGGATCATAGAGAGTTATATAAAATGCTACAACAACAACTTTGATTTATATAAAATGCTAAGTGGGATTGACAAGGCACTGCTGCTGGGAAATCAGTTAGCCTGTCTTATTACCAGAACTTGGAAAAACAGACAAGTCATTGGGGACCGCAATTCTTCCCACTTAGTTCCTGGGAAGCCAAAGGCCTGATTTGAATGGTGGTCCTAGCTGGACAGGCACTGGAAAGTTTAACAGCATTCATTTGTTTAGCTGGTGACAATTCAATTGTACACCAAAGCACTCTTGATTCTCCAGGCCAACTCGTGCCTAAGTCAATGGAACTATGTTTTCCTCCAGGGAGAAAGTGTGCACTCCATTACCAGGCAAACAGAAACCATACATAACTGCAAGTCTCAGCAGTTTGATTTGGGATGATAATCATATATGTGGTTGACCAAAATTAAAAATAGCTTTCTTTCACAGAATTATCTGGTGATTTAAACAAAAAACGCTTTGTTGAGTTTGTGCCATGGACCTCAAATTGTGTATGCATGGTTTTTTGCTGAACGTTTGTTCTACATCTGCTCACTCACTCAAAAGCCCTCACTGTGTGAAAATCTTCTTATTTAAATTTCCATATATTTTCATGAATTGATTGCAACACATTCTGATTCTGCCAAAACAATCTCTGCCTTGTCAGTTCTGCTTGAAGAGTCCTTTCAATTAATATTAATCATGCAGGCAGTTTGCTGAGGTAATGGCTGGCATGGTCTAACCAGGTCATTGTAATAGAGTACATAATTGGGACATGAAAATATAAAACACAAAGCATTGTTAACATAGTAACTGCAGGCCAAAATATGTTTTGGGGGATAGGGGAACATTCGTTTGAATTTGAAAAGCTCATCGGGACAACTGCTAGAATAGTTTGACAGAAATGCCGGCAGCAAATTATGTATTTGAGAAAATCTTGGGTTTTAAATAGAGTCAAAGTGAGCAGATCAATGCTAACATTATTATAGATGGATTCACAACTTGTGTACCCAGGACCTTGGGACATCCTCCTGACGTGAAAGACACTAAACAATGTCCTTTTGTATTATATTGTGTTGTGGCTACAATGAAAAGCACAGACAGCTTGTTCACTGAGGGACAGAATACACATTCAAGCATTTAAGATGACAGAAAACCAATTAAGAATAACGAATATTTTTTACATTGAAGGTGGTTGAAGTGTGGAATGTTTTGCCACAAACAGTAGTTCACACAGAATCCATCAATTATTTCAGAGTGGGAATAGATGCTTGAAAAAGAGGACGAATACTAAACGATATAGGAAGTGAACAACAAACTTAGGATCCAGTGTTAAACTATAGGTATGTGCCAAATATTAATGATATACTGTACATTCATATGTTTGTTTGTAATTTGGGTAGTAAAGGAAAATTAATGTGTTAATTTTATACTGAAAATTTCTAAGATATCTCTATCTTTTTGGAGGGATACCAACTGTAACTGGCTATGTAACCATGTGTTCTCAGTTGCCAGCACTCTCATCTTGAAGTCAGACCATGTGGGTTCAAGTCCTTTGAAACTCACAGTATAGATTGACCCTCTAATACAGTATTGTGGAATGTTCTGTCTTGTCAGAGTTATTGTCTTCCAGATGAGACATTAAACCGACTGCTTTAGGACTCTATCCTTGGCCCCTTTTTCCTCACCTACATGGACTCTGGCCACGATCTTTCAATCTTCCTTGGACACAGGGGTCGTGCCAGAGGACTGGAGGATAGCTAATGTTACTCCCTTGTATAAAAAGGGGCAGAAGGACAAGCCTGGTAACTACAGACCAGTCAGTCTAACGTCGGTAGTGGGCAAACTTCTAGAGTCCATAATCAGGGACAAGGTAGATCTTCACTTAGAAAGATATAGGCTAATAAAGGACAGTCAACATGGATTTGTTAAAGGCAAATCTTGCCTTACAAATCTGATAGAATTTTTTGATGAGGTAACGGAATGGGTGGATAATGGTAGCGCAGTTGATGTAGTTTACATGGACTTTCAAAAGGCATTTGACAAAGTGCCACATGAGAGACTTATTATGAAATTAAAGGCCCATGCGTAAAAGGGACAGTGGCAGCGTGGATCCACAACTGGCTGCGAGACAGAAAGCAGAGAGTTGTAGTGAGTGGCTGTTTTTCAGATTGGAGGGAAGTGAGCAGTGGTGTGCCACAGGGATCGGTTTTGGGACCATTGCTGTTTGTAATCTACATCAATGATCTGGACTTGGGTGTACGGAGTACAGTTTCCAAGTTTGCAGATGACACTAAGTTAGGGAGAATAGTAAACAGTGAGGAGGATAGTAGCCATCTGCAAGAGGATATAGACAGATTGGTAAAGTGGGCAGACACATGGCAGATGAAGTTTAATGCAGAGAAGTGTGAGGTGATGCATTTTGGGAGAAGAAATGAAGGGAGGCAATATAGGCTAGATAGTACAATTTTAAATGGTGTAAAGGAACAGAGAGACCTGGGGATTTGTGTTAGTGACTCGTTGAAGGTGGCAGGACAGGTAGACAAGGCTGTTAAGAAGGCATATGGGATACTAGGCTTTATAAATAGGGGTATAGAGTACAAAAGTCAGGAAGTGTTGACTAACCTCTATAGGACTTTGGTGAGGCCTCAGCTGGAATACTGTGTTCAATTCTGGTCACCACACTACAGAAAGGATGTGAAGGCATTGGAAAGGGTACAACGAAGATTTACTAGGATGGTGCCAGGATTGAGGGACTTCAGCTATGAGGAGAGGCTAGATAGGCTAGGGTTATTCTCTCTGGAGCAGAGAAGATTGAGGGGAGACCTAATAGAGGTTTATAAGATCATGAGGGGTTTCGACAGGGCAAATAGAGAAAAACTATTTCCACTCGTGGGTGAATCTGTGACTCGTGGTCACAGATTTAAAATAGTTTCAAGGCGCAGTAGAGGGGAGCTGAGGAGAATTTTTTTCACTCAGCGAGTTGTTCGAATCTGGAATGCATTGCTTGAAAAGGTGGTGGAGGCTGATTCGTTAACAACTTTTAAAAGGGAATTAGATCTTTATTTAGGGAGAACGGGTCTATTAGGCTATGGGGAGCAGGCAGGGCAGTGGGATTGAATCGTTCTTTTCAAAGAGCCGGCACAGACTAGATGGGCCGAATGGCCTCCTTTTGTGCCGTAAAATTCTGTGATTCTATGATTCTATGATTCTATGATACATGCTCCGTCTTGGTGACGTCATCCAAAGACAATGGGGAAAACATCCACATGTTTTCACACTGCACCCAAAAACTTTCCACTTCTACTCTTGATTTCAGATCCATTAATACTCTATCCATTGACATCGAGTATGAACCAAAACTTTAGAGCAACAATTATTTTCATTTCTTATGAATAGACCACATATTGCCACTGAAGATTTGGCCATCCAGCTGACTTTTCCTTTGGGCTGAAAATGTATTTATGTCAATTGATTCCCTTATATTTGTTCAGGCTGTAGAGTAATTTAAGTAACGCAAATGCAAGTTTCCATTTGTTCTAACTCAAGTTTGTTTATTTGGGACTAAAGCAGCATGTTTTAAGTAATAAATAATAATAATAATCCTTGCATTTGATATAGCGCTTTTCACATCTTATTGACGTCTCAAGTATCCTTACAATAGCAGAGTCCAGATCAGAGGTGGCAGCTGATCATGTCCATTTTCACTGAGAGACAACATCTAGACCTTGTTAAAGTTCATTGACTTTTTGTTGACCGATGAGTCCTTTTGCTTGCAGTTCTTGATTGCAGATCTTGCTTGTCGTTTTTGCTGGGTCCTGCTCTCCTGTTTGCCCATTGGTAGCTTGGAGATTTATACTTCTTTAGCCATGCCCTATGTATGATCTTAGCAGCATACTATTGTCCAGTTACCAGTAATTTCTTCCATAAACCAATTCAGGTCCATTTGGCCTTTGTGGAATCTGTAAACCAATCCATGTTTCCAAAGTTCCTGCTCTCGAGGAAATCAGAATTCAGTTTGTAAATCAGGATAAATGGACAATTTCACTCAGGGCACAAAGATGGTTCTTCATTTGTTGGGTAAGTTCAATTTCAAAACTTCTTCTCCCAGAGCTTGGAGGAGCAGATAATGATAGGAGTAAATGGACAAAATGGACTGCTTCTGTGAGCTATGCATTTACAATAAATAAATCTAAGATACTGTAGCACTTATATTATGTGGGGTTATGTATGGGGCTTCGTAGAGATCCAAACTATTTATCTTTTATATTGTTCATCTCAATGCCATTATTACCAGTGGCAATGCTATTTCAACTCAGAAGAGATAGAATAAACATAGATAGATAGTTAATTTATATGACACTAGTGGATCAAAGCCAGCTCCTGTCATTCACTCCATCTTAAAGGACAGTCACAACAGGAACTCTGTTTTGAAGTCCTGTTTTACCTTGTATTAGATCTTATCGAATTTTGACAGATGGTTACTGAATCTTCTGTTCATAAGCCTTTTAAATGTTTTGTGGATTTTAGGTTTCTATCGCTAAACTATGAACATTCAGATCTGAAAATATTCAAAGTTTCCTCTACACTTTCAGCTCTAGTGTTTCGCTTAGTTTAAAGACGAGAAAGTCTGAGAGAATTTAAATTGTTTCCTTCAGACCTGGCTCAGGTGATAGATCTGGATGACATTATAAACCTCTCCAATCTCTTCATTCCTGAGATACTCCAGCTCTATGCCAGACTCCCAAACAGTATCATTCCACCATGTTTATATTCAAACAAATCCTTTGTGGTTTGGGTAAGGGTTATGTGTAAGAATCAAAGCCTATGTTTTGTTCAAATTGTGTCTAGAGACAGACTTATTTTTGGTCACTCTATGTCTGACACATGCTCATCACTGTGTTGAAGAACATCTAAACCAAACTGAGAATTCCATGCATCTCACCCCTACACATGGAAATTCCAGAGATAGATTGATGGAAAAGAGTACGCACTCTCTCCCTGGAGGAGATTGACTTTAGAGGCCCAGGAAAGAGACATATAGTATTACCGTTTTCTAAAAATGCTTCATTAAAACAACACTTTTGGTGTCAGTCTGCTGAGAAGGTAGGGTTAACTTTCCTGCCACTTTGATATAAGCTGCATTGCTGCATCTATATGCTTTGGTAGGAGTTCATTCCTAGAATATAAATATTGATGTACTAATCGATTCAGCCTTTGTACATGTCTTCCACTGAAATAGCCCCTATCATACGTTCTTCAGCATTTCACTCGAGCCAGATGTAAGCTATTTCATGATATTAAAGACCTGGGGCAATATTCATGAAACCTTACTAACTTAGCAGCCAACTAGGCCTTAGTAGGATACTAAAATACCTAGTAGCCAACTATGGAGTTTACATCTAAATTGTAATTCATGAAACCTTACTAAGAACCTTGCTAACTAGTTACATACTAGGAGAATTTAGTAGCATACTTGAGTAACTGGAATTGGGTGCTTTTGGGTGGAATGGGCATGTATGGAACGTGATGACAATAGATACAATAGTGTGACAGGTGTATTAGGCTAATCCATGTCCATCACTTGCATGGATTAGCAAAAAAACAACTGGACCAAGGCCTATATGTGGTATAGTGTACTGCATGTAAGTGAATCAAAATCAAATTCTCTAGCAATTGCATATATAGCTAGGTTACCAAACATGACTACAAAAAGGCCAAGGAAGGCAAATTATTCTCAAGAAGAGAATCTCTTTTTGGCAGACAAGTATGAGGAATTAAAAGATATTATTGATGCTAAGCATAAGGATGTAAACACTAACAAGAAAAAGAAAGATGCATGGGCAGCTATGCTCAGCCAACACCGTGCAAGATTTCCACGGGTTGAAAGATCATTGGATGATTTAAAAATTAGATTATCCAAATTAAAATCTGAGTCAAGAGAATGTCAAGTATGAGAAAGTCCAAGAAGGGAACCGGTGGAGGAAAACCACCTAAAGAGCCACATCCGGCACAACAAAAAATTCTCGACTTGTGCGAAGATACCCCTGGATTTAAAGGGCTGACAGGAGTTGAGTCTGCAGCAGGACCAAATACAAGAGAAATATCTTGTGAGGATGAAGGTGAGTCAATTAGACCTACATAATTAACATCCATTTATATACTCATTTTTATACATGGACTATATCTACACAAGATCCCTCTTTCCCTTCACTTTACAATATCTTGTAAAACGTATTGGGGATGTAAACAGTCAACATTATTGGACAAGCATTAACAAATAATAGATACATTTTAAATAAAGGAAATTTGACATTTACATTTAGAACAATAATATAGAGTATGGATATTCTCGCACAATATTTGCAGAAACACTACTCGTATGCAACTATCACATGCTTTTTGTTTTTATTTATATTGACTGGTTTTACAGGCGATGATATGGATGAGCTACCTGCAGAAGAGGAAGGTTTAGAGGAACAAACACCATCAACCTCCAAATCGTCTGAGAGTTTCATTCCAGCATCAAAAAAACAGAAGAAGCAGCATAAGTCATTTGAGGAACTCATTGACATTGAACGTGACAATGCTTTGATTAAGCGAGAGAACTTGCTTTTGAAACAAGAAAAACTGAAGCTAGAAATTGAACTGTTAAAACGTAAAGTATCGCTGTTGCAACTGTGCATCACTAAATATGTCTATTGGATTCCTCCTGTCCCAGAATATGCGTTCTCTTCGCATAGCACGACAAAGTTCTACCAATTCCATGATTCTTCTGGCCATGTTGTCACGTCGGTGGTCAGTGATAAAATGGTATAGTTGCTAACTAGTGACTTAGAGTTACCCTGGGTCAACACTAACTTTAGTAAGAAACTTAGAATGTAACTAACGCTAGTAATGTTTCATGAATACCAACTAGTTACCAAGTAGGCTTAGTAAGCAACTACAGGCCTTTTTAGTAACCAACTAGGCTTAGTAAGGTTTTATGAATATGGCCCCTGGTTGCTAACTTTGAATTAGTGCCAGTTAGAGAAAAGCTGGTCTGCTCAGTTGTGTATGTGCACAGACAATAGCTCTTCGCAGTGAAAGCAAGAATCTGTAACATTATCATATTTCAAATGTTTCACAGCTAACTTTGCGCTCAAAGCAATTTTTACAGGAAATTCTAAATGCTATAAATGTAGCCAGTAAGCATTATAAAGAATTTATAATAACTGAAAACTCAATACAGAAGCTGTCCTGCTGGCTCCTGTTAGTATCTTCTAACTGATTATATTGATTATATTGACTACCCTCAATTGCTCATCAGAAGTCATGGACCTTGTGCCCAATATCTGTGTTTTGTTTGACCCTCAGTTCTTTCAAATCTGCCCAAGACCACTTTCCTCCATGCCCAAAACATTGTCCGCCTCCACCACTAATTCACTAACTCATTCCAGACCCAGATGAAACTCTCATCTTTGTTATCTCCTAACATTACTTTTTCAAGTGCCTTCTCACTCTCTACAAACACCCTCACAAGATTGTGCGTGCCGAGAGTACTATATAGCTTG
The DNA here is from genome assembly GCA_035084275.1 of Hydrolagus colliei. Lineage (NCBI taxonomy): Eukaryota > Metazoa > Chordata > Chondrichthyes > Chimaeriformes > Chimaeridae > Hydrolagus > Hydrolagus colliei. The sequence goes on from CM068752.1 coordinate 12,419,735, forward strand.
AGTATCAGGTCTACTTTAGCAAATGTAGCTCAGCATTCTTTTTGCTTTGTTTATTGCTGCCTCATGCTGTTTGGCCATAGTGAATGATGAGTTAACTGACATCCCGAGATATTTTCCAACTTCTCCTTTGCAAGTTCTATCCCATATATGACGTGCATGAGTTTCCCATTCCTATTTTCTATACGTGGTATTTTACCCCTGGAACGCCATCTCGCAGACTCTCCACCTCGTCCACTCCCTAGCCTCCTCCAAGTCCCATCTTAAGACCCTCCTCTTTGACGGTCCCATTGGTCACCTAAATCCCCTCCTTTCCCTCCCCATCCCCGACCCCGGCTTGGTTCTGAAACAATGACTGTCCAGCGCCTTGGGACGTCCTCCTGACATGAAAGGTGCTATACAGGTGTCATTTTTCATTGTTGTTGTTCCATATACCTATATTAAATTTTGTTTTCCAGTTATCAGCTGTTGTGTAGGACCTCTGCAACCCACACATTCTCCTAAACCAGGAGCCACTGTATAAATTTATTTTGTCCACAAAATGCACAGTCAATTCACTTTACATAATATTCCATGAAGTGCTTTGAGATGTCTCGAAGACGTGATAAGGCACTATATCAAATGTAAATATAAATTTTATCAGTATTGTTATTATTAATGGAAATATTTAGAATTCATGGAATTTCCTAAAGTAATATACCCAATCTCAGCAGCAGTTCAGAGCTATTGCTCCTAAAGAAGGAGTCTTTTGGTCTGTTGAGCTACTTCCGCTATTTGGTGTACGGCAGCTCTTTTTAATTTGCCCCTTTGCTTTCCATAAAATTTTGTATTCTATACTTACCAAGTATCTGTCTGTTGAATGCACAGCCACGCCTGTATTTCTTTTTCTGGGACAGTGTCAATATTTTTTTTTCTGCATTCCTCTTTCAGCGACTCAGCTCCAATTTTGGTCTTTTCCTGCAATTGAATGAATATGTCTGCATGAGTTCATTAACAAGAAATGACAGGACTGTGAGTGGCTTAAAGCAACAGCCATTGGAGCCTATCTGTGTCTGTGCAAAAAGGTCCAATTTAACTCCTAAAATGAGTAATCATTTGTTCAGCAGTCTTAGCTGCTTTTCAAATCTAAAAGTTGCTTTTCAAATCTAAAAGTTACATTAATTGTTCTGTCCATCACATCCACCTTTCAGGGAATCACCACAATGGCAAGTGTTAAAGAGAGTTGCTTGTAAACTTACTAATATGTGTCTATCTTCCACTGTTGATGTGGTTTGTGCCTGGTACCATTGAATGCAATGCCTCAATGATGTCCCGCAGGCAGACAAACAGATGCTGTAAATTGTAGTTAATTACTGTAGAATGTCAGTGTGAGTGCAAAGATAAAAGTAACTAAAGAGTTAATTTGACCTGAAATATCAGCTCCAAAATTACCTGTAAACCACAGTTTAGACAACTAAAACTAAAGAATAAAGGAACCCCAAAATATCCAATAAGTGGCAGGTATATCGCTTTGAAATACTAATAACTAAGTATTAACTACTTAGTAGTTATTAACTATAACTAAGTAACTACTAATTGGAGCTCCTGTGGCTCAGTGGTTAGAGCATTTGTCTTGCAAGCTGGGGAGACCAAGCTGGGGAGACGTGTTCAAATCCAGGCAGGTCAGGGCGAAACATTGGGCAAGTTTCCTTACTCCACACACACACCTAATAATAATCCCTCAAAAAAAAACACAATAATAAAATTGGTCATTTCAATCCACGACTGTGTGTGGGACACTGCTGTGCAAATTGGCTGCCACGATTTGCCCACAAATATATACAGTCAATTCACGTTACAGTATATTCTGTGAAGCGCTTTGGGATGTCGATAAGATGTGAAAAGCGCTATATCAAATGCAAGGATTAGTATCATTATTATAACCGTTTGATTTGATAAAGAGCCTTATCATGTCATCGAGACAACTCAATAAGGCACTCCAGAACACTACAATATTGTAATACAGACCCCCCCACTATCACTTGCACCCCACCACCCACTATCCAGAGGTGGATACATTTGTAGACTTGTGGTTATAACATTACAGGGTTTAATCTCTTGGAGGAGGGAGGGGAGAAACCTGTAACATTAACCGTATCACAATAAGGCAACCATGGAGAGGTTGCAGAGATATGGGGAAAGAGTGGAGTAGTGGGACTGATCAGGTAGCTCTTCCAAAGAGTCATGGAGCTCCTGTGGCTTAGTGGTTAGAACACTTGACTTGCAAGCTGGGGAGACCAAGCTGGGGAGACCTGGGTTCGAATCCAGGCAGGTCAGGGCGAAACCTTGGGCAAGTTTCCTCACTCCACACGCCTAATCATAATCCTTCCATAAAAACCACAATAGTAAAATTGGTCATTTCAATCCACGACTGTTTGTGGGACATTGTTGTGTGCAATTCGCTGCCGCGATTCGCCCACAAATATATACAGTCAATTCACTTTATAGTATATTCCGTGAAGCACTTTGGGGCATCGATAAGATGTGAAAAGTGCTATAGCAAATGCAAGGATTATTATTATTATTATGGCTCCCTCTGCTTTAAGTCTCAACCAACCTCAGGCCAGCCACTTGGACTAGACCTCATGCTCCCTGGCCTGAACAAGGGCAGGGTCTCCACCCTCCAGCCCCAGCAAGCAAGAGCACGATGGGGGTGATGTCTCCTCCTTGAGAAAGTTCTGTACCTCATGCCATCCTCACCTGAGCTTCTAGTGCTGCTACACTATCTTTGCTTCAAAACAGTCTAGGTATCATAGCATTACCCCAGTCCTCATTTATTGTTCCCCAACTTTTCCTGCTGTTTGGTTGTGTACATAATAATAATAGTTATTACATTTGATACAGCAACAACAAAATGATACTTGTATAGCTTCTGTCATGTCAGGAGGACGTCCCAAGGTGCTGGACAGTCATTGTTTCAGACCCGAGCTGGGGGCAGGGGGGAAAGGGAGGGATTTGGGGTGACCGATGGGAACGTCAAAGAGGAGAGTCTTGAGGCGGGACTTGAAAGAGGCCAGGGAGGGGACCGAGGCAGAGGGATCGTGGGATGGAGTTCCAGGGGTTGGGAGCAGAGTGGCTGAAGGATCGCCCACCAATGGTGTGGTTCATGGGTTGGGGGATCTTTCTGGAGGACATCTCTGAATACTTCACAGGATAGAATTTAGTGGAGTTTTATAGCTTAGTGGTTACAGTACTGATGTGTTAGGCATCTCAGTGAAATGTTGGGCAAGTTTCCTTACTTCGCATGCCTTTGTTGACCTAGCAGTACATAGAAACCCGGTGGTTAATCAATTGGTTGATCATTTATCCAGGGATAATAATTCCTTCAAATAAATAATACTAATGGATTGGTCATTTTAATCCACAACTGGTTGTGAGATGCTGCTGTGTGCAATAGGCTTCCTAATATAATTAATGTGAAGTCTACAGACTGTGCGTTTTGTGGGCAAACCTCTTCCATAGCCTGGCCAGTTCCCTACTACTGTATCATGGTAACAAACTACTGTATAGAATACTCCAGTTAGCAAAGCACTCTTACAACCAGGGCATGACTGTTGGGATGTTAATTTAAAATTATTTAGTTTTCAGGCTGTTGGGAAAGATTCAGTACAAATCAAGGCAAGGTATTGCAAACAGGAAGTAAAATATAAAGAAATATGCACACAGACAAGGTAGAACTTGAGGTGTTAATTGCCTTTTTTATTTCATCTCTATTCTATTTTTTGTGAAAAGGCACTTACTCCCCAAATACACTCTATAGTACATTCTGTGAAGCACTTGAAGAGGTATTTCCAACTGTAAAGGTGTTATATCAAAGGTAAGGATCATTGTCATTTAGTTGAGTAGAAACTTATTAATTATAAGTAACAATAATTTAAGAAAGCTGAAATTGGGAATCACTCAGAAGTCAACTTGTTTTTCTGCAGCAGGATTTACTTGTTGTTTTGTCATGGAGCTCCTGTGGCTTATTGGTTAGAGCACTTGTCTTGCAAGCTGGGGAGACCAGTGTTCGAATCCAGGAAGGACCGGGCGAAACCTTGGGTAAGTGGCCTTACTCCACACGCTTAATAATAATCCGTCCAAAAAAAACCTACAATAATAAAATTGGTCATTTCAATCCACAACTGTTTGTGGGACACTGCTGTGCGCAATTGGCTGCCGCGATTCGCCCACAAATATACAGTCAATTCACTTTACAGTATATTCTGTGAAGCGCTTTGGGATGTTGATAAGCTGTGAAAAGCGCTATATCAAATGCAAGGAATATATGCAGGGGAAGAAAGTGAACTTAATAGAAAAATGGTCAGTACCAGTTTAAAATTAAATAATTTTAGCATGGATGGAAGCAATTGGCCCATTGTACTTGTTTGTTGGTGCCAGAATAGACCACATCTGAAACAATCTTTATTATCTCAAACAAATTAGTCACAAGTTCAATTGGTAGCATGGGACACTGCAAATGAGAGAAGCTTGCCTACAAACAAAAATCACTGTACGAAATGGGACAAAAAAATGTATCACGCTTGAACCCCTTTATGGAATTCTTTCAAGAATAGACTCCCCAAAATGCTTTGTCTGGTGAGGATGTGCTGGTGTTTGCTCAGGAATCTTTCCTCACATTATTGGAATATCTCCTGCAGATTCTGCATTATTAGGAAAGAATAGGGCCAACAAGTTAAAATTCACCGCAGGATTTTTTGTTGACATTGCTGGATGAAAATTGAGCTGCCACGTTTGTCTAGAAAATTTATAGATACCACACTGTTTTTCCTGTGAAGCACTTTGAGATGTATTTACAATGTGATAAGTAAAGTGTACATCAAGTAAAAGCATTATCACTTATTATGATTCCATAGGGATTCTGATCAGCTGTCAATAATTCCCTCAAAAAAGAATTGGTCGCTCTGTCCACAACTGATTATGAGACACTGCTGTACGCAATTGGCTGCCACATTTCATTCACAAAATATACAGTCAATTCACGTTACAGTATATTCTGTGAAGCTCTTTGAAAGTCAAAAACATGATCAGATGTTATATCAAATGCAAGGATTATTAATATTATATGATCGCTGTCTTCAAACAGTATTTAAAGTTCCCAGCAGTTCAGTGCTTTGATTCTCGAGGTGCTTTTCAATGGGACAAGCGAGGGACAATCTTAACACTCTAAAGGCGGGGTTTCCTGGCCACACGACCAAAGTACTTGCCAAAGAGGCCCCATTGCACAGGCCTTTTGCAGCTGGTTTGAATCACCATTGAGGACACTCTTTCGAATTGCATTCCTGAACAGTGCCAGATGTTCCTGAGGATTTCCAATTGAACAAGTAACTGCTAGCAAAAGCATTTCATCAGGGTGATGTCCAGAGTTAGAGAGATGAGCTATGAAAACCTATCAAAATGAACACAGAATCATAGAAGCTTACAGTGCAGTCAAATGCCATCGAGTTATTATGGAAAACTTTTCATTGAATCTCCATTGCCCTTTCCCTATCCCAATACTTTTCCATGCTTTTATCTTTCATTCTGAAGCTCAGTGGTTAGACTACTTGCCTTGCTAGCAAGTGACTTGGGTTCAATTCCAAATGAAATCTTGGGCAAGTTTCCTTACTCCACATGCCTAATAATAATAATAATAATAATCCCTCAACAAAAAAAACAATAATAATTTAGTCATTTTAATCTACGACTATGCACAATTGGCCATCACATTTTGCCCACATATACAGTATACAGTCAATTCACTTTACAGTAATAATATATTCTGTGAAGTGCTTTGAGACATCTAGAAGAGGTGAAAAAGACTGGTTTGGTAAGGTGGAGTGTGCAACCATGGAGGTGGATGCTGCCAGTGCCTAAGGCATGGAGGCACTGGCACAAGCCTATCAGGGATCCTCGGTTTTGTTGACATTCAACTGTAGAAAGTTAGCTCTCATCCAGGAGTTGATGTCCAATAGACAGTCTGTCAGGACAGCAGCAGTTGTGGAATTGAAGGTGGAGGTAGAAAGATAGAGTTGAGTGTCATCAATATACATATGGAAGTTGTCTGCAAATTATGTCATCAAGGAGGAGCATATAGATTTTGAAATGGGAGTGCCAAGGACAGAAGCCTGGGGAATGCCACAAGTGATTGTGCGGGGACCAGAGGAGGAGCCATTAGTGGTGACAAAGAGGAGATGGTCGGAGAGGTAATATTCCAACCAGGCAAGGGCAGATCCGCGAAGATTCAGCTGAGAAGAGAGGCGGTGTAGGAGGATGGAGTGGTTGACATCCAGGAGGCAGGAGAGAGCCCTGATTGCAAATGTTCAGAATGTCATTGGAGTCTTTGACCAGGGCTATTTCTGTGCTGTGGGCAGCATGGAAGACAAATTGGAGGGGTTCAAAGAAGGAATGTTGAGAAAGAAAAGAGTAAAGCTAGGACACAACAATTCATTCCAAGGCCTTGAGAGGAATGGGAGGTTGGAGATGGGATGGTAGCTGGAGAGCTTGGATTAAGCACCTGATGCAGATTAATTGTGGTACTCAACATTTGACTTGGATCCTGGTTAACATCAAGGTGGCTGTCACATTGCAAGCTGACCTGAAAAGGTCCTGCTTCCGTGCTGAAGGAAGATGTCCATCAGGTAGTTGCTTCTGAGGAAGCACTGAGGCTTGAACTGCTGGAGGACATTATCTGAGGCCCAAGTTCATAAACATATATTGATGTATCTAGGGTTTAGAATCCACCTTGATTGGTTTGCAGAAAGGTAAGCAGTTGTTAATTAAACCCACCAGATGTGTGTCCAAGCTCTGAGCAGTAGTGTTGTGGCAACACTCTTGCGCATTTTATGCTGTGCTGTGCTGCTCGTCAGGAAATTCAAAGGTAGTTCCTGGTACCTGCCATCCACCGAGTGAGAGGTCAAACCTGCTTAGTGTCAGCCTGGCTCAGTGGCAACACTCTTGCCTCTGAATCAGAAGGTTGTTTGCTTAAGCCCCAAGTTGGGACTTTAAATTGCATCGTCCTATGTTGGAAGTCAATGAAATTGTACATTTCCAATGTTACTTTATTTGTTTTCGGATAAAACATAAATGTTGTTAACTTGTTCACTTCTCACCGATAACACAATTTCTGACTTATTAGAAGAGTTGAATAATGGGCAGGCACTAAACCTAGTTCACTGTTCTTTACAGTAATTTGCAGGCTAATTGTTTGTGTGTGCTCTGAGATGCTGTCCGGCGTGGAGGTTACAAAGTAAATGCAAGTTGCTGTTGTTGTTGTATTCCACTTTTGATTTTATGATGTCTATAGATTCCAGTATTAAATTATTAACTCAAGCTTTTGTTTATTTGCTAATCTCTTGATGGCTTGTATGACTAAATCTCATTCTTGGAGAACTAAACATAAGATATAAAAGATAAAGATCTCCAAAACAACAATCCAATCAGAAGGAAATTTGTCCTCAAACCTGACAAGCAGTTTTGTCCTATAAGCATAAGTCGATCGATCACCACATATTTTGTCAACATTATATATTTCTATATGCATCAGCCATTGTACAATAATCGATTACTTTCTTTAGTAAAGCTCTAAAACAGCGCTTTTCCTCATGTGCTCGTGTGCTGCAGATAATCCTCGGTAAATTCCATGACTACTTGAGAATGCAGCGTTGCCATCATGGTTTTATTTCATTAATAATCAAAGCACTGTAGAGATTTATAACATGGTCTAGATTCCTATGCAGTGAAGTTAATTAACTGGTTCTATTATAACTGAATTGTTGCCCCATGTAGTATGAGTGAGTATGATGACACTTTTTCTGATATATACAAAGTAGGTAGTGACAAAAGCATTGTATTTTGGTCCTGTAACTTGGCATCATTGTGTGGACCCAATTATTTGTGAGACACTGCAAAGTGGAAATAAATAAGTGACCTGGCTGAAACAACAACAACATTAGATTTATACAGTGCCTTTCATGTTGAGAAGACACCAATGATGAGTGGAGTGAGGGATGTGAAGCAGGACGGAGCCCACTGAGCAGAGGGATCAGGCAGGTTGGTAGGGGATTAAGAGGTCATAGAGGTAGGGGAAAGCAAGGCCATGGAGGACTTTGAATGTGAGGACCATGATCTTCAACTGTATCCTCTGTGTGATGGGAAGCCAGTGGAGTCGGTCTTCTAAACTGCTACTGAAAGTTGTTAAAAGATTATCTGAGCTGAAATTCATGTGACGAATGCAATATTGGACATTGTTCCCATAAGATGAGTGCCCTCACTCCTTTTCTTTGTCTCACACATTTGATGTATTCATCCTTTTTGGTATTGCCAACTAAGGATTTACTTGAATTGAATATTTGCTTAGTCTGAATCAATAATTAGCTGTGGTTGATTTACCCCGGCAATCTATGCTTAGACTTGTCTGTGATATGACCTTGACTTGAAGGTCAATCTGTCTTTGGAGCAGGCAGGAAACATTAATTCAATTCGGCTCTCTGCATCAAACTTGTAACCAGGATAATGTGATTGAAGAGAAGGGGAAAGATTTTATGTTATTCAACAACTCTCGGTAAGAAACAGAGTTGAGACAACTTATCTCATGCAGGAATCTTACAGCCATAAGCAGAGAGAGTTTGCTCATTCCTCATAAATATACATGGAATTATAGAGTGTGTATAGAACCTATAGCACTATTATCTGCATAGCAACAAGTCAGTTGGCCCAACTAGTGTTGCCAGTGTTTATACTCCATAAGAACATCCACTGATCCAAATACCCTCTCAAGCCTATCTCACATTCACTGAAACAACAACAGCATTCATTTATATAGTATCTTTCAAGTGGAATGTCACAGAGTGTTTAACTCTGTCAGAGCTTGATACCAATTCAAGGGGAGGTGACTACAGAAATTCTCAAAGAGGAAGATGTGATCTGAAGACTGGCAAGGAGGGAGCAACGCATAGAATGAGAGAAGCAGAGATATCCAGAATCTCAAGGTTTAGTGGCTGAAAGCATGGCCGCCGATAGTGGAGAGGAGGAAGCATGCTTGAGGCTGGAACAAGCTAAGCGAAAGGGGCAAATAGAGGAGTGGCATCTGGGCAGATTGGAGAGGTAGAGGTGCCAGGTAATTAAGTGATTTGTTCGCAAGTTTATAATCTTGAAATCAATCCTTTCTGCAACAGAGAGTCAGTGGAAGAACTGGAGTGATCGTGAGTTTAATATGGATGAGGGTATGGGCAGTTGAGATTTTAATTAAATGGATTTGATGAACAGTAAAGCTGGGGAGACTGGCAAAGAAGGCACTGTAAAAATTGAGGTGGGAGGTGATGAATGCACAGATAAAGGTTTCAGCTGTGTAAGGTGTAAGATATGGTTGGAGGTGTGCAATGTGGCAGAAGGGGAAGAAATTGATCCTGATTAGGGAACGTGTAGGGTAGCAAGGGCAGCTGTGGATGGAACTCGATGACTAGTTTGCGCATAAGTATGAGGAATAGGCAAGGGAGGTTAAGGAGGCCAGAGCCAAAGGTAAGAAGATGTTCATAGAAGCCAAGCGGCATGGCTTTCATCTTGTCAGTCAGCAGTAGAAAGTTGGCACTCATCCAGGTCTTGATATCTAACAAGCAAGAGGACAGAACATTTGTGCACCTCGAGTCATGGTTGAAGGAAAATTAGATTTGGATGTCATAACATACATACAGATGACATACAATGTCTGCGATTGATATCAGTGCAATTTCCTTCTCTGTCGAGTATACATTGAATTTCCTCTAAAATGCATTGATGTTTTCTGGTTCAATAAACTATGGTGGCATTATCTCTACAATCTGATTTCATACAGAATGTCTGAAGCAAGTAGAGGAAGTCTATCTACTCTTACAGGTAGAGTGTGCTGGCTCATCATATGATCTTGAACTCAGTTCACATCTGTGGATATCCCTCTGTGGCCAATAGACTTCATTTGACAAAATAGTGAGTAGTAAAAGATGATGTGAAGGTGGGAGTAAGAGCAATCGGAACTTAGATCTTGGGCGAGTTCCAATTGTTCAGCCCACGTATGCACCTTAATCAAGCGTTCATTCTTTAAACAAAATATAATGTTTCTTTGACGACAACTGCACAGAAGGAGTTGGCAGGCATTTTTTGGCAAGCAAATCAACTGACTGTGAGCTAGCGCCAGCCATAAGTGTTTTGGAACATCATTACCTGTGCCAGGTACTGTTCGGTTCAATCTACAGTTTTAATCCCCTCTAAAGATGAAATGTTGGCTAATTATTAGATAAAGAAAGCACTGTTATTAAAACCAAGCTGCATGTAGGACAACAGCAACACTTACTTTTGGTAGTAAGTATGTAAACTGCTCTGATGTCAGTGATGCACCTTTCCTTGCCAGACTTAGGCCTGTACAACTCATAGTTGGTATTGTGCCAGTTTCCTCCATTCAGAGTTTACAATGTGCTTGTCTTTTTATGTGTTGCCATCTCTTTTCAACATTACTCTCTGTTGCCCGGCTGCTTCATTAATTTGGAGCAACAACGTAATTTCACTGACTTGTTTCTTTTCACAAAATAGAATCTGTCTGAGAAAGACCACCAGTTCAACAGGTTCCATGATCAGCTGAAAGCAACTAACAGCTGAGGAGCTTGCAATTGTAGCCAGTTAAGCCTGAGTTCATCTGGCCGATAGCCAGTGGTCACCAGCCAACATGCAGGAGGCCTGAGCTGGATTTCATCATTGTTCTTGGATACCTCTGTCAGGAATATGTATCGTTTTTTTTCTCCTTAAGCAAATATTATTCTTGTTCTCATTTCTGTCCCTGTACTATTGTCATTTGTTCCATACATACTGTACATACATACTTTAGAATGGTAAAAACATTAACTTTTGTAGCACAGAATGATGTAAACAAGTGTCAGCCTGGCTCAATTATGAGCACTCTTACCTCTGACCCAGAGGTTGTGGTTTCACAGGCCACAAAGGGTCTTCAAAGTCACATTCTTGGCTGTGACTCCAATATAGTGCAGTGAGAGAGATGTCTATCTGAACAGGCCAATGTTGGATCATCATCTGATTCCCAAATCCTACTCTGTCCCAACACCCAGATGTTCCATATATTCTCCCTCTTTAAATTTTCATTCAGTTCCCTTATCTGTTGTGATCTCAGTGCCAACAGGTACTTGTTGCAATGTATTCCATTGCTTTCCTCAAAAACAATCTATAAACCTCCTTCTTAATTCTTCCTGTGAGAGACCTGAATTTAGGCTTCATTCAATCAGGTAATCGTTCGTTATACAATAATCCGCTCAACATTCTTCAGATCAAAGAGTGTACTGTATATAGCTGCAGAAATTGCTCATCTGGCACATTTACCAGTGAAATCCACGCATACTCTTTTTCTGCTATTTTCAATATAGATTTCGGAGTGATTAGGGAAATACAATACCATGCTGACAAAGGCGTTTAGACGGTTTATGAAGAGAATCCATTAGTCAGAAGCAGTGAGTGCTCATCGACAAGGTTTAATTGATTCATAACAAAACTAATCTTTGGGCAATATCAGAATGTAGCAAATCAAGTACTGTACTCCATGTGCTTACATTTGTATAGTGCCTTTCACATCAGGAGGACATCCCAAGGCACTGATTTAGAAATTGTTCATTTGATTGATCCTCAATTTTGGGGATAAAATTAAATGTGAATAGATACTTGCAACAAGTACCTATTGGAAATTTCTGTTCAATTTCTGCTGCCTCCAATATGACTAGTAGTTGAGGCTTCTGGACCAGTGTTTTCTGACGGCAGCACTTTATAAAATGTATAATAATTGCAAACGCATTGTGCAGACCTTGGTCATACTAGGGCTGGTATTTTGGTTGCCTTTTGAGACATCGCACCATTATATACACACTAATCCCATTGGTCAGATGGGTTGGTTGTTTTTTGGTGCCTGTACCTGCGACATTTCATGTACATGATTTTGTTTTTAGATATTTTGTAATCACATATCAACCTGTACACTCCCTCCGCTCAGCAGTCTCTGACCTGCTGCACATACCCTGCCCGGCCCTCCCCACCATTAAGACTATGCCTCTCAAAGTCTTACAATATATCACTGATAAATACAACAAATAAGGTGACAGAGGACAACCTTTCTTTACTTTCTTTTGAGAAGGATTGGGTAGTGTAATGAATCCCATCAATCCCTACCAGTAATCGTAGAGCAAGAATATGGCTATTTAGTGACGTACAAGAGCACAATGAAACTATACCCCGACTTATAGAGCAGAGAGATAACAACAACAACAATAAAATTACAAAACACAAAATACTATAGATGCTGGGAATCCGAAACACAAACAGAAGTTGCTGGGGAAACTCAGCAGGTCAGGCAGCATCCATGGAGAAAGGAAAAGGAGTCAACGTTTTCGGGTGTACTTCATCAGAACTGGGGCTTGTTTGGAGGGAGAGGTTTCTTAAGGACGTTAAAGGGGGAGAGGCAGGACATGGAAGACAAAGGAGAGAAAGAAGGCAAAGGAAAAAGAAAAACGTGTGTATTAACTGATGGGTTTAATATGTTTTAACGACTTCAGGGGGAGAAACAGAAGGGGGTGGGTTTAAACAAAACTGGAGAGAAGAGGTGTTTAGTGGTGATAGAACAATTTATACATTTATACATTTATAGAGCGCCTTTCACGTTGGGAGGACGTCCCAAGACGCTGAACAGTTAGGTCGGGACAGGAGCAGGGGCCGGGAAGGGTCGGGGCAGGGTTAGGAGGAAGAAGAGTAGGAAAGTGGGGAGAGGTAGGAGGGCAGCAGAAGGCACAGTCAAAGAGGAAGGTCTTGAGACCGGCCTTGAAGGAGGAAAGGGAGGAAGCGAGGCAAAGATGGAGTTCCAGAGTGTGGGGGCAGAGAGGCTGAAAGCCCGGCCACCAATGGTAGGGCAGTTCGGGCGGGGGATATGGAGCAGGCCAGAGCCCGCTGAATGGAGAGGACAGGCAAGCTGATAGGGAGTCAGCTGGTCGGAGAGATAGTCTGGGGCAAGGGCGTGAATGGCCTTGCAGGTGACGATGAGGATCTTGAATAAGAGAGCAGAGTTGAAGTCTATCCACCTTGGGGAGGAGGTAATTGGTGACGCTTTGGAGCTGAAGTGACTCTGAGGTATCATGTTTAGCAACGGGATGTCAGAATTGAGCCAGCGCTCTGTAGCGGTCTTGGTAATTCGGTTCCTGAGCCAGGGCACTGGTGATGACACACAGCCAGCCTGGCTAATCGGCATGACTTGTAATGGCAGAGCAGTCACTGGGTAGGGAATAAACCCACTCAGCTCTTGTTAACACCACGCACTGAAGCCCTAATGGGCTAGCCAGAGTGTTTTGAGTGATCCTCCTGACATAAAAGATGCTACATAAATGCAAATTGTATTTTGTTTAACAATGAATAATCCTTATTATTTGCCTTTCAATGGGAGAACAACCGAAGCGCTTCACAGGATATATTATAAACTGCAGTGACTGGATGTTTTGTGGGAGAACGCGACAGACAATTTATGTACATCGATGTCCTACAATAACACTTCATCTCATTTTATAGTCTTCCTAGGACAAGACAGTTAAAATCTTACATGGCAATCAGATATTAAAACAATGTTAATATTCTGTGTGGTCAGTGAATGATAGTGGATGATGTTACTTTATTGTTCAAATGTTTGGGAATCTAGTTACATAAATAGCTTGCAACATTATTTCAGAGGCACATACTTTCCTACTTGTGGAAGTGTTTTAGACAGGTAACCACTCATTTCAATACATCAAGTACAACACAGCCTCCCAGTATAACCATTTCTCTTCTTTAGCAAGGGGAGAAAGTGCTGCAAAGCAGCATATATTTCCTTTTATTTCCTGTACTCTCATGTCACCATTGGCAGCTGTTCAATTGATGTGTGTGTAAATCCATACCACAAACCCAGATTTGTACTCTTCATCTAATCAGCTCTTAATTAGTCATATATTTTATGTAAGAAGCGAGACTGGTGAGAAATTCACTTCACTCCTGGACTGATTTACACTCTGCATCTCAGCAATATTGTTACTTAATAAAACATGGAAGTTTATGATGCCCCACACCTTACAGTGCTTTCACAGTAAATTACTTGGATCATCTTTAAGGCTGAACTGTTAAGAGTGTCTTGGTGTATTTCACTGGGAAAGTAACCCAGCAGCGTAAATCTTTCAACTTCAGGGACTTTCAGTCTATCGAGCATTGAAATTCCAATACTCATAGATTAAAATTGCATGACTCTTTTGCTGATTAGAATCGGACAGGGTTTGATTAACTAATTCTTCCCTTTGTCTGCGTTTTGATAAAGCACCTTATGACATTGTTGTGGCATCTTAAAGCACTTCGCAGGATATACTGTAAAGTTCTGTTGCTATATGTATTTTGTGGGCAAACACAACAGTCAATTTGTGCACCACTATGTCCCACAAACTCCTTTCTCTTGTCAAATAGTGCCATGGGAACTTTAATACCCATTTGAACAGAGACATTAGGCCATTAGTTTAATGTCTTACCTGAAGAATGACATCTCTGACAGTGGGTGTACCTGCATTGGAGTGTGTGTACAGATTACATGAATTCAATCCCTGACACGTGGCTTGTAACTACAATTCTCTGATTCAAGAGGTGAGTGTTAGCCACTGAACCAGCCTGACACCTGAGCAGTGAGTTTACTTTTTAATTTGCATACTCAGTTACAGCAAGTAATGGCTTTCAACATGAAACGCCGTATCTTTCCGGTTGATTGTAGCATACATTGTGCTCACCAAGCAGTGATTTACCGCCATGCGCATTTGCTGGAGTCACTCACTTCAAACGGATGGCAAATGCATTAAATCCTCTCTGTACGACATCAGATAGATGTTGCCTCTTCTATGTGGTTCTTTCTGTCCCTGGTCTATCTCTGTGGTGAATGGTTTGCTGGTGGTGAAAAATATTCAGACGGGCAACGACTGCTGGAACGGCTGGAATTTGTGTGGGGACTTGAAGTATATTTCCTGCAGAAATCTCTATTTACGTCAGGCCATCTCATGAGACATCATCTCTGTCCCGAGACTGCCTCAGAGATGACGTATTGTGGGTCATTATTTTATACCGAGGTCCACTGCAGTAGACCTATTTCTGTTGTGAGTTACTATTTCTTCGATCAAGATCCTTCTCCCTGGTTCAGTGTCCAATCCTACCAATGTACCAATGGCTCTTCAAGACTCTATTCTGCATAAAGGTTATTTCATGCAGGATGGTGGATTGGTCTACCACACTGTGTGTTAGCCTGAGTAGTCAGGCCTCACTCATCTCTGATCAGAAGGTTGTGTGTTCAAACCCTACATTAAGACTTGGAATCACATAATCTAAGATGACACTCCTATTCAGTACCTGAGGTCTGTTACTTTGTCAGAAGTAATGTCCTTTGAATGAGATGTTAAACTGTGGTCCCATCTGCCTGTTCAGGTGAACATTAAAGATCCAATGGCATTATCCAACAGAGAAGAAAGATTTTCCTGGTGTCCTGACCAACAATACCCCAAATAAAATTGGTCTTTCGTTTCATGACTGTTTGTGGGTTTGCTGTACACAACTAACTTCCGTGTTTTATCCACAAATTAAACATTCAATCCACTTTACAGGTATATACTGTGACGCGATTTGAGACGACTTAATGACATCAGGCACTTTATCAAATGCACGGAATGTTTGTATTATTATATAAAGTGAAAGTTGTTGCTATTGTACCATTTTGTCCTTTTTCCTTCTCCAAGTATCTTTTATTTCTCACTCTGTCTCTCCCATTAACTGTACTTGCTATTGGCAATTGCAACATAGCATTGTCTGATGTACATAGTAGCAGACTAATCCCACAAGGATATTGACCTGTGACATACCACAGTAACCAATGTTGTCAGATCATCACCCATCCTTCCTGTCTGCTGCACAGTAAAAAGAGGCTTAAAAGCATCTCTGGGATATATGGTCTAAATCAAATGGATTGTAGATACTAGGAAATCAAGAGAGATGAATCAATTTGTCAGGCAACATAATCTGCCGTAAATGTACTGTTACTGACATGTGCAGGCCCTGTTACTGTAGGCTTACATTTTGTATTGTATCATTTTCTGAAGTGTTTACCATATATTTTGTACTAAAGTTGAATGCACTGAGCTGATTTGATGTGGCGAACTAAAGATGGTGTGACAGACGATGTCATTAGTAGCTCTGTAGTGTGCCTATTACTTTAAATTGTGTTTCATCTCTTTCAGTGAGATGGTGAACAGAGCTGCTTAATTCCTTCATTCTTTGTCTGTGTCATAACTTTGCAGCACTTAATCTACAAGTGCTGCATAAGTGCAAGTTGTTTTTATTCCAGTTTTAACATCTAACGTCAAATAGGCAGAGAATCTTGTTGTTGACTCAGTTTAAATTGTCTACGTTGTAGGTTGTTATGCGATGATGAAGTAATTGAAGACAATCATTTACTGTTCAAATGTTTGTTCTGGGAATAATTACTAAATGCTTTGATCGAACTACTTGCAGGGCTCCTGGATTGAGTGCAGCAATGAGAAAAGAAAAGTCAATAAAACAAAAGCTTTCCTGGTTCAAACAGAACTGCATATAAACAGGATTTTGTTTTTAGATCACCAAATGTTAAGCAGCTGGAGGCACAAAAAAACATTCGAGCTACAGCCACCACATTATGTTTTTTTTCTGTATTGGCAGTGACAGTAGCTAATTAATAATGCTTACTTTGATATAGCTTTATCATCGAAACATCTCAAAGCACTTCTTAGAATTTACTGTAGAGTGTAGTGACTTTGTATTCTTTGGAAGAGGGATTTTTTAGAGTGGAGACTTATAACTTAGTGGTCAAGAGCACTCGCCTTGCAAACGAGAGACCTGGGTTCGATTCCCGGCAGGGCAAAACCTTGGGCGAGTTTCCTTACTTCACACATCTGATAATAATCCCTCAAGAAAACCAAAAACAATAATGAAACAATTGGTTACTTCAATCCACGATTGTTTGTGCGTGTAGTTGGCTGCCGTGTTTCGCCCACAGATATACAGTCAATTCACTTTGGAACATATTATGTGAAGAGCTTTGAGACGTCTCGAAGACATGATGTTGGTATTTTCTAATGCAGGATTAAGAGATCCTGATATCCCTCCATTGCTACACTGTGTGTTTTAGATTTTAAAGGCAATTATTCTTAATAACACCTTCTTGTATCTTTTAAACATTGAACAACTGTCTTTACTTGTTGAGATGGCTAGGCTCAGTTGCCGTACATTGTAGGGGTTTCAATTGAGGGCAGAATGACTTTTTTCTAACATGACGCTATGGACAGAATTAGTTTATTGGTGAGGTGTGAGCAGCTCTAAATCAAGTACAGTATATTGTGCTGAGTTTAGACAGGCGTGTAAATATAGTGACTACAAGCTGAGCTTTCTCTTGTGTTTCAAGCTAAGGGTTCAGAGGTAAGACAATTGAATGCCTACCAATTACTAGCTGCTTAAAGCACAATCAGAAATTGTGCTGACTGCACTTTCCACAGTAAGCTCCTGTTTATACAAGGTGCAGTCAGCACAATTTCAATGTGTATTCAGTGGTTTGGCTTTTGTATTCCTGGGTGAAACATTGGTTTGGGTGAACTGCTGACACCACGCCCGAGTGGGTTTGCTGCCTTAATTGTAACCTCCAGTTGGCTTGTAGCAAGACAATTAGCCTTTTATTTGTGCGTTAAAGCAAGTCGTGTTTTATTAGCAGATACTCACGTGTGCCTTTCGCCATTTGTTGCCTTTCACCATTTCTCACATAATTGGATACAGAGAATACAAAAAATTGGATTTCTATGTGGTGCAATGTTTCCCAGTTGTTGATTGTGTTCTATATGAAGAAACACTTCCTGGTTTCTGTCCTAAAATGCCATTTACAATTCTAGACCTTTGCCTCTCTTCTTCTACTGCCTTGGTGCATCCTAAAGTATTGTTCTGGGTTTACTTTTTCAATCACATTTAAAATGTTATACACCTCCTTGAAATCATGTCTAAGTCGTCTTCTCTCAACACTAAAGAGCCCCAGCATGACTAATTGTCACTCATATCTCATTCCTCTAACACTGGGGATCATCCTCATTGCCTTCCTCCGCTCCACAACCCATTTATTTGGTGATGAGAAAAGTGTACAGTTCTCTCGGTGAAGTCTGTACAGTCTGAGTATCATAATAATAATAATACTTGCATTTGGTATAGCACCTTATCACGTCTTCGAGACTTCTCAAAGTATTTCACGGAATATATTGTAGATTGAGATGACTATATTTTGTGGCTGAAACGTTATGGCACACAGCAGTGTCCCGTGATCAGTCGTAGACTGTGTGACCAAATTATTATTATTATTAGTTAATTTTAAGGGGTTATTATTCATGGAAAGCAATCCGCCAATCATCGGCTTATAACTGGGTTCCTCTTACTGCTAGGTAAACAGAGGCATTTGGGGTAAGGGAACTTGCCCAACGAACCCAGGTCCTCTTTTCCTTTGAGTTTTTGAGGTCAGTGACGGCAAGTTGTATCATATGTATTGAATACTGCTTGTTTTTCACCTCCTCTGTCACATTATTGGTGACCAAGCCTCCCACTCTCTTAAATTTGTGTCATGAAATCGAGTGGGTCTCCCTCTCTCTCTATCTAACTGTGTGTGCCTCTCTCTCTATTAATTGGTCATTTCAATCCATGGCTATTTGTGGGATGCTGCTGTGAGCAATTGGCTGCCGCTTTTCGCCCACAAATATTCAATCAATTCACTTTACAGTTTATTCTGTGAAGTGCTTTGAGACGACTAGAAGACGTGAAAAGCGCTATATCAAATGCAAGGATTATTATTATTATTATTTGCATGGTCATTCTCTTTTTCCCTTCAAAAACACCTTAAAATTCCCATCCTTTCCTCCCTGGTCAGTGATTCCCATTGTGTTGGTGAAATGTTTTGAGCTGTTTCTTCTATATGAATGGCAGTAGGCAGGTCTAACACATGCCCTATTTGAGGGGTGCTGTATAAATGCAGGTTGTTGTTGCTGTAGATAAAACGCTCACAATATTGCTCATATGTTGGTGTTAAGATTCTGAGGGCTATTCTGCAGAGTATTGTGGCAGAATCCATGGCTCAGGGTTGTGCATATAAAACTTCTAATCCAGAAACAAAATAGTTTAGATTGAATCAAGGTTGAGAATGTCTAGTAAGATATGTTATGGAAAGTTCTTGCAACTTTAACTTGAAACAAAGATTATACTTCAGTCGCTATTGTAGTCAGAGCTATCTATACAGCACAATGCAATAGTGATACGTTCTCCTGTGCCTCCTTTTAGCCATGTAATAATAATACTCCTTGCATTTTTTTAATGTATTTCCACAAAGCAACTTGAAGTGGTGTTTGGCTGTGGAGTATACTGGATTTCATTCTATTTTGTTCAAGTGAAATGCTGCTGAGAGCCAGGATAGCAGCAGCTTTTTTTCAGAACAGGAAATATAAACTTTCCTTTCTACGTGCTATAATTAATTTTTTCTGACAGGATCCGATCACATTCCAAGACTGCAGCTGTTAGTATTTATTGTAGGAACTCCTTTTTAATTGCATTTTCAAACCCAATTTGAATACAAGGAATGGTGATTTTCTCTGTAACAAAGGTGCTCAGGGATGCTATATAAAGTTTTGTTGTTGTTACCCACTTTTGATTCAGAAATCATTTTACACTCTATCCTATTTCCAGTGTTTGACCGGAATCAATATGTTGACTGCAAATAAATAAATACATTGCAATTTGCAGCTCTGAGCATCAGCAAACATTGCAGAAACATTAGGTAGGATTGATGTTATATAATATTGAATGAGAAAGATGTTGGATTTATACAGTGTATCAGTGCCTTGGGACGTCCTCCCGACGTGAAAGGCGCTCTATAAATGTAATTTTGTTGTTGTTGTATTATATAATATGTGAAAATTCATATCTAAAGGAATTTTTATACTGTTGTTTAGGTGGCGAACATGCATCTAATGTTTTTATATACAAGATTACCTTAATTCAACAATAGTTCAATATGATTTATTTTTTAATCAAGCCTATTCTAATTGTAAAACTAATAACAGTCAATAGCAGTGAATATGTCAGTGAGATTGGTGAATATCCAAATTGTTTTCCATTAGAATGTGCGTAAGTGTTACACATTTATTTATGTACTGATGCAATATCCGTATTCACATATGTGTCAGGGATGTGTGACTGCTGATTAATGTCCATGTGCGTTGTTACTGAGCTGTTTAAAGAAGAGGAATGTTCAACAAGTAATATATTTGACTCCATAAATTTATCCATTGGCTGCTTAATTGTTTACAGTAAGTGATGGCAAGTGATATCATCTGTGTGCAAGCTGGTAGGGATTTGTGCAGTTACTGGTCCTCAGATTCAATATTAATTTTTAACCCGAAGATTTCTTGGTGGGAGATTTTCATGCGTGTGTCATTACATCTTATTAAATCTTTGCTCACTGACCCTCAGTTTGAATGCACTGCATGACTTTTCTTGGGGATATCATCTGCCGGAACAGTTTTATTTTAATTCATACTTGTAGATTTATGGAATGTTACAACACAGAAAGATGACATTGGCCATCAAGCTGCAGTATTTTCTCCGCTTAAGCCAAGTAACTCTTCGCGATGCGATCCCATGTGAAGGTTGCTATGTACTGTACATAGCTACAGCTGTATAGGGCCCTGGTGAGATCGCACCTAGAGTACTGTGTCCAGTTTTGGTCTCCTTATTTAAGAAAGACATGCTCGCCTTGGAGGGCGTACAGCGTAGATTCACTAGATTGGTACCTGCGATGAGGGGAATGAGGATAGGTTGAGCAATCTAGGCCTATATTAGAATATAGGAGATCAGAGGTGATTTTATAGAAACATATACGATTATTAAGGGGCAAGACAGAGTAGCTAGTGGGAGACTGTTTCCCATGGTTGGAGAAACTAACCAGGGGTCACAGTCTGAAGGTCAGCCCATTCGCACCGAATTGAGAAAAAAAAATCTTCACTCAGAGGGTAGTGAATTCATGGAATTCTCTATCCCAAAGAGCTGTGGATGCTCAGTCCTTGAACATATTCAAGATTGAGATTTATAGATTTCTTATGGATACAGGGATTAAGGGATATGGTGATAAGGCGGGTAGGTGGAGCTAGAATAGATCAACCATGGTCTTATTGAATGGCGTGCAGGCTCGAGGGGCCAAATGGCCTACTCCTGCTCCTAATTCTTATGTTCTTATGTTCTTATGTTCTTATGTTCTTATGTTCTTATGTTCTTATGTTCTTACATACAAGTATGTTGTTGTTGTATTGTTGTTATTGTAATTTAATCCAATTGTGACAGAGAATTCCACATTTCATCCACCCTCGATGTAAAACAAACATTTTTCTCCCGTTAATTATTTATGTAATTATTGTAAATTTGTATCCTCTTGTTACTGGTTGGCCAACCACTGAATATAATCTGTTTTTTTTAACCCTCTCAATAATCTTTCAAATCCAGAAAACATCCATTAGTACATCAATGAAGAAAAAACCCATATAATTTTCACATTTGACATAGCAAGCTTCACACACTTCACATATGTTCACGTATGGTGAATGTCTCAAAGCATTTCACTGGATATGCTGTGAAGTGTAGGGACTGTGTGTTTTGTAGCAGAATGTGGAGCCAATTTGCACCCATTAATGCCTGCAAACAGCTATGAAGTAAATGACCAACTTTTCTCTGAGAGATTGCTCACCAGCGTAGTGGGAAAAATCTGAAAAAGTCCTAGTATCTCTTCAGAACTTACGCCCTGATCCCTGAAAAAGAATAGTGAGACCAGAAAACAAGCCTTTCTTTAGCTATGAGGTGAACTGTAACATGATGTTCTGGTTACATTTTGATTTGGTTTCAAAAATGCTGCTGCGGTCTTCCAGGCATTGCCTTGAGGAGTCTTGTTATATAAATGGCAAAGTATTGTATTTCTTTCTTTGCCCCATTCCCGCTCCAGAAGTCTCCAAACAGAACCAGAATTTGATACTTACTGATATGTTTTTGTGTATGGCAATCAACTAAGCTGAAAGTCACGTTAAATACCTCCGGTTGTAAAAAATATATTTTCGCAATTAGACCGAGCATCGTATTATGTTCAAGAACTAGATTAATACATGGCAGCATGATACTAAAATAAATAAACGTTAGTGTCATTATTACTTAATGATTGTGTGCATGGTGCTGTGTATTCTACAGCAGTTGGAAATAATAGTAAAAACCTTCATTTGAACAGTATTAACACACTGGTTTATATTGTACACTTTACAATGCCCTGAGACAATAAGAGAGCAATTATGTGTAGTTATGTGGTGTGCACTCATAGTGTTATACATCACAGTCAAAGCAGCTGTTAGGAATATGAAGCCTATGGGAACGTCATTGAGAGAAAGGATCATGGCTTTGCATGTAGCATTGCGTCCTTCAGCTAAGTCTGTACCCCGCAGGGAGCTCATTGGCCCCAAGTGGCATGATAGAATAGAGGAGTGTAAGAAAGCACAAGTTCATCATGGTACTGAACAATGTACTGAAAGGAATTAAGATACCTTCATTGCCACCTGTTCTGGCAGTCTGTATATCATAGTGCTGATATATTTCCTGGGTCATGGGCTATTTCAGCCAAAGTGTGAGATTTCTTGGGGATTAGGCAATGCATCAGCTACATCTCTGTCCTCAAGATTTTACACTCGTCTCTAATTTGTCTGTTCACTGGGCAGTGTTTTTTTGTTGTCTGAGCCTCACTCCCAGGCTCGGGAGAGCAGCCACAGGCACCTGCATCTGCCCACACAGCAAACTCTTGCTTTCAATCCACTTTGGATGTGGATTAGCAGCACATGATCATGGCAGAGTGAGTGGGGAGAGGGGAAATTAGTGGGAAGAGAGGGGCAGGAGAGGGGGCAGAGAGGTGAGGAGGGAAGAAACTTCATAGCAGATTGTATTGTGGCCAAGTTGTGGGTGTTTCTCCCTCTGGAGTTGTATAGGAATTGGGACAAAATGCTGTCCTGAGGATCGCCACCTTCTTTACAGCTGTTCCTTCCATGATTGAGCATATTCTTTATTAAACCAGGCTGCTCCACTCTTGCCAGTAGGATGATGCTCCAAAACCAGTGCCGATCTGCTATTTATACAGAAATGAGTTACTGGAAGTTAGATCTAATCCGTATTTCTTTTCTCATAAAGTGTGTACTGTGGCAGATGTGTTCAATCTGTTAAATTACACATAGTGCTTTTTTCCCCCCCCAATGAGGCTTCAAATAGTTTTACATAAACAAGCCATGGGTGGGTGGCGGGGTTAAGGGGCTATCGTTCAGTAACTTAATGTTTGGTGAATAAAAATAAGCATATCATAATATATGCTACTATATGCTATATGCTAATCTTAGTGTTTAGCTACTTGTGCAGTCCTACTTTGAACAACAACAACTTGGATTTATATAGCGCCCTCCATATAGCATCTCAGAGCGCTCAAGATGGGATTGTTTCCTTAACACAACATGATAAATAGCTGGCCACAGAGTCGAGGAATAGAGGTGCTGTAAACTATGTACTAAAGGCAACAAGGTATTTAACCATGGCAATGGTGCCCAGGGTAGCAAGGAAGGTGCTCGAAAATATCACCCAGACCTGAGAAAGCCGGTCTCTCTCTGTAATGATGTAGGAAATTCTGATGGAGGAGTTGTATCTGCAGTACTCTCCATCCTTTTGGGTGGCGGGGGGGGGGGGGAGGGGGCGGGGGGGGGGGGGGTCACAATCATTATGTGTTCACCCCAAACTGGATGTTTCTCTTTCCTAGAATGGACATGAAACATTGTCCCATTGATTGTTCAAAAATCTGGGAGTAACATCGTGTATTTTTCACCACATGATGGCGCCAAACGCTGGAGAAGAAATCGTGCTACGAATAAGATGTCGCTGAACTAGAAAGTAATCATTTTGCCGGTATATCCAGACTGCTGGCTGGAGTCTCCTCTGGTGTACGCGGTGTATGAAGATTTATTATGAATGTAGCATGTCTATACCTGAATCCATCATCCCTCCATTGGTTTCATTTCTGCAATCTATAATTCAGGTGTGTTGTATCTCCAGAGTTGCCAGGACCACAGTGCACCTGTGAAAGAGACTTCACCCACAAAATATACAGTCAATTCATGTTGCAGTATATTTTGTTAACGGCTTTGAGACATCTTGAAGATATGGTAAGGCGTTACATCAGAGGCAAGGATTATTATTATTTTACTATTGTCTGAGCCCGTTCACTTATTTATGCATAATGCAAAGATTGTATTAAAGTAAATTATCAAAACTTTCCTCCCAAAAACTTATTCACTGAGCAGTGCCACTGAAACGTACCTTAAATACAACATTTTCCTTGTTCAAATATAAAACATTTTACTCAGCAACTTGCCATTATACTGACTGTTCCTGATTGACAAGATCTAACCAATCTAAATGGCTTGCTCTCTTTAAATTCAAATCCTCAAAAAGTCCTCACCTTCAAATCCCTGTAAACCCTACCTGTGGGACCTCCTCAAACCACATCAACCCGATCACTCCTTTTGTTCAGTGGACACCAGCCTGTTTCATATCCCCTTTTCTGTTCACTCCACCATCAATGGTTAGGCTTTCAGCCTATCTGTCCCTCCAACTCATCCCTTTCCCTCATCGATTTTTCAAGGTCTATCTCAAGATCTTCTTCTTTGACCACATCTTTGGTCATCTTCCTCATTTCCACCTACTGATATCAGACCTTAGCTTGGCTGCCAAACCGTAACTGTGAAGTGCCTTGACATTGGGACTCTTGAGTTGATCACCCAGGCTAACATTCCAGTGAAATGTTCAGAGATTGCGTTGTCGGAGGTGGATATTTCAGATGAGATATTAAATGGAGGTCCAGTTTACTTGTTAAGGTGGAAGTCAAAGATAATAATAATCTTTGCATTCGAGATAATGCCTTATTACATTGAAGAGATTATTACCCTGAGTTCCTATATACTGTTAGGTAAACAGAGGTGTGTGGGGAAAGGAAACTTGCCGAAGTTTTCACCCTGTTCGGGAATCTCTTGCTTGTGAGACAATTAGCTACAAGACTCCACAAGATCCCATGATGCTATGTGAAAATAAAAAGCAGTTTCTCTCAGTGTCCTGGCCAAACGCTCACCCCTCCCATATGAAAGTTACTTCATGGTTATTTGTAGGACATTTCTGTGCACTTGTTCATCAAAAATATAATCAAAACTTTACAGTGCAATCCTGTGAAGCACTGAGACTTTTGATGTGATAAGAAATCAAATGCAAGGATGTTTTTCATTGCTGGAGATTAGCTGTTCATTCACTTCCAGGTTAGGCACCGTGTTGCTGGAAATATCGATATGGGAAACTTGTGCTCAAAGGTTCTTCCATTATCATACTTGCTTGAATGGTGTCAGCCTGGTGTATTCGTAGAACGCTTGCCTCCGGGTACAAACCCCACATTAGGATTTGTAATTCATAGTCTAAGCTAACGCTTCAATGCAGTGCTGGGGGAGTGCTACATTGTTGGAGGTGCCGGCCTTTGGACGAGATGTTAAACCGAGGTCCCTGCTGCCTGCTCAGGTGGACGTGTCCCAT
Organism: Hydrolagus colliei; assembly: GCA_035084275.1. Classification (NCBI taxonomy): domain Eukaryota; kingdom Metazoa; phylum Chordata; class Chondrichthyes; order Chimaeriformes; family Chimaeridae; genus Hydrolagus; species Hydrolagus colliei. The sequence goes on from CM068752.1 coordinate 12,445,508, forward strand.
GCCACTGTTTGAAAGAGACAGAAGTTTCTCCCAATGTCCTGGCCAAATAAAATTGGTCACTCACTCCATAGCTATTTGTGGGATATTGCTGTGAGCAACTGGCAGCCGCATTTCACTCACAAAATACACTGTCAATCCACCTCATAGTGAAGCGGTTTGAGATGTTTTGACGATGTGAAATGATTATATTATAAAACGCACCATATTCCTGATACGATTTGCAGTACATGATTATATCCAGTAGGTGGTGATGTAAGCTCTTTTTGCTCATCCAGCAATTGGTTGAGTTGACCCATTGGTTATAAATTTGTGTAAGAAAGTAAAGCTGTGGGACAGTGACTCCAGAATACTAGACATCGTAAAGTACGGCACAACGGTGTTTTGCAACCAAAGAGCTATGGCACTATTCTCTGGAACTCTCTCTCTCAAAATCCTTCTTGCACTCATGCTCCCGTTTTCGAAACTACTCTTAAGATCTCTTTGACGTTGCCTTTGGTCGCCTTCCTCCAACTCCCCTCCTCACTCTGCCCAGCGCCCACAACATCGATGCAAATCGTTGAAACATTCTCCGATGTGAAAGAAAGCGCTAACTTTTCTGGCAGGAAATTCTCTGTGATATTTTTCAATCTGTGAGGAAAAAGAGGCTGGCGCAGCAGGCTTAGAGTTATGAATGGGACACTAGAGGGGGCTGAACTGTCTTGTTAAGATTTTACATTTAAACTTCTTTCTGCTATTAGACTCAGTACTCGCTACAGAAACAAAAACAGCTGTAAAAATACAAGGGTCAGAGAGAACTGTTAAAATTGATCATCATCATAGCTTATTTTTTTAAATGAAATGGAGTAACTTAGTTGTTGGAGCACTCGCCTCACAAGCGAGAGAACTTGAGTTCAATTCCTGGCAGGCCAAAATATTGGGCAGGTTTCCTTACTCCACGTGCCTCTGTTTACCTAACAGTAAGTACGATCCCGATTGTTAGTGGATTGACAGATTGCTTTTCCGGGTGTAATAATTGCTTCACAACAAAAAATAACTTTTTAAAAATGATAATTTGGACACTAATCCATGTCTGTATGTAGGACACTGCTGTGAGCAATTGGCTACTGTGTTACACCCACCAAATATACAGTCAATTTACAATATATTCAATGCCCCATTTTGAGACGTCTCAAAGATATGTTAAGGCACAATATCAAATGCAAGGATGATTCTTCTTCTTCTTATTATTATTATTGTTATCTATGATGAGCTGATCAGAAAGCAGCATGAAGCAGGCAGACTGCTGAGCAGGGTTAGCACCAGGCTAGGGTTACTGGAGGTCACACAGAATGTAAGTGGGCAAGACCCTGGAGGAATCTAAAGGCAAGAACAAGGACTTTGAATTTGATTCAATGGGGGATGGGGAGTCAGTGGAACCAAACAAGCATCAGGGTGGAGGAGAGTAATATCTCACAGAACCAAAACATATTGCCAAACAATTGCCAATCAATATTATAACCTTAAGAAGATCCTCTGGGATGATATTCCTAGCCCAGTGATACTCATTAACCAGATGATAATTCACAGTGGTTTAGTGTGAAATTACATAGTCCTTATTTATTATATCAACAATTACCTTACTTGAGCATTAGCCGAGTGAAGTATCTCAGAGAGCTGTTTATTAATAATTATCTATCATCTATCTATTCAACTTCCCAAATATGCCTTTGAATACCTTTGATCACCAATCTCATTGAACACCAATGAAATATTAATAGTGAAATTGAACACATTTTGACATTCCACTCTGACCAATACACAGTACCCTCTAGAGAAGAACATTCATTGTTATGATGTGACAATATTAATTTGATATAATGGTAAAATCTCAGTGAATGACAGGCTTCAGCAGATACTTATTAGCAGACTCTTAACAAGACTGACATTACAGTGAGACTGTCCTTTGCTAAATTGAAGATGCTAACTCCTACTGTGTTAAATAACCAACACAGCTCCAGCTCCAGCGCCTTGGGACGTCCTCCCGACGTGAAAGGCGCTCTATAAATGTAAATTGTTGTTGTTGTTGTTGTTGTAATAATAGTCCTTGATATAGCGCACAGAAGAATTCCACAAATAGTTGTAGATTGAGTGACCACACTATCTACCTCCTTCCCTCCCTCCCTACCCACCCACCCATCTACCTACCTGTGTGTGTGTACAGTATTTTGAATAAATTATTATCTGCCAATTGACAAACAACCAGGTTCCTACTTACTCTAACCACTGAGCTACAGGATTTACATACTGATATATGCAACCTTCTAGTCTGTATGGCCTACCAGGTTTACCATGATGGCAAAGTGGGTGAAACTGGTAGCAGTTACAGACTAGAAAGTTGCAGAACCAAATAACGGAATGTGGTGAGAAACTGATCTCTGCCAATGAAGTTATTGGCTCAACCTTAGCATCCTTGATGCATGTCCCTGATCTCTGCCCAGTGACATGATTGACCTCTGATGTAATGGTCTCCCCACCCCACCCCCTATGTGGTCAAACAATCTGGCAAGCATCAGGCTCAAACTATAGGCATTAACAATGGCCATTTGGGTGGATTATCTGATGGTGCCCAACATCTGCGAAACTGTATCCAGTAGAAATAAAAGTGAGTCAATATACTTTTACAGGAGCGTGAGAGAAAGGAGTAAATTTGAGTCTCCCCCAAATGTATATCCAATTCTCCTCTTCCAGCTTGGTTAGAATATTTAATGAGGATTAGTATTGCAATGTCAAGTCAACTGTAACAGTAGATATGGAGGTAGGTTTCCAGACTATTTTATTATGTAATTTGACATGCACTTAAATTAAAGTCCAATGTTTTAGTTGTGAGATTTAGTGGTGCTCATTAAAGCAATAAGTGTTTTAAAACCTTCCATTTTTTTCAGAAGTGTAAAAGCCTTTCACAGTGAAAGTCTTACTTGGTATTTCATTCGCTATATCCAGCGCCTGTGCCTGTATTTTCAGCTGACCTGGTTGTTTGATGAAATAGATTAAACAGCAAATTTGAATTCAGTTTCAACACTTAGTCAATTTGCTGAGCCTCAAATTTCCACATTCTAAACAATAATTCAAGACATTTAAGGTATCTTCCAAACCTTTATAATAAACTTTGATATTGCAGCTATAAACAGCGAATGTCTTCAAGCACTTCCCATGTAATGCTGTCAGAGGTAGTGACTATAGAGTGTTATTTGTAAGTCAAACACAGCAGCAGATTTGCATGTAAAAATGTCAGATAAACAGCCATAAAATGAATGATCAATTTATTAGACGGACTGCTGGGCAGGAAAGCGGGAGAAACTCCCTTCCCTTTTGAATATATTCACAGCCTTGCCCCTTCCTATCTCTTTGAACTGCTAACTCCCTACTAACCTGCCCGCCCACTCTATTCACCGGGCTCCTGTCTGCTCCATTTCTCATGCCCAACGTGCCCTACCATCGGTGCCCGGGCTTTCAGCCTCTCTGGAATTCCATCCCCCAGTCCCTTCACTTTGTTTCCTCTCTTGCCTCCTTCAAGGCTGCTCTCAAGACCCTCCTTTTCAATCATTCCTTCTGCTGCCCTCCCCCATCTCTCCCTCCCCTCCCCACTGCCCTGCCCCTCCCCGTGCTCGGGTCCTGACCCCTGACTGTTTAGTACCTTGGGACGTTCTCCCGACATGAAAGCCGCTCTATAAATGTAATTTGGTTGTTGTTGTTGAGTAGGCTCCTGGAATCTTAGATTTAACCTGAACTCACAGGCGGGATGTCAATTTAACATCTCATCTAACAATACTGCCCTCCTCTAGCTCTGTCCTGGAGTGTCAGATTTAGATTGTGAGATCAAGTCAGGTTTGGACCTACAACATTTGGCTCAGATGCTCAACTGAGACTTCTTGTCTAAAGAAAGTGGATTCTTTACTTCAATAGCTTATGAAATTGCACGGATGTGTTAAAAGTAATTCATCATAATAATAATAATCCTGTATTTGATATAGCACCGTGAATGTCTTAAAGCGCCACCCAAGATTTATTGTATAATGTTGTGACCGTGTATTTTATGCATCCGCATTTATCACATCAAGGCATAACTAAGACGACTCCCTGCTTATCAGCCTTCCCTCCAAAAGCTGCAGATAATCCAGGACTCTGACACTTGTGTCCTCTCCCACACCAGGCTTTATGACCCTATCAGCCCCACCTTTGCCTGGCTCCACTGACTCCCCATCCCCCAGAGGATAGTATTCAAAATCTTGGTCCTCGCCTTCTAACCCCATATCAACCTGTCTGCTCAGCCTGCTCCATGCCTGCTCTGTGCCCCCGCCTGTTCTGCCACCCCTCCTCATCCCACCCTCTGCTCTGCTCCAAATCCCTGATTGACCAACACCTTGGAACGTCCTCCCGACATGAAAGACACTATACAAATCTAATTTGATGTTGTAGTTGTTGGCAGGCAGGCAGAATAAGATTAAAAATAGAGTTACAGATCATGCTAATCTTAGTACAGTCTACTGCTTTGTGTTGTTTCAGTAACACAAGGATGCAATAGACTCCCAACAATCTAATTTCACGAGCACAAGTGTCTTCTATTCTGTCACAGTCATTGAATTGGAACTAAAACATTTTTCTAGTTGTGTTGTACTTGGGTTCATGATAAGTGTGTTCCACTGTAATACAAAAGTGAGCTATAATAAGCGTTTTATATATAGTCTGAATGATTGTACTTCTCGACAAGCTCAATCAGCAAGAAACGGTGTACATACAAGCTGATTAATGGATAGGAAGTGCTTGTGTTGAAGGATGGATCCCTGTTGATGCAGGAACACTTATCCTCCTCAATAATGGTTCTCATGTTTTCACCTAGTGCAATTGTTGGCTTCCTTGCATCCCGTTTTGTCAGAGATAAGATTTTGATACACTGTGATTGTATTCTTAGCCTTATTCAAACCTGCTATCTTGTGAAGTCCTGTAGCTCAGGGGTTAGAGTACTCGCCTTGTAAGCTAGAGACTTGGGTATGATTCCCAGCAGGGTGAAACCTTGGGCAAATTTCCTTACTACACTCGCCTGATAATAATCCCTCAAGAAAGAACCATAATAATTTGGTCCCTCAACGCACGACTGTTTGTGGGACACTGCTGTGGGGAATTGGCTGCTGCTTTTCACCCACAATTATACAGTCAATTCACTTTACAGTATATTCTGTGAAGTGCTTTGAGATGTCTAGGAGACACGAAAAACGCTATATCAAATGCAAGGATTATTATACTTATTATATCTTGAGAACTGTACCAACCTCTTTTTTGAAGGGTGACTTCAAAGCAGCACATTACTGCAAGTGATCATGAATTGTCTTTTATTTTATTTTTGAGCTATGTGACTTCAGTAAGATGAACTGTGCAAGCACCAAATCAGCAGACTGACGTGCTTATCATTTCACATTTTTATTGCCTTTGTGTTGGTAGAAGATTTTTTTTATCTCTGGGGTCAGCTCAGGAGTGAATTTGTTTGTGGACTTTAAAGATTACCAGAAATGCAGCGGGTTCTTTGGCAATGCATTTGATGCAATCAGCACCTTTGGCTCTTAATGTGGAACAAACTAATAAGATAACAATAATCCTGTGAACATTATAAAGGTCCAAAACCATTATTGAGAACAATTTAGATGAAATAGAAAAAAAAAGACATTCACTCAAAACTGCTTTAAATGAAAAGTCATAAAAGGATAGACCCTGGTGTAATGGTTATCACGGATATTTAGTAAAGCTGCCATCCCTTACTGCCTTTGTGATTAATGGTATTTTCTATTTTTGAATAATTAGCCTTTGAAACTATGGCATTATATTATTCAATTATAGAAAGATTAGGAGCTACATACTGACAGCCAATGGAAATTAGCAGGCCTCTCCGAAATGTGCTATGCTCAGGAAATTAGATATCATTTTTAATTCAACTTGGCCAACTGGTAAATAAGATTAATCCCATAAATATTCAGCTGATTTTGAATAAGCAATTGATAGAAAGTAGATAAACATTGCTATAGGGGTAGATTAATTTGTCTGTAAAGAGGCAGTGATAAATGGGATTAATGTGCTGGTCACTGGAAAAGCGAAACCAATGGGGATTTGATAGGTTACTCACTAGAACTACTGTCAGGTTGCATTTAGGCTCGACCTCTCAAAAAGCTACAACCAGTAGATCCAAGAGGTGAGTATAGAAATATCAGAAAGAATGAAAAACGGAGTCTCACACCAACATGGATTCATTTATTATTATTATTTATTTGTTTTTATACAACAAACTTAGATATAAAAGTATGACTGTTTTAATAACCCTGTTCCACCTCTGGGAATAAAACATATGCAGGATTATAATATGCCTAATGCTTTGCTTGAGCCTGTAGGAAACAAAAAATGATTAAGTTGCTGAAGTTTTTAAGCATTTTTACAGTGGCTGTGGGGTACATTACTTGGCTACACCATCAGTTATGTTTAATTGCATGGAATGTTTTCGGGCTTTTTTACCACTCAGAATTTGGACGTTTGGTAGTTTACATAACAGAGCAGATTTTGAATACAATCAAAAGGTTGGTGTTTATCGAGGGAACTTCCTTTTTAGGGTAGTTTTCATCAATCACACAAATACAGTGTGGTGATATATGCAGAGGCTTTTACAGAGTCGGAAGACAAATTCCCAGTCTATTATACAGTAACAGAAGTGTTGTGCCAAGATGACTGGCTTTTCTAATTCTCCTGTTTTAATTAATGCAATTCTTAGCTCCTCTCCCCATATTCCTGAATGTTCTTAATGAATTTCAAATCCTTTGAGTGAAGAAATTCAGCATTGTGCCCCTTCAGCATCTTAAACACCTCTATAATACCCCCTCTCAATCTCCTCCGCCGCTCCAGTGGAAAAAACAATTTAGTCAGCCTCTCGTCATACGCATATTGTTTTATGATCGCTATCTTCCCAGTAAATCTGTGCTGAACTCTTTCAATCTCTAAAACATTCTTTCTGGAATGGGGAGCCCAACACTGAAAATGCTTGCCTTCAAAATAGAATATTTTGACAACTATAGCAATAAAAGTAATGGATTCATCTTACCTTCTCAGATGGTTTTGGACCATATATATGTGCTGATAGATTAGTGCACTTTAACCACTGTATTGGAGTTTGTTTCACTAAATGTCTATTCTATATCTAACATTGTTAGATATAGATATAGAGGAAAGTCTTCAAGGCCGGTTTGAAGACTTTCCTCTTCGACCATGCCTTTTGTTCCCCCCCGAATTTTTCGACCTCCTTTACGTGTTTCAACCCTTCCCAGCTCAGGTCACACGCCTCCTGTGCAGCGCCTTGTGACGTCCTCCCAACGTGAAAGGCGCTTTATAAGTTTAAGTTGTTGTTGTTGTTGTTATTGTGTTTAAGTCTGGACTGTCGGAGGTGCCGCCCATTGGATTAGATGCTAAACCAAAGTCCTGTCAGTGTGTTCAGCTAGATGTTATTTTTAAAATGAAAATTGTCTCGTGACATGTGTCATTTTAATTAGTATTAAAAATTAGATATTTATGATTTAATTATCCTAAGCTACTGATGATCTTTTATATTGAGGCACTATCTGAAAAATATCCCATGGCACTATCTGAAAAGAGAAGGGTGTTTTTCACAGTCTGATGGCTAATAGTTCTTTATATAAAACTTCATGAATGTTTGTTGGACATTGATGTGCACAAACTAGCTACTGTGTTCGACAACAGAATACGCAGTCCCTTGATAATAATGCACAATACATTTTACAGTAAACTATGTGAAGTGATCTGAGACAACCTCCTAACATGAAAGGCACTATATCAAATGGAAAGATTATTATTATAACTTTTGTGCTGCAGCCATCATTTAAGCAAGGCAAGCAATGAGTGAGAGATTTATACAGCTCAAGGCTTGAAATAAGATGACTTTATGTAACACTAGTTATATAAATCTTGAAATTATATAAAATAAGTTAGTGCCCAACTGTCTCAGTGACATGTGTCATTGTAATTATTATCAAAAATTAGACATTTCTTTTGATTTAATTATCCTGAGCTACTGATGATCTTTTGGATTGATATAAACGAACATTGCTTGTGAGGACTATGACATAAAGAAATGCAGGATGCTAAACTCCTGATGGAAGACATTGCTGAATTTTCTTTATATGAAAACTGTACTGTATTCCTACTGCAGAACACACAACAACACCACATTTTACACCACAGAACTAGGTCACAATTCAATTAATTGATACACACACTGCATATGAATCTAGGCTCATAATAAACTACATTGCCCACTTTGGGAATTGTAGTTTTCCATGTTATTCTGCTCCTTTTAGGAGAACCATTCTACACTATTTGATCTTGGAATTATGATCATGCAATGCCATTCTTTAACCAGATATCAGAGACACACAGAAATGTACATCATGATTGCGCTATTCAACCTATTTTTTGTGTCATTGTTTGCAACTCATCAAGGAGCCATCAATCCGAATGCCTGTTCTATCATACCCTTCCCCTGCATAATGTGCCTCTCAAACTCCCCTTTAAATGTCTAATTCAATTATTCTCCAACAGCTTGAAGTTCATAATAACAACAAAACTGTGACACTATTAATTCTTTGAAATCCTTTCATTATCTTAACCGCCTCTACCATATCTTAACACCTCAACCTTCTCTGCTCCAACTGTCTCTGCTCTTCCTTGGATAGAGCCCTAATCTCTCTTGTCTCTCATCATAGTTACATCCTTTCCTCTCAGTTATCATCCTCGTGCTCCCATGTTGTACCTTCTCCAATGTTCTAATATCTTTTGTATAATGTGACATGTGCCATTTTACTGCACGCAATATTCCAGCTACAGCCTAACCAAAGTCTTGCATAGATTCCATCATCACTTCCTACATTTGTATTCAACAGTTTTATATATAAAGCCCAGAATCCTTTTTGGCCTTTTCATTGCTATTTAATGACCTACACATTTATATCCCCAGTAGCCTCTTACTAAGAATTCTGTCACCCAGGGTATAATTCAGCTTCCGATTCTTTCTGCAGAAATGGACCCATGATGCAAGTTTCTATTTTAAACCCCATTTTCCACAAATCTCCACTAACTTGTCAATACCTGCCTGTAGCTCCATGTGTTCTTCAGCACTGTAACAATTGATGGAGATATAGAAGATAATAAATGTGTTTGCTGAATGTAATCTGGAAAAATGGACTGAGGCAACAGAGCAGTAGGTCACCAGTTCAGAGAGGCTTTCCTTTACACAGAGGGCAATTATCAGCTGGAAAAGGTTACTATGATAGAATGGTTGAGGCCAGTTACTGTGGTCATATAAGAAACAGCTTGATTTTGTAATGGAAGTACAATAGTATGGGTGTTCTGGATGAATGAAATCAATTGGCCAAAGGGCATTGATCATCATCATAGCTCTTCCTTCAGTCCCTTGGTTGGCTCGCATCAGCTCATTGCTGTTCGGCGATGACTCTGTCAACTTACACAGAATTGCGTAACAATGATACGTACAGAAACCTTGTATTTGATATAGTGCCTTAACACGTCTTCGAGACATCTCAAAGCGCTTCACAGAATATGCTGTAAAGTGAATTGACAATATTTTGTGGGTGGAACACGGCAGCCAATTGCACACAGCAACATCCCACAATGTAGAAACAGTAACAACTCGCACTTATGTAACACCCTTCACACAGGGTAGCATTCCAAAGCGTTTGACAGTGGTGGAATCTGAAACTATGGAATTGGGATATCTGTGCATTGTTGCTTGGGTCCTAACATTCTGTGTTGTCTGACTGTACAAAAACAATCCATTAATTTTAAAGGCCATTATATAAAGGCAATTTGTGGAGTCCTGTAGCTCAGTGGTTAGAGCACTTGTGTTACAAGCGAGAGACCTGGGTTCAATTACAAGCAGGGCAAAACCTTGGGCAAGTTTCTTTACTCCACACTCCAAATAATAATTCCTGAAATTAAATTGGTCATTTAACCCACGACTGTTTGTGGAATACTGTTTTGCGCAATTTGGCTGCTGCGTTTTGCCCACAAGTATACAGTCGGCTTTCCTGCTCTCCTTCCCCCTACCCCGATGGCACCCCTGGCCATCTTTCCCCCTTTTTTCCCTAATCCCACTTCCATGAATGTTTGTGGGACAGTGCTGTGCTGCCGCGTTTCGCCCACAAATATACAGTTAATTTTCCTACTCTTCTTCATCCTGCCCCGACCCCTCCCTCCCTGCTCTTGTCCCTAACTAACTGTAAGCACCTTGGGATGTCCTCTCGATGTGAAAGGCACTATATAAATGTAAATTTTGATTGATTGATATATATACAGTCAATTCACTTTACGGTATATTCTGTGAAGCACTTTGAGGTGTCTAGAAGATGTGGAAAGCGCTATATCAAATGGAAAGATTATTATTATATTTTGTTTTCCAATCCATAAATGCGAACATGCAGTCAGCTCTATATTCAGGAACACATATTCCAAGCCAAGTAGGCAGTTGTGAGGGGGTTAATTATGAGACTGTTCTTCGACCTCAACAGCCTAACGTTTCTGTTTGCATTTCTTGTTTTTATTTGAAATTGTAAAACTTAAAACCAAGAAAAACAATTCCAGGATACGCTCAGTACTTAATAACATTAACTAAGCAGCTCGGCAGTCTCTTTATTTCCTTTCTTTACAAAATAAAGCAAATAATTTTGAAAGTTAATTAGCGAAAAAGATTGTGCTGTAAGGTACAAGACAGATTAATTGTGCAGCTGTTAATATAATGAGAATATCATGTTGTTCAGGCATTGCAGACATCATTTGGAATATTGGTGTCCATTAAATGTAACATTAAGCCAAGGACATAATTACTGTTTAGGGCCAGTAATGATTGCTGTGCTCCACCATTGCCTCTACAAGAGTATGGGCAATATTTATAGTCTAATATTCATGTTTTTTTAATATTAATAGCACTGATTATTAAGACAAATTATAACCTATATGAGAATCGCAGAAAAGCTTGTGAAAGAGTTTAAACACATTTCTTTAAATGAATGATAGCCTGTATTCTTTGTTTCAAAACTTAGATGAACCCCCTAACTGTTGAAATCTTCCATTATTTTATTTTATTAGAACAGTACTTCAACTTATTCTAGAAACACTGTAAATTAATTTTGTTTTATATTACTTCAAGTTTTACTATTTTACCCAGGATTTTTGCTATTTATAGGAAATAGCATTGACAGCCTGAGCAGACTGAATGAGGCCAGTTCACAGCTCCGGTGCTTGATGTTGAGCAGAGCAGTTTCTTCGTTATTTACGCTCGAGTGTTTCCAAGTCAAACTACTTCAATATGGTTTGTGTGTTCATCCGATGAAGTTTATTATATAAATGCAAGTTGTTGTTATCAAAATGGAAGGATAATTGTCCATCTAATCCAGGAGAATTCAGGCGCAGGTTGGCAAGAGTTTGGGGGCCTCAGGGTGTGCGCTGGGTACTGCTGCTGTTTAACCAGTTCCTCACTGTGAGCACTGGCAAGTTATCCTTCAAGGCTTGCAGAATTATCAGGAGCCAAATAGGAAGATTACCAGCCAAGCCCAGCGACCAGTTGTCTGCTTCTTCCAAGACATGCTACAGAGCTGCGTATCCTCTCTAGCTCCACCCACACCCTCACCCACACCCCCACCCCCACCCCCACTCACACCCACATCCTCACCCCCACCCCTACCTACACCCCTACCTACACCCCCACCTACACCCACACCTCTACCTACATCCCCACCGCCACTCACAGCCCCATCTACACTCTCACCCACACCCCCACTCACATCCCCACTCACACCCCCACCCACACCACCACTCACACCCCCACCCACACCCCCACCCTCACCCCCACCCACACCCCCACCCACACCCCCACCCACACCCCCACCCACACCCCCACTCACACCCCCACCCACACCCCCACCCTCACCCCCACCCACACCCCCACCCACACCCCCACCCACACCCCCACCCACACCCCCACTCACACCCCCACCCACACCCCCACCCTCACCCCCACCCACACCCCCACCCACACCCCCACCCACACCCCCACCCTCACCCCCACTCACACCCCCACCCACACCCCCACCCTCACCCCCACCCACACCCCCACCCACACCCCCACCCTCACCCCCACCCACATCCCCACCCACACCCCCACCCACACCCCCACCCTCACCCCCACTCACATCCCCACCCTCACCCCCACCCCCACCCCCACCCACACCCCCACTCACACCCCCACCCACACCCCCACCCTCACCCCCACCCTCACCCCCACCCACATCCCCACCCACACCCCCACCCACATCCCCACCCACACCCCCACCCACACCCCCACTCACACCCCCACTTGCACCCACACCCCATCCTCACCCCCACCCCCACTCACACCCTCACTCACATCCCCAGCCACACCCCCATTCACATCCCCACCCCCACCCCCACTCACACCCCCACTCACATCTCCACCCACACCCCCACTCACATCCCCACCCCCACCCACACCCCCACCCACCAGGGATGGTCACCAGTTGGTCATTAGATATTTGACACGTACAGATTTGAGCCCTCAATAGGTGGATGATAGCAGATAACAAGAACTCCTCACAAGCAGCGCATTGGCAAACAGCGTGACTAAGTATGACATTTGTGAAATTGTCCTCCTGCCCACAGCCTGGACACACATCCCTACCCAACAGCCCACACATTAGTCCTCACATCCCTACGTACTGGTTCTCACATCCCTACCCGTTTGAAGTGCATAAGTGGGTACTTCCTATTTGGCTCCTGATAATTCTACAAGCCTTTGAGGATAACTTGCCAGTGCTCTCAGTGAGGAACTGGTTAAACAGCGGCAGAACCCACCTTCTCGTGTAAAGGATTTGGCAAAGAGGTACACATGAAGAAGTTGCCCTTGACTCATATGATCATAACATTTTATGTCTTTTTCAGATACAAACTATTTTCTTCCACTGGAGCATCTTGGCCTCAGCCGCCATCCTGGGAACCTGCTTCAAGTGCTGAATCCTTCTGCGTAAAGATATGTCAGACGTGCATCCCTCAGATGAGATCTTAAGCTGAGGCAATGCTTTCCTTTCATGTTGACATTAAAGATCCCACGGGACTGTTTGAAAAGAGATGGGAGTTTCTTTCTCTGGGTGGCTGAATCCTGAACCTGGAGCATTGTATTTATATTGTTGTAGGTTGAATTTCTTAGTTCTGTTCAGCATATTATATACTTCTGACATATTCCTTTTCAAGGTTGAAGAACCTTGGATAAGATATAAAGAAGTTATAAGCAAGCACTGGGGATAAGGCTCAGTTTCTAGTGAAAGTGCCTCTAAAACAGTACAAATGGGTTTTAAAATATTGTGATTCTTGCTATGGTGTTGACTCATCTGATTGTGGATGCCTATCATAACTACATGTTCAGAATATAAAGGAAATATTGCCAACCACCCAGTAAAGTGCCTGGCTCTCATTGACCACAGAAGGGTTTCAGTGCTGAAATACATTGGCGCTGTAGGGTTTGGGTTGTTTCCTAAGAGTTGGTTTAAACATCAAATCCAAGATTGGTTGACCTTGAGGTATTGAACAAAGTGCATTTAAATGATAAGAAAAAAGATTAGTTTAATAAAAAATAATAGTAACAGCTACAACAATCAAAATAACTCTTGATTTGACCAAATGTTTAGCTCCTCCACCTTTGTCTTTAGCTACTCACCCCCACCCCCCCTACTCACCACCTCCCCCACCCCTCCCCCCCACCCCCATTTCCTGTTCAACAGACAATGTCGGTTTACAACTTATCACTATCTCATGTTCACCTTGCGAGTGTTGAGTTTTTTCATATAATGAGTTTTTTAAATTAAAACACAAAATATTGCAGATATTGGAAATCTGAAACAAAAGCAGAAGCCACTGGGAACACTCAGCAGGTCAGGCAGCATCTGTGCAGAAAGGAAAGTGAGTCATTCTGACAAAGTGCCGTGGACCCGAAACATTGACTCACTTTCCTTTCTCCATAGATGCTGCCTGATCTGCTGAGTGTCTCCAGTGACTTCTGTTCTTTAAAAAAAATTCTTCTGGTGTGAATTGCGATTGCAAAGAGTTGTTTTTCAATTCTTAGCAGCAACTATTATCACCTACTTGCTTTTGCGATTAAATCACAAATGGACTTTCTCTTTGTGGTTATCTCCCCACTGTCTGAATAACAAACCCAGGCCATCACGCTGTGCGAGCCAGTCTATGGTCAATGACCATTTACCGTGGAGAGTATAATATTTTACACTTACAGTGTATTGCAGTTGCATTGTGACATTTTAATGTATCCCACAAAGTATAGCTTGTGACTGATAGCTGTAATATAAACAGCCAAACAGGTGGTATCCGCCTGCTCTTATAGTCATTGTGTCCAAGGCTTTCTCTCCCTATGCAGGATAGTAGTTTGGGGGCAAAACAAACATGAAAAAAGGTCATTCAGATAATGATTTTTTTCATGTAGGGGTGTTAAATATAAAAATGAGGAAGTGATCTCTTCACGACAGGCCATAGTTGAAGTTCTGTGTGCATTATGCTTGTTATAGAAAGGGCGTTATGTGGTTTCACTGGGATAATATCAGGGATATATGTCTGATGCGATGCTTAAAAAACTGGAACTAATCAATAAGGCAAAGGTTAAGAGAGAAGCGAGAGATGCTCAGAATTATAAACCGTTGGAGAGGGTATATTGTGACTGATTATTCCATTTGATGAACTGGAAACATTTCAATCAGACGAGTGGTTTCCCTATCGTTAACAAAAAAATTAGATGGTTTGTGAGTTGATGCCCTTGAGAGATGAGCTCCAAGTTTAGGCTCACGCTCCAGAGGTTTGTTTATAGTCGGGCATAGTGTCCTTCATAAGATGTTACACTGAGTCCTTTTTGCTTCGGTTTCAGGTGGACTTTACAGCTCCCGTGACACGAACAGAAAAGGGAAAAGTAGTTTCTCTGTCTCCTGGTAATAAGATAAATCAGTCATTTATTACAAGGATCATGCTGTAGAATGGAATAAATAAAACGGATGTTATTTTTATTCACAAACATACAGTCACTACACTTTTGTTATTTCAATATAAAATGCAAGTGATTTATTTCATAGTCAGTGGGTGTTGGCAAGCACCCTCTAACAATAATAATAATGATTCTTGCATTTGATACAGCACTTTTCATGTCTTCTAGACGTCTCCAAACGCTTCGCAGAATATACCAAATTATTATTGTGTTTTTTCTTGTGGGATTATTACTCAGGACTCTCACTTGCAAGGTGAGTGCTCCAACCACTGAGCCACAGGACTCCACAGTCATCAGTGTACACACAAACACAGTCATTGTCAGCATGGAGAGTCCACTTTGTCTACTATTCCAAATTAGAATCCCACCTTCAAGCTTTCAATAACAACAACAACAACTTGCATTTATACAGCACCCATCAC
This sequence comes from Hydrolagus colliei, assembly GCA_035084275.1. Classification (NCBI taxonomy): domain Eukaryota; kingdom Metazoa; phylum Chordata; class Chondrichthyes; order Chimaeriformes; family Chimaeridae; genus Hydrolagus; species Hydrolagus colliei. The sequence goes on from CM068752.1 coordinate 12,461,087, forward strand.
ACAACGTGGCGTCCCCAGAGCAATTCCGTCGCTTCACCTAATATTTTTACTGTTCAGGTGCGTATCTAGTTTCCTTTAAATGTTTCCATTGATCCAAGCTTGAATAGCAATAACCACATGGGAATAAATAAACAGTAGAGCTGCTCCTCTGTCGATACTCCCCTGTGCTGGGCTCCCTTATACTGTATTCCCCTGCACTGTGGTGTGCTTTGCTCCTCTTTACAGTGCTGTACTGAAATGTGGGTACGATACTCTGCTGTCACTCAGTTCCGTTGAAGCCTGTAGGTCAAATTAAAATCCATACACCACCCACCCTAATAAATTTTAAACGATTACATCAGATGTTAGGCAGCATCTGTCATCCTCCTGCAGTGTGTTAATTCACTCGAATGGTTTGAAATGGATCAAAAACATCCTCATAAGGGAAACCTGAGCAGCGGTTGAGCCAAACTAATGATCTTAGATTTCATAAAAGTACAGGTTGTAAATAGGTTGTTCAGCCTGAAATCAACATATACTGAGGAATTTTGATTAAGTCTCGACTGAAACTAAGATTCCTCCCAGGATTATCTCATTTCTTAAAGCCCGCTACAAAATGTTGATAGGGATGAGCTCCATACATCACTTTTATAATAGTGAGCTATTAAAGGTAAACGTGAAAGCAGTTTGAGGCCCATAAGTGCTGATAATAGCTCCCGTTTTAATGAATTCCCTCTTAGATGTCCATTAAATGCTCATGGCAAATGTGCTCTTAATGGAAATAGCTAATCTGAATGGGATGATGTGAATAATCCATGGAGTCAAATAACAGTTTGAGACTCTCTTTGCATTTATTTTCAGAATGGCACAATTTACTTTTTATTGAGTTTTAGCATAAAGAGGAGAGGGAGTAATTGATTGCTTGGAGCAGATTGCAATCGATTTGTTTCCTTTCTCTCAACAGTGTGGGTGCCAAATGTCTGTTTTCGAAGTAGAAGTTCAGATCGTTGAAAGTCATTTTAAAAGTTTCCTTATTGGTTTGCTGTTCTGTGACTTGGTTAAAGGGAAAAAAAAAAAATTGTCTGCTCAGATTTGTAGAGATTTATTGGCTGCGTGTGAATGGATGGCAGGCTGTATGTTGAGTCATTTTGATTTTATTGCAGGCATAATGAATCAATGATATTCCCATCATCACTGTAATACTGTTTGCAACCCATTAGCACATAGAAATTACAGCCCATCATACATCATTACTGTGATTGAAACTTTATTGTCTGTGTTCTCAATTTGCTGCTTGCTGCGGGACTAAATAGACACAAAATCACTGTACGTATACAATGGAATAGATGATCTGCTGTTGAAACAGTAATGAAGAATGAGTATATCTGGTGAGAAAAATAACAAATAACTTAGTACTGTGACAAATGCCAGACAGCAGAGATTTTGTTACTGGTGATTCAGTTTAATAAAGTAGATATGATATTTTTTGTCATATCCACTGAATACATAGCAATGTAAGAATATTCATGACTGGATGGGACCATTCCATTCTCTCACTCGTCACAGAGTTCAAACATACCATCATCCTGATAATCCTTCAAAACTGGCAGTATCTATCCATTACAATGTGCCTCACTTGAACCCTTAAACTATGTTTTATGTTGAGCAGTGCTAATTGAATTAAATCCGGGGACAGTGATTTGCTGACCAAAGACGCATTAATCAACACGTACAGTAATCACTGCTTAAATCTACTGATGTTTAATGTTGGTTTATGTTGAACAAGTTAATTTATTCCCATGGAGAGAAGCAGTGATGCCAATGTTGTTGACAGGACTCAAGGCCACTTTCTGCACCACGGGTGACAACAACAACAACAAATTACATTTATAGAGCGCCTTTTACGTCGGGAGGACGTCCCAAGGCGCTGCACAGGAGGCGTGTGATCCGAGCTGAGAGGGGAGTGTTTGGGAAGGGGTGAAACACGAAGGGGAGGTAAAAGAGTTCGGGGTGGAACAAAAGGCACGATCGAAGAGGAAAGTCTTCAAGCCGGCCTTGAAAGAGGAAAGGGAAGAAACGAAACGGAGGGATTGAGGGATGGCATTCCATAGGGTGGGAGCGGAGAAACTGAAGGCCCGGCCTCGGATGGTGGGGCGGTTCGGGCGGGGGGCTTGGAGCAGGCCAAGTCCTGTTGAACGGAGTGACGATGCAGAGATAGATAGGGCGTCTAGTTGGTGGAAAATGGGGTTGGAGGTGTCTCCCGTAAATTGCTCCTGTTAGATTGAGCCATATCTGAACAGAGTTAAAAGGGTGGATCATAATATTGGGGGAGGGGAGTAGGTGGGGGGAGATCAGTTTTTAAAAGAATCGTGAGATTGTAACAGATTTAGGAAGAACAATATGTCATCATGGATTTTTTATGCTTCATTACCCCACTGCTCCCAATGTGTCTTGTCTTCACTAGAGCTGTCTCTTACCATATCACTACATTCTCATTCAGCTGACCAGGGGGAAGAAGTTAGGGAGCAGTCCCAAGGAGGGAGTGGACATAGTGAGTCATACAAACAGGAATAGGCATTCAGCCTTCTCAAACCTATTTTAAAATTAAGACTGATCTGTACCTTGAGGGACCTACCCAACCTTGCCCCTTAATACCCTGATATAACAAATATCTATCTGCCTCTGTCTTGAAAACATGAATGGATCCAGCATCCGTAGCCTTTTGAGAAAGAGTCTAAATTGAAGGTTTGAATCCAAGAGATTTGAGGATAGGGATAAGGGCAACAGAATAGTGCATGAGGGTAACAGTGACTTGGAGACAATAATGGGCGAAGGGTGTACCTTCAATGCACAAATGAAAGTGAGGTCAACATTGTACAGAAGTTACAATTAGCAAAGGAATTCAAGGGTATAATATCCATGTAAGAGAGGCATGGAAATGATGGAAAAAAGAAGAGGAGCCCGGTGGTGGGTGATGGAGGGGAAAAATGATCAAAAAATGTGATTGGAGGTATGTTCAGTATGCAAGGAGGAGGGTAAGATTTTGAGTTTGTATTTGAAGAGGCTGGATTAAAAAAATCCAGCCTCTTGAAATCAGTGTGAATGTCTAATATTTAAAAATTGCAACCATGCTTTTGTTAGCATCCAGTAAAACATTGTAGCTTTTCATTATTTGATGGAATATAGAAACAAACATATTTAAAATTTGACCACAGTTCTCCCCATTAGCTTACGAATGCTGTCCATTAAATCTGATCAGTTCCGTGTAAAAGAAGTTAGTAGTGCAGTGCTCAGCGGCAAATTAATCCTGTGGGATACATTAATATTCATATTGCCATTTCACTAATGAGCTACAGTGGCCTCACCACTGTGTAGCAGACAATGGCTATGACATCATGCATGTGGTGGGAAATGGAGAAAAGGTAATGGTTAATTTAGAGAAAGAAAATCTATTATAGTACTGTTAACCTTTTCCGTAATGAATTGTACTGTTTCACAATCTGTCTTGAACACAAGCTTGTGATTTGCTGTCATAATTTCACTTCGGAGATAAGAAAAAAAAATGGTTCTCAATGCAAACAGGTTTGAAGAGGAAATTTGGGGTGAGATTCCTATCCCAGTGGGAATGGGGGTTATTGATGTTCTGAATTACAGGAGAATAGGAAGATCCAATGTTACCAGCGCACTTTCAAGTGTATTGGATTCTTGCACATTCCTGGACAGCTGTTCTTTGACGTATGTACTCTGCTTAACCGCCCGACTTTTGTCAGAAGTAAACTCCTTCATCATAATTATTAATCTAGTGAATCATGGGCAGATATATATACAGTTTCACCCACAAAATATACAGTCAATTCACTTCACACTATATTCTGTGAGGTGCTTTGAGATGTCTTGAAAAACATTATTTTTTCAAGAAGATTATTATTATTATTAAGACCAGTATTGCCAGTATATCCAAAGCTATTGTAAAGTATTCTCGTATATGAAAGGCGCTATACAGATCCAAGGATACAATGCAAGGATTATTAAGTTAGTAATGTTGAATACAATGGACTCAAATTCCATCTCTTTTCTCTGTGATAAGACAAGGCTGTTACAATGATTCACGGCTATTACACATGAATTTTCCTACAAAATATACAGTCAATTCACTTCACAGTGTATTCTGTGAAGTGCTTTAAGATAGCTCAAAGATGTGAAAAGGCACTGTATCAAATGCAATGATTATTATTATTATTATCATTATTATTATTACTAACATTCTGGAAATCTTTCCTAAATGGAATAAAACATTTTGGTTTTGAAACAATTTACCAGGGGAGTATATTCCTTCAAGTTGAAATATGTTTTGGAGGAAATATCGATCAAACTATGTCACTTCCAGACCAAACAAGTTTACATACCATTTAAAACAGGAAGGGTTTTTGTGGGAGGATGCTGCACACATTTATAAACAGCTTGAGGCTGTGATGGGAAGAGAATTAGATGGATATTCTGGTACAATGAGAGCCATTGGGCAGAAGAGCCTTCTTCAACCAAACCTCTCTTGTCATCTATTGTACCCCAAGGCTCCATCCTTGCCCGCCTTATTTTTCTTATTTACATTTTTTCGCTCTTAAAATCTCATCTGCAATATATATGTGGATGACACCCAATTCTACTTCTTTTCAAGGTCCACTGATGTTCTGTCAGTTTGTTTGCCAGATATCAAGGTCTGGATGAGCGTGAACGTCCTGCAGCTAAACATCGGCAAGACATACTCCTTTGTTCCTGCAACTCTGACCTCCTCAATTTACTGAAATTGAATGTGCTGGAATTCTGCGTAAACAGAATTCTAAATCTAGACTTGGGTTGAATGGACAGATCCCCTTCCCCAAGTCAATCTGTCAAATAGCCATATTAATTACCGAAATTCTAACCTTACTCATCATACTATTCTTTTCTCTGGTCACTTCTTTAGATATGTGGGGATGTCATGAATCAATGAAGTTGTTATGATTTTTCTTGACAAAGAATTGTGAACAATTCTGTGCTTGACTAGAAAGTGCCTTTTGATATTATCTCACTACAAGCATTATAGCTCCCTGTTTATTCATATCTATATTTCAACTATATTTCATATGCCCTATACTAACATTATATATGCTTTATGACTATAATACTGGTCCAGCTATTGTTTCTAAAATTGGTCATTGTACTGTTCAGTGGGAGTATTTTTTGACATATCCCTATCTTTAATGCCTGCAGCTAACTGCCTGTAAAGGTTTTTCAACTCTCCTTTTGGGCAACAGTTGACATGGGTGGGATGAGTTGGAATGCAATCTGAAGAATGTGAGATGTCACCCCATTCCCTAATTAAATACAGCTTCCTCCTACTGTGTGTTGATTATTTAGCTGGGTTCTGCTCTCGTGCCTATGGTCACCCTTGTCACCCTCCCCTTCCCATGCCCGCTGGCTCGGCATCGGGCTCCAACATTATTAAGCGTCTGGGATGCCGCCCGTGGTGGATGGCGCTATACAAATGCAAGTTGTTGTTGTCATTGCAAAATCACTCCCCCTTGTGTGGTTGCTAATTTTATCACTTTGTTGAGCTCCCACACTCTCTTGTCAGCAGGCCCTTTCCATGCCAGGTTATGACTGGTTGTAACTCTTGTTATTTGCTGGATTGGGTTTTGGGAGAGTGAACATTGCACATGGAATATTTGTACATGAAATCCCCTCAGCCAATAAAAGTGAATATTAATCTTTAACTTATGATTGCTATAATTCCCCCCTCTCACCCCCCACTCTTAAATTACAATTGTGTTCTCTTCAAATATGGTACATTTTTTGGAGACACTGCTGTGCTCCATTGGCTGCCTCTTAAGACTCTATATGAAATGTAAGGACTATTACTACTATTGTATTATTATAGGAGTTCCAATGGCCACAGTCTCCCTGGTATGTCATCAAGCTCCGCCATTGTTAAGCGCTCTGAGATGCTACCTGTGTGAAGGAGATTAAATTAATACAAGTTGCTGTTGTTGTTGTGTAGTAGCCAGCGATGTATACATTTCTATACACAGTAAATTGTAAGCATATTTAGTAGCTGGAACTACTTGGGTGTGTTTTCTTCTGGTTTGACTTCACTAAAACAGTCATTGTTATAGAGTCTGAAATTAAAGCATAGAACCATTCAGGCCATCTAGTGTTGGTGCTGGCGTGACTTACTCCACTGCACTATCTCTTTAACCCAAGGTATCCCTGTACCTTTTGTATTGTTTGTAAAGATGGTTGCAAAATTCTGATGAACATACTGCAAACCATAGAGTCTATGGTATTGACTGTGCAAGACTCCTTGAAATGCTTCTTTGTCTCTTTGCTCTTTCAACCTAAGTTCAAATCTAACCATGGGTTTTTAGTTGGAAGAACTCTGCAAGAAATGAGTTTGGATATCCTCGGGAAGCAAAGGGCGTGATACAAACATATTTGCTGTTGTTTGCTGTTGTTGGTACAACCTCAAATCCACGTCCAAGCCCATATAGGCACCAACATCATAAGAAAAACAATGCAATCATGTATACCTGAAATGCTAAGTGCAAGTTGAAATTGCTGCCAGATTTGCATATTCAGGCAACTCAAATTCCATAGTTTGCACCATTTAAAAAGTAAATTTGTAACTCACATTTGTACAATTAATTATTTATTTAGTTGGACGAAGCCTGTAAGTAATGAGCAAAAGGGGATGGTTTGAAGATGGTGCAAGACTGATTGAGAGGTCTAGCTCAGTGCCCAAATATGTTAGAACAGCATTGGTAACTTCATCTATCATTATTATATTTGCTCTCTTCTCTGACATGGAGAAAATTCCATATTTACTCATAATAAAAGAATTAGTGAAGCTGTCAATAAATTTTCTGGCATAATTTAATCACGCAGTACCTAAAAGGTTGATAATATGATCTGCCATTTACACATAGTTGTCTAGAGAAAATGATGGATTAATTGACTGATGGCTAAAGTTTCTTCTAAATATAATGCTTAGTCAGTTTATTTGATTTGAGTAAAATAACTTTCTCTAATATAAGATTTGCTCAGAGCAAGAGAAGAATAAATGGTTATCAAACTAAACGTAATTAGTCTGCACTAGATTGATGTTACTTTGGGAGTCTTAGCTGTAATTGTGGAGAGCATGTTGTTAAGACATTGCTTTATTATTTTCCCCATAAACCGTGTTGCGCAAACTACCTATGGAATATTAAAATGTCAATTCATTTTAATAAATGCTTGCAAGTAAATTAGGTAATTAAGCAGTGATAATGATGATTTCTTTAATTATTTCAGCTACATTACTGTCTCTTCGCTTTTTAGCCATTTACCACATGCAATGACATTTCCGTTCTGGTAGTTAGTAATCTCTTGCTGAAAGCTCTTGTCAATGCTTCCCAATAACTTCTTTGATGTTGCATTATGTGTGACATTTGTACAGCAGCTTAATATTCTCCAGTGTTTGAGTCTCTCCACACACTTCACAATACTTTCTTTTAAAACCTCTGCAAGCGAAGACTCGCAGAGGTTCATATACCAAGCTGTAAAATGACTGATACAGTGTGGGCAGCTAAATTGGTCTCAGGGAATTGAGGTCAGTAGATTGATCTGATGGATTGAACCCTTCAAATCACACTGCTATCCCTGATTGCCTGGTTCAGTGCTGGCATGGTTAAAGCTGTCTAATCACTTTCACCCATTGTTAGAGCCAAGCCTCACTTCCTGGCTCTTCAAAAATAGCTAAACTAGAGGACTTATTTTTGCTGATGTACTGAAATAAATCAGGTGATGTCCAGTAACCTGACAAAAGTCTAATGGGCTCCTCAGTAATGCCAGTAATTTATGGAATATAATATTCCATGATGTTGGAATACCATGGAATATTTTCTGGCCTCAACTGGACTTTCCCTTCTAAGCCTGTTTAGTATAAATTGGTATTTCATATAAACTTAATAATTGTAAGTTTCACCCAAATAACCACATAACAGTCAATTTGCTTAACAGAATAATCTTTGAAGTGCTTTGAGACATCTCAAAGAGGTGTTGAGGTGCTATCAAATGTAAGGATTATTATGATTATTACTGAGGAGTTTTATCTCTGAAACTCATTTCTCTTGTGGAACCATATGAGGATAAGGTGTGAATTCTGTATTGGTAAAATAGAGATGAGTTGTGAATATGTCTACTTCGAAAAAAATGTTGTTTAAAATTAATTATTAAAAATCTCGGTAACATTAGATTTCTAGTTAGTAACAAGGGAACTTCACTAATTCGGTGGCAGTTTGTGAGTTGTTGACAAGGTGGTTTGCAAAAGAAAAACAAGCACCAGACAATGAATATTTAGACGTGATAGGTGCTATAAAAATGAAAGATGTTTCTAAGGGCTTTAATGGTGTGGCAGACTACATTGAATTGTACAGATACAGTCTTCTTATTAAAACACTCAATTTGTCCTACAGCTAGCTGGCCTGTGACATTAAGCTAGCTTTATTAAACTATGCCAGGGTTGAAACTGAACTAATATGACATAGAAATGAAAACGATGTTGGCGAATAAGCTGAGAAACTGGTGTCCTGTGAAGGTGAGGGATAGGGACAGCTCAGAAATCTTCCTCAACAAGTCTAGAGGGATTAAAAATTGAACCAGACAATGTTGGGTTTTCACATCCCGGAAATTGTGGCTTCACATTCTTGGGACAGACATGTTACTCGGCTGCTCCCAGGTAAACTTTATTTTGCCGAAGTTCTGGAAATGTTTGCTTTGTGGGCTCTTTCTCATTTTCGATATGGGAGGAAACATTAATATTAACAACAACAACATTATATTTAGAGAGCGCCTTTCACATCGGGAGGATGTCCCAAGGCATTGACCAGTCAGGTCGGGACCTGAGCAAGGAAGAGGGGCAGAGTAGGGGCGAGCGGCGGGAGACAGTTAGGAGGGGAGAGAGAGAGTTGGGAGGGCAGCAGAAGGCACGGTCGAAGAGGGTCTTGAGACTGGCCTTGCAGGAGGCGGTGGAGGGTGCGAGATGAAGGGACTGTGGGATGGAGTTCCCGAATTTGGGGGCAGAGAGACTGAAAGTCCATCCACCGATGGTAGGGAGGGTCAGGCGGCGGATATGGAGCAGGCCGGAGCCCGCTGAACGGAAGGAGCAGGGAGGTTCATAGGGGGACAGCAGGTCGAAGAGGTAGGGGGGAGCAAAGGTGGCCTTGAAGGTGAGGACAAGGATCTGGAATTCGATCCTCTGGGAGCCAATGGAGCCAGGTAAAGGTGGGAGTGATGTGGTCGCAGAGCTTGGTGAGGACACGAGCTGCAGAGTTCTGGATGATCTGCAGCTTGTGAAGAGAAGAACCAGGAAGGCCAACGAGGAGGGAGTTTCTATTGCAGAAAATATCGCTGAATTCATGTGACTGTTAAGAATGAAATACATTGATAGTAATAAACTTTTCACATTTATAATGTACAGTGTAGTAATAATAATTAATAGTGATAATAATGCTTTGATATATTACTTTATAAGAACATAAGAACAAGGTTCATCTGGTTCAACTTCCACTTTCCTGGCAGCCACATGCACACATGTCCCGAACTACCTATACCCCATAAAGGTATTTCTGAAAACAAAATCTAATCTGTGTTCAAAGAAATCAACACTTTCTGCTTCAACTGTCTCCCAGGGGAGCTTGTTCCACAGTTACTATTTGCTCATTGAAATAATGTCTCCCTAGGTTGTTCTGAATTGACTTCCCTTCAATCGCGGGCTATATCCCCTGGTTTTGCTGTTCTGGAGTAGCTGAAACAGCCATTCATGATCTACATATGATTCATCACATAGTAATTTCTGACTCAAAATAAAGAAAGCTAGTTACTGACAAGGCTGACATATTTTCTGCTCTGCTGGATAAGGTGACCCTCTGCCATAGTAGGTTTTAAAACAGAGTGGAATTCATTGTGTTGAAAGAAAAGAGTAGTTTAGTGATTCGTAATCCTTCGGTGATTTTGATATGATGTAGAAGTATGTGATAATTGGAGTGCAGTAATTTTCATCAAATACAAGGATTATTCTAATTTGGTACAGTAGATTGCCAAGTACTGGTATCCAACTGACTGTACTCTTTGCATCAGTCACATTAGTTCGCAGCGCTTAAAGACTTCCTCTTACACTCTGCTTTTAGACCTAAACGTGTGCGGGGGATGGGGAGATGGGGGGAAGGGGGGGGAAGTCACCCTAACAACACCGACAACTGGCTTGACAGAGTAGACGGTGGGAGACTGTTTGCCCTGGTTGGAGAAACTATAACTAGGGGTCATAATCTTAAGATTAGGGGTCAGCCTTTTCGCACCGAGTTGAGGAAAAATTTCTTCACTCAGAGGGCTAGTGAATTCTCTACACCAAATGGCTGTAGATGCTCAGTCCTTGAACATATTCAAGACTGAGATGGATAGATTTCTTATGGTTAAAGGGATTAAGGGGTATGGGGATAAGGCGGGTAGATGGAGTTAGATTAGAGGATCAGCCATGATCTTATTGAATGGCGGGGCAGGCTTGAGAGGCCGAATGGCCTACATATGCTCCTAATTCTTATGTTCTTATGTTGTTAGAGAGCCCTTCAAGCTTGATAACATCCTGGAGCTTTTTCAGTTCGAAATCCCAAATATTTTGTTTGGAAATATCTGGGTAAAATTTTCACCTGAGTCTGCATTCACTCTATTTCCCTCGCATTTTAGCGTTTTAGAGCAGGCAGAATCGGGCAAATTGTTGATTTCAGTTGAAACTTTGAAGACGGTTTTCTTTTAGTTCTGAATGGAAATTTACTGAAAACTGGCTTCAAAATTAAGACTGTGCTTAATCATTTATCAAACTGTGGACTGCTTTAAATTCCTACATAGAGTGAATCTGGACTCGGTAGAATTTCTACCCCATTATTAACTGAGGAATTGATTAACTTTGTAATGTTTATTTAAGTATGTCAATAGGATAAGTAAGCTGTCATTGCCCATCATGTCAGCATTTTAGTTATTAAAGAATATTAAGTAGGGTTAGGTCCTTTGAGCATAATTAAAGACATAGTTAATTACAATGTTACATAGAACACTCCACCTCCATCATTTCAGGGTACATTGTGTGGTTTATACTTCAGCAGCAGATTTGAGACCACATACTCAGTGACAACAGTTATGGCTTCCTGTTGACTTGAAAAACATGGTTCGAAGTTATGCATCTAATTTCTGAACTGAGGAAGCTCTACTCAAGCTTTATAGTGCTGTGGTTACAATGGGCCTAAAGCACTTTACACAATTCTGTGCGTGACATAAAGATGCCACTTTACGGCCACTCAAATCCTTTAGCCAGTGCACAGGAGATTAACGAGGATGGTCCCCAGTGTGAGAGTAATTCACTATGAGGAACGATTACACAACTTGGCTCTTCAATTTTCCCCAATCCATTGTAAAATCCTGCAAAGTGCTTTGAGATGTCTTGATGAGGTGATCAGACATGGTATTATATGCACAATTATTAATTGATTGTGGAAAAATATAACCTCTTATATTTGCCCTCTGAAATCGTGACCCATATAGTTTAAGATACTGTTATATATTTCTCTAAAAATAACTATGGTAGGAATATGAGCAAACACATCCAGGAATCACATCTAATATACTTATATACGTATACAACCCAAATGATATCCCTCTGCAGTCACTGAAAGAGATCTTGAAGCAGTGCAATATACAACAACAACAAAATTACATTGGTAGAGTGCCTTTCACGTTGGGAGTACATCCCAAGATGCTGGACAGTCAGGGGTCAGGATCCGGGCATGGGGGTGTGAGGGGTGGCAGTGCGACACAGGGTTGGGATGAGGGAGGGCAGAGAGGAAAGTGAGTGGCTGAAGGCATGGTCTTAGAGGAGGTGTTGACGCCGGTCTTGAAGGAGGCAAGTGAGGAAGCAAGGTAAAAGGATTGTGAGAGAGATTCAGAAAGCCTGGCAACTGATGGTAGGGCAGGTCGGGCATAGACATGGAGCAGGATATAGCCTGCTGAACCAAGGGAACGGATAGGTTATTAGAGGGTCATCAGGTCAGAGAGGTAGGAGGGGGAAAGGCCAAGGAGGGCCTTGAGAGTGAAGATGAGGATCTTGGATTCGATCCTCTGAGGGATGGGGAGCCAATAATAACTTGCATTTGTAGAGCACCTTTCACACTGGAAAGAGTCTCGGACAGTTTATTATTGGATACACAGCAGAAAATGCCCATCTGTTAGAGCTGGGACCAAAATCTAATTGTTTATATTGATTACCAGGCCCAGGTAGCATCACTTTGTACTTATCTCCAAATGCTGCTGGACGCTAACCTCCGTGAAAGACGCTACATAAATACAAGTCACATCCACAACTCACATCCAGCATATTTGTGCTCTCTGTATCCCATGCTGCACTCCTATTCAACTTTGTTACCGGTGAATATTTGGATGCTCTAACTAAAATGTTGTTCATGTTTTGTGCAGTATGTTACACAGCTTACTCTTAATGCATTCTCCAGGCTTTAATGTGCATTGGAGCTGTTAACTATGTACGTGCATGCAGTGAATGAACTCATATGTGCGTCACATGAATTTGGACAACACCTCATTATATTTCTGTAAATAATAACAATCTAATAATCCTGGCATTTCATATGGATTCACAAGAAAGCGTTACACTTTGAAAATTCTCATTTCTTCCCTTTTTGATGATTTAATTACAGAATTTCAATTCTGCAAAGTAAAATTTTGCCAATTTCTAAGGTTCTACTTTAACAGCCTTCATCTTTATTAAAGTCAGAGCAGCAAACTTCTTGGAATTTAATTTACTTCATTTTGCAATAAGCACCACCAACGTTTCCTACACTGGAGGTTCATACGATTAAGGACTTTTGTAAATTTACCCATTAAATTTTATTAGCTTTTTGTTCAAAGATGTAATTGTATCATAATGAAAATAACCCTTGAGACATTGTGTAACAACAGCAAGTTTTTACTGCTTGTTATGTAAATATGCTGAATTCATTTGCTTAATAAAAGTAACTTCACATCTATACAGGATGTGGCAGTCAGTATAATTGTTCCTATTCCTGCTGGTGGAGAAATGTCTTAAAGGTTGTTAGCCTAAAGAAGTAGTAAATTCAAGGGAACTTGAGTTCAACTTAATTCTTTGTGTTTCTTTGGTGTAAGCATTAGTGATTGCTACACCGGGGAAATGAGGTAATGTTTATGGATCTAATACTATTCAGGGAGGAAATAAAAAGCAATTGTTGAAGCATAATCCCTAATAGCTTTTAGAAAAGAATTACACAAACATTTGAAAAGGAAAAAAACATAACAGGGTATGATGAGAAGGCATTGGCGTAGGGATTGAAGGGCTCTAAACCCTGACTGTTCAGCACCCTGGGACCCTTCAAGCACCCTTCAAGCTAATGTTTCCATGGGTAGAGTAATCATAGTGGGGGACAAGCGGGGGAAGCTTCCCAGACAATGTTCTTAATATCATTTTAGCTGATTGAACTACAACAACAACAAAATTACATTTGCACAGCGACTTTCATGTTGAGAGGATGTCCCACTAGTACCACGATACAGTACATTCTCAAGTCATCAACCTGCCACCAGTGGCTGGACATTCAGCCTCTCTGTCCCCACACTCTGGAACTCCATCCCACAGTCCATTTGCCTTCCTCCCTCGCCCCCTTCAAGTCCAGTCTTCGATCGTGCCTTCTGCCGCCTCCCAACTCTCTCTCCCCCCTATTCTGCCCCTCCACCTTGCTTGGGTTTCAACCTGATTGTTCAGCACCTTGGGACGTCCTCCCGACGTGAAAGGCACTATATGAATGTAATTTTGTTGATGTTGTTGCTCTTAATATTTTCAGAAATTATATAACTGGATGCCTTCCTTCAGAGAGTACAATACCAATCCAGACACAGGCCCTTCTATGTGTTGGTGGTGTAGATGTGCGTAAGAATGTTAGTTTAGATTGGTATCTTAATTTTGGATAAGTTAATGATTGGTCTAGTTAATTTCAATTTAATTGTGCCTTAGCTGTTGGCTGAATTGTGATTATGATGAGCTTGGGAGTCCGTGTCCTGTGAGTATAGTTTAAGTGAACAAAGGCAAATATCATATGAGAATTGAGAAACATAATCATCCTTGGAGTCAAAACCACTCGAACAAGGCACCCTGATTGGTATGATGCACATATTGTACACTTTTGCTAAGCTTTATCGCCATTAAACGTATGGTTCTAATCATTTTAACACTGCAGATTGCTGAAACTTTCTTAAATTGATTACTATTTTGCCTATAATGGAAAATTACTGAACATGTGTACTTTAAATTGAAATTTTACTGAGTGTACAACAAGCGACTTTTGTACCCTTGCTTTTGTTTACCTGCTAGAAATGATTAGCATCTGCCTTTCCTTCATCTAATGCGCTTGATTGGTCTGGTATACTGTACAGTACTGTAGTTATGTGGGAAAAAGTTACAATATGTGAGAGGTTTCAGGTGAAAAACTGATGCCTGTGTGTAGCAATTAAGTGCACTTGCAGTCTAACGTCAGTCATACAGAGAAGGGACAAGGAATATTTTAATAGGATGGTCTTTTGAGGGATGTGGGGATGAGGAATGAAAACAAGGAAACCGCACATAAACTGTGTGTGAGATAAACATATGATTTTGGAGGTTGTGAGAACGTGTTTGTTTATGTGTTTAAATATCAGGCACCATCAGACCTAGAGTTAGAGTAGACATGGGATGAAAACAAAGAAGAAACTACAAGAAGAAAACTCCTGGCCTTGCGAAGGTCCAACTTCCGCTTATCTCTTCTGCTCCAACAACAACAACAACAAAATTGCACTCATATAGCGCCTTTCACATTGGGATGACGTCCCAAAGCACTCGACTATCGTTGGAAGTCTGCTGCTCGACTATCATTGGAAGCTCGGCTGAGCTTCCAACTCACTCACTGCAACTTCTTCCCTAAATTCCTCTGCTTTCTGCCCTCTCATCCTGTTTCCAAATCGCTTATAATCTTTATATTCCTCTTTAACTATACTTCCCTTCACTCACACCCTTCCCATCATGCTCGGTGATCCCCATCTTGTTTGGAAACTATGTCAAGACAATAGCCTACATTAAATGCAGTGTTGCATAAGTTTTTTAGTCTATACATGAATTTCTTTAACTGCGTTATTTCACATTTTCTATAAGTTAAGCTTCCTTTGTTTCTGTGTTGACTCAACATGATTGAGCTCAGAATAAGTCCATAACATGCTTTGCTGTTTATTTAGGATTGATTTAGTGATTTGTTTTCAATTTTTTATGAGGAAGCACTTACCAGTAGGAGTTTGACATTTTGTCTGACCTTAATCATCAGAAGTACTATGAGAGGTTTATTCAGTGGTAAGGGGAACTGTTACAGCACTGAAAGGGATGATAGGAAGTAAGTTAACAGCCTTTCAAATCTTCAGCAAAAAATCAATAGGGTTTAAATATGATGGACGTTGGTGTTTTTGCTACTTAAGGACTTCAACCTTTTACTGGGAAATGTGTGCTTAAAGTGTCAGCAAGATTTTTTAATGCATCTAATAAATCATTGCAAACTCTTCAGCCAATCATAATGTAAAATCTTGTCGGCAACGCAGAGCTTGCGTATTGTGCAAACTTTTCCAAGTCCTTTACTTTTTGATTTCCTTCCTTATGAGATGAACTATCAGGATAGATGCTGGAAATGGTGGGAATCTGAGATTGCAATCAATAGTTGTGCAAGTAAGAAACAGTGCCCTCGGTCCCACACTGAATTCTCACACCAGACTAGCGTGAACAAAGTTGATTCAAAGAGTAACAGTATGAATTGGACAGCGAGCTCCCATGTGTAATCTGGATATATCATACAGATAGCCACTGCTATATTTCACCTTGTTCCTGTTCGTCCTTGAAACTATGAGAAGCAGCCGTCAATAATAATTCTGTTCAAGGGCATTATCAGATGGAAGGATAAAGACCAGTGGCAGGGATTTGTACTGTCACCTCCAGTTATAAGAGTAAAATGAGAAATTGATACTGTTTTCAAGTCCGTTTACATTGTTCCTAGGTTTACCCTCTCTGCCGCAAACATTATTTCACAAACTTTAGTCAACAAATTCATTTAAAAAAAGGGAGGAATAGTGAAGGGTTTGAGAAGTGATCAAGATTAGGTGACACATGTGATGAGGAATTCAATGCAGACTCCATAACTATAATAATATTAATTGCATAAAGCGCCTTCTATGAGGATTCACAGGATTTACTAATGAAGTGTAATGACTGTGTATTTATTTTGTGAGCGAAGATAGTTGCCAAATTACGCAGAGCAGTGTTCCACCAACAGCCATAAAGCGCATGATCAGTTGGCATCATGCTTCAGTTGGTAGCATTCGCAACTGAATCAGAATAAGAATCAGTGAGTTCAAGCTAAACATCAGGACTTTGAACTTGTTCTGGCTGACACTTCAGTAAAGTGCTGGTGCTTATAGTCACCTCACCCCACGCCCCAGCTCAGAGTCAGACACCGCCACTGTTAAGTGCTCTGAGACACTACATTTGTGAAGGACACTAAATCAGAGCGAGTTGTTATTGTTGTTGCTGTTGTTGAGGTTTGCTGGAGGTGCTATTATTTGAATGAGATGCTAAACGGAGTTCCACTCTGCCTGTTCAAATGATTGTTAAAGATCGTCCGGCACTATTTGGAAAGAGAAAGGACTTTTCTCCTGGTCCACTGGTCAACAATATCCCAAATACTGTAGTAGTCACTACATTGCTGTTTGTGGGACAAGGGTTTGTGGGAACCCTTTGACACGCTTTTTAGATTTAATTGCGCATCCGAAGCCCTGCTCCCCTAGCACTGAATGAGCAGCAGCCTAGACTACAAGAGTTCAAATTCCCAATATGAGGCTTGAATTCAAAACATTCTGATGTAGATGCGATAATGACAACAACAACAACAACAAATTACACTTATAGAGCGCCTTTCACGTCGGGAGGACGTCCCAAGGCGCTGCACAGGAGGCGTGTGACCCGAGATGAGAGGGGAGTGTTTGGGAAGGGGTGAGACACGAAGTGGAGGTCGAAAAATTCGGGGTGGAACAAAAGGCACGGTCGAAGACATCAAGTTGATACATGGGCAGGTCCATTCTGTGCTGTAGCATTCTACAATTCCATGAATCCTATGTACACAACCAAATGTTAGTTAGAGTGGTGACCAGTGGAGTCAGGTGAGGATGATAGATTCATGGAACTTTGTACCGGAGAGAGCCTTTGCGATCTGGGAGAAAGGTAGTGGTGGAGCCAGGCAATATGGAGCAGGTGGGGGAAGGCAGAAAGGGTCATGGCACAGATGTGGAGTTTGAAGGACAGTTGAGGGTCCAACAAGATGCTAAGGTCTCAGTATGGAAAACACAACAATTCCCCACTGAAATAAGTTGCAGTGCTGATATATCATTTACCATAAATGAAGGTCAACCATAATTCCTAATCAAACCCAGCATTTTTTCATGAGAATACAGTGCTGTACACGATTATCTGTATCACGTATTCTTCTACATAATTCTTATAGCTAAAGGCTGGCAAATAAAATGATATAAGTTCCTGTGTCCCAAATTGGCCTTCGCAAAACAGGGTGGGTCAGTTTGGTAGCACAGATTGACATACCTGGACGAGTTGGTGAATCTTCCAAACACGTTGTCAGACAATTGATGAAGTCAGGGCTGTATGAGGGTTAACAGTTCTGTTTGTTTTTATAAAACAGGGTTCATTTTGGGTTCAACATTAATGAGCATTTTAGTTCACTTTTGGAATGATAGGCTTGTACTGTGACTGGAAATTCATCATGTGTAATCTGAGAAGTTGAAATATCGGCAGGCAAAGCATGAGGATGCCCCCTGTTGTACAATAACTGCATTTACCCAATATCAGAGTTGAGGCTGCAGCTTTGTTGAACATGCAAAAGCAGTTTTAGGAGTTAGAAATCCTGAATGTGATGGTATTCTCCAGCTACAAAGGGTTGTATTTAATTCAACTTAAGCAATATTCAGTGTTAATCTTGTGTGATGTTTAGGTTTTGCCTGTTCAGATCGACTTTAAACTACCCATGGCAATGTTCGATACCAATAATAATCCTTACATTTGATGTAGCACCTTATCACATCCTTGAAACGTCTTAAAGCACTCCACGGAGCATATTGTAAAATGGATTGACTGTGGGCGAAACGATTCGAAACACTCACAATCCTGTACCGCCCTCACTCTGTGTCACCCTCACTTGCTTCAAGCCCTCTGAGTCACCAGCTGGTGTGGAGAGCATTATATAAATGCAAGTTGTTGTTGTTGTTGATCAGGGGGACCAGGGAATAAGGAAATCTGGTTGGAATTGATATCATAGAATGTTAGAGATAGAAACAGACCATTCGGCTTATTTCATCTGAGTTGATGTTTCTCTCTGCTTGTGTTGTTACCTGACCATAAAGCGCCCTGAGACACAACCTATCCAAAAGGCGCTATATAAATACAAGTTGTTGTTGACCTAATTTCAATCCCCCAGTCACTTCCCACAGCCTCCAATATTCATCTTTTTCAAGCATTTATCTAAGAAAAAACAATAATAAAATTGGTCATTTCAATCCATGACTGTTTGTGGGACACTGCTGTGCCCAATTGGCTGCCGTGTTTTGCCCACAAATATACAGTCAATTCACTTTACAGTGTATTCTGTGAAGCGCTTTGAGATGTCTCGCAGACGTGAGAAGCGCTATGTCAAATGCAAGGATTATTATTATAATTCCCTTTTAAAAGTACTGTATTGATGGATTCAGCCTCAGTAATGGTTTGTGGTTAAGAATTCCATATCCAACCTTTTTTCTGATTTTTTTTTCCAATGCTTTATTACCTTAATGAATATCTTAAATGTTTACCCCTTCATTACCTTCTCACTGACCAGTGGAATTAACCTAGTACTATTCACTATATCGGAACTCTTCACAAACCAGAAAATGTCCAGCTGGTCAACGGATAATCTTTTCAGCTCCAGTGTAAAAAATGAAACAATTAGTCTCACCAATCAATGGTTTGGAATGGAACACATTAGTCTGTATTATCCTTAAAATTAACAGTTGGAAAGTATATGTGTGTGAGCGTTGGCTTGACTATGAGACCCATCAAACTAATATTTTCAAACAATACTCAAGGCTCACAAATGAACACTTGGGTCAACAACAACTTGCAATTATAGATCCCTTCACGTGGGGTAGTGTCCCAGAGCAAGTAAGAGTGGTGAAGTCTGACCCCGAACCAGAGGGAGAGAGAGTAGGGAACTGACCGTAAGCAAGATCAAAAAGGAAGGTATTTAGGCGGGATTTGAAAGTGGGGAGGGAGGAGGCAAGGCAGAGGATTTGAAGAAGGAAGTTACGGAGCATCAGGGCATAGTGACTGAAAGCATAGCCAACGATGGTGAAGCAGAGAGGGCGAGGGACAAACAGGACGCCATAGCCAGCCGTGCATGAAGCGGGTGGTGGAGTGGGGAGGTGGAGGGGTGGGGGTAAGAAGATCGGAGAGGTAGTCAGGTGCGAGGGCATGAAGGGCCAGGTAACAGACAGCAGACAACTCTGCTTGCGGAACTCTACTCAAACAGGAGTTGCTAGTCCCAGAAGGAGATGAGAGGAAATGGTCTGATCAGATCTATAGAGTCGTTCAACAGGAAGATGTTATGTCAGTATTTGATATACAACATTTTGCATTGACCAGTGCATAGTTTATGAATTTTGAATGACAGGAAAATGGAAATGCTAAGTCCCCTTTTATAACCTGCATATGTGCTTTTTATTATAATATGTAGATTTTGTGACTGGTATTTTATTATATGTGGTAAACAGTCAAATTAAATACGAAGTAACAATGGGACTCAATAGAATCCAAATAAATGCATTCTGTATAATGTATATCTATTAATCAATAATATCAATCGTTAATATTGATCAATCCCAAATGCAGTCAGGCCTTCACTAATTATGTTTTGTTTGTGACAACTTCATATTTAAGATTTTTGTCTGGGGTTTGCAGTGAACTCTAAGCAGTGAATGTATCACGGCTTTACTGTGCAAAAGATCTCCCTTGCTCACTCCCAATACCCTTCATTATTTCTCCTCTTCAATAGTAATTATTTGATTCCCTTTTAAAGATTTGATAGATCCTACTTCAACCACAGTTTGTGACAGAGAATACGCAGTCCCAGCACACTCCCTTTCTTACCCATCTTCATATTCGACCACTAGACCATCCTATTCAACCTGAAGATAATAATCCCTTCAAAAACAAATTGGTTACTCGATCCACAACTGTTTGTGGTTCACTGCTGGGTGCGAATGCCTGTCTCATTTCGCCCACACAATATACATTCAATTTACTTTACAGTATATTCTATGAAGCACTTTGAGACATCTCAAAGACATGATAAGGCGCAATATCAAATACTAGGATTATTATTGTTAGAATACTATGGCCATCTCCCCAACTAATCGTTATACTCTGCCATTTTTGAACACTCCAAGACACTCCACGATATGTCCTGCAGTCCTTTGACTCAGTGTTTGGAGCACTCGCCTTGCAAGTGAGAGACCTGGGTTTAATTCCCAGCAGGGTGAAACCCTGGGCACGTTTCCTTACTCAACACATCTGATAATAATCCCCTCAAGAAAATAAAACAATATTAAGTTGGTCACTTCAATCCACGACTGTTTGTGGGACACTGCTGTGCACAATTGGCTGCTGCATTTCACCCACAAATATACAGTAAATTCACTTTACGGTATATTCTGTGAAGCGCTTTGAGACGTCTAGAAGATGTGAAAAGGCTGTATATGCAAATGCAAGGATTATTATTATTATATGAAAGGCGCTATATAACTGCAAGTTGTTGATGTGATTACTTTCATTTCGTTATCCTTGATGATGATAATGATTAAGATGATTAAATCGTGCTTTGTGATTTTTGTGCTCAACACTAGGAAGGTTGCTTGTGCGGGAAGCACTGCTTCACTCACACCAGTGTGAGATTTATCACTGCTTTAATGTGCTCTGGCACTCTACCTCGCATGCAGGAACCCATATAAATGCAAGTTGTTGTTGTTGTCCTGTGCTCTCGCTCAGTGAGATTGCCAGTAGACAGCCAGATTTTAATAATCCTTACATTGATGCGGTGCTTATTCTATCAAACATCTCAAAGGCTCTACACAAAATTGCTGCAATCTGTTGGGACTGTATTTGTAGATTGATGCTATAGACTGATAGTCACTAAAATTGTGAGATTCTAAGTATTTTATGTCCTTCCGCAGGAGCCCGGGAGGTGGATTAGTAGTTTGGCCAAGATTTACACCTGGATCCCAAAGGAGAAAGCCGGGCAACGTTTAGCTGATGGAAAGATTCTCTTTAAAGATCTTTTGAATTGGAAATGTGAACGGATTTTTCAGGATTGCTGGTCAGTGTTTCAACTGAAATACCTTTTTTTTTTTTGGGTGGTCAATCATGTATGTGTCACATGTGACATGCGGAAACACATTACTGTGCTGAACATTATTCAAACCATACTGAGAATTCCACTTCGCCCCACTACCAATGCAAATTGCAGACATAAATTGTTGTAAAGGAATGCACACTCTCTCTCTGGAGGGATGCTTCCTGCTTAGCTAATTCCGCAAAGTATTAGGTGCATATTGCCAAGAGCGTGCGATGGGTTACTGCTGGAATCTAACCAACTAAAACAGTACAGCTGTCCCTTGATAACCCTGTCTGGCAAACTTTCCCACTGCTTGACCAGCTAGGACCACCCTATGCATTAAGGTGTTGGCTTGCAAGCTTAACATGAGCTGTGAGACAGGATTCCTTGCGGACTGGCCTGGCTCAGGAACTAGTCTACCAAGACCACCGCAGGCGGCTGGCTTGATTCTGACATTCTGTTGCCAAACATGTCAGCTTGGAGTCAGTTCAGCTCCAACAACACCCGGCTTACCTCCCCTCCCCCGCGGAAAGGAATTACCGCCTGGTACTAAAATTTAAACTGGCATGAAGACAATTTCTTCTTAAAATTTAAGAACCCATACATTTATTGTCAATGTTAGAAGCTGATATTTAAGGTTTTTAAAATGAACTTCAGGTTAATTTGAAGAAATTTGCACCATTCTGCATGATGGTGTACATCAAACTAGACAAACTAACAGTAAGTGTTATGACTCCTGTCTTTATTTTTAAACACTGTTGTCTCTCTGACCTGTGGTAATGATGACCAGGGGTAATTTTTGTTTTGTCAATAGTTGCTGATAATAATTTGGTTTCTTATATGAAACAATTGATTTCGAGCCCTGAATTAACCTTTTCAGAATCTCAAAGCCTCCTGACCAAACAGGTCTTCTGAGAAGACTACATGTTTCACATCAAAGAACGATTAGAAATTACAGCGGAGTAGGAGCCTGTTTGGTCTTTCGAGCCTATTGCTGATGTTAGTTTATTACTTGAGCTATCTACTCTATTCCCAATTCCCATCTCTCTTCTCATACTCTACCTCATTTTCCAATTCATTTTAAAATAATGGTTGTGGGCTTAAGACCCACAATAAAACTTCAATTTACAGTGCAGGCTGACACTCCAGTGCAGTCATCTTTTAGATAAGCTTGTTAATTTTAGGGTGGACATGTCAGGTGGATATGTTCTGGTGACATTTTAGTTCAGTAGTAAGTAGCATTCTGAATCAGCATCAGGATCCCTATGTTGGCACATACAACAACAGCAAAATTATATTTATAGAGTGCCTTTCACGGCGGGAGGATGTCCCAAGATGTGTAACAGTCAGAGGTTGGGACCTGAGCATGGGGGAGTGACAGGGTGGGGTAGGGGGAGGGAGAGAGATTGGTGGGTGGGCAGCGGAAGGAATGATCGAAGAGGAGGGTCTTGAGACTGGCCTTGAAGGAGGCAAGGGAGGAAACGAGGTGAAAGGATGGAGTTCCAAAGTGTGGGGGTTGAAAGGCTGAAAGCCCGGCCACTGATGGTAGGGTGGGTCGGGCAGGAGACAAGGAGCAGACCGGAGCCTGCTGAATGGAGGGTGTGGGCAGGTTGATAGGGACTCAGCATGTCAGAGAGATCAATCAATCGATCGATCGATTGATCGATCGATCAAAACTCACATTTATACAGTGCCTTTCACGTCAAGAGGATGTCTCAAGGCGCAAAAAGGAAGGGTGAAAGGCTGTGAATGGTCTTGAAAGTGAGGACGAGGATCTTGAATTCGATCCTCTAGGGCAGTGATTCCCAACCTTTTTTTGCTGCAACCCAAATTAACCACCAGAAGGTCCTCGCGACCCAAACTTTTTTGCTGAGACCCAAATTAGCCTCCAACCAGTCCTCCACCACTAGAGGGTGATATCGCGACTGAAGCTCAGCTCAGCCAAAACGTTATCTTCGTCTGTTTTGTGGACTCAGCGCAATTGGTAAGTACGCTCTTTATATTAACTGGTTGGCATTATTGCATTTTTTAAAAAGTGTTGAAAGCTTTTTGTTAGAGTTGAAAGCTTCTTTTAGCGTTAAAAAAGCATTTTCAACATAAAAAAAGGAAAGAAAAAAACATTTCTGATGACCTTTTGCAACCCTACTGAGTACACCCCGGCATCCTGATTTGGGTCAGGACCCGAGGTTGGGAACCACTAGGGGGCTCTAGGGGATGGGGAGCCATGAAGCCTCCTTTGGCACACATATTATCAACCACAATTGCCTTGCCACCTCAGCCTTCAGCCAATTATCTCTTCTTTTTACCTTGATGGTCAAAGAGGACATCATTTTTGTCAGCTAGTCTCCCACATCTGTACAAAATTTGCATTCCCATAGCGCATGGGCTGCCATTTTTTTGTTCCTGCCTCCCTCTCTCAAGCAGAGTCCTAACAGTACCAACCTCTTTAGGAACAGGAAACCTCTGCACAGGAGGCAGTTATTTATTCCCAGATCTTTTTGTGATCTTATCAGGTCCCCATTATTAACACACATTCCGGACACACTTTTTCAGAACACCCCTTATTCCTTTCACCTTTTCCCTATCCTATCTACTCTCCCAACCCTAAAGTCACTTTCCTTCCGACATTTGAACATCGTCTGGATTTTGTTTGGCCTTTCTCATGCAAAAGGGATTGTGTGGGCCCTTTCCATGTTCCCGAAATGCTGCCAAACATTCCCAAACCAGGAACGTACCATGAAATACCCTTTGGAACCATTCTTCCCTGACATATTTATAACCACTCACCATTAAGCCATCTTTAAGTAAGACTTTTCTCCCCCATTTCCTCACCTCACCAACACAATCCACCCACAGTTTCATCAACAGCATTCTCTTCCTTAATATTCTGTGATTCCACTTAGATATTCACATTTCTAATTGTATTATGCAATCCCATTTTTAATTATATGTTTAAGTCCAAGAGGATCATTGGACCTTACTTTCACTATGTAAAAAATTATATTGCATAACCTGCTTTCTCTTGTATTCATTTCTATAATTCACTTTTCATATCGGCCATTTTCCATCAATCCACGACTATTTGTGGGACACTGATGTGTGCAATTGTCTGCCATGTTTCACCCACAAAATAGAAAGTTCATTATTTTTACAGTAAGGCAATTTGAGATATTCCAAAGACGCGATAAGGTGCTAGAACAAATATAAGGATTATTATTATTATTTTTACCTGGTTCTCCCAACTTCATATATTCTTCCAGCAACATCACACTTGCCTTTGCTCCTATAGGTAATTTGTACTGTAATCTGTACACCGTAGAGGAGATACCACCCATTCAGTTTCTTCCTTTACTTCACTCTCTTAATGAGTTTCATTGCATCAAGAGTGTACTCGTCTTCGTTTTCACTAAGTCTGTCCACTATTTCATTGTGCCTTGATCCTGGTGTGCCTTTTCTTACTCTTTCTTCCTAGTTTCCTTCTCTCCTGCTCCTCAACCATTGTTCTACTCAGGCTCTGTTGTCTAATTCCTACATCGTCTTGAATTTCTCCCATCTCTCTTGCAAACTTAACATTCCTTCTCTTCTGCTGGACATCTCGATTAATAGGTGTAATCCTTCAGCAGTATACTTTCTATTTGACTTTCATCTAGGCCTGTCTACATGCGGCACTCCATATTCTTCACCCCAGCTTCTTTTTCGAACTAATTCATCCATTTTGATATCTTTCGGAACCTTTCTAAGTTTCTCTCATATGCATTTTGGACATTTCCTCCACACTTATTTTTTGTAATAGCTGTTTGCAGCATTGAATCCTCCTGTTTAAGAATTTGCTGTGTTTTTAATGTCTCCAATTCCAATTACTATCTGGTCCCTGATCATTTCTTCTCTTAATGCTCTGTAATTGCAGTTTGCTTAATGATCTTGATACCGCAAAGTATTGAAGAAATGGTTCCATAGCCCTTGTTTCCTTGTTCTGAATTTATATCAGTTTATGGTGATGTTATTTTGTCCACAACATTGCACCCGCATAATATTTATTATGTTGTCTAACAGCATTTCAACATCTCTTTCTGAAGTCTCAAAGTATTCCTTTGCTTCCTCCCCTGCTACATTCAAGAACCGTTTGCTCTCTTTGAAGTAATTCTAATAAATTAAGAGTCTAATACAAAGATTCTGGAAATCATATTCAAATCCCAGAGATAGACGTTGAAATTGAAAGCACACTCATCCCTGGAGGGATGCATCCTGCTTTCCCAATTTCCGAAAGTATTAGACTCAGTTTAGCAAGAGCCAAGGCTTGGGAACCCTAGAGTGTGTTCTGCTGGAATATAACCAGCTAAAACCACATAGTTTGCCATTGTCTGACAAGCTTTCCTGCTTCTTGTCCAACTAGGACCATCCCTATCTGTTAGGGATTTGGCTTGTGGGGTTAACAGAGGATGAGTGTGTTGACTCCCTGCTCCCAGTGACTGGTTTGCCCGTCCAAGTCCTGCCAGTAAGATAGGCTGACTGTGTTGTCATCAGCAGTGGCCTGGAGTACTGTGGACCCACCTGACTCAGGAACTGGACCACCAAACAGGTCTCAAGATCTTTGTGGAACTGCAGCCACATCACAAAACTAGCTCCCTTCCCAAGGTCCATTTTATATGGTTTTTTATACCCTCTATCTCTATTTCATAGATTTTTCTTAAATGAATAGGATGTTTAACTGTCCATTACTGTGTGCAAATAACCTGCTGCATTCTGCTACAAAAGATCCAGTCACTGCACTCAAAAGTAAATCCTGTGAAGCATTTTGAGACATTTTGACAATGTGATAATCCATTAGATCAAATGTTAAGGATTGTTTTTTAAAGAAACACTACAAAACTATTGGAAAAGAGGAGGGAGCTTCTCCTGGTCAGCGATCCTCCAAATACTGTAATGTGGTTATTCACCTTATGCTGGTTTGTGATGCAAAATGGTCCTACATTTGCCTACAGATATAGAGTTACTGCGCCTCAAAATAATTGACTCTGGAGTTTTAAGGCATTTCAACTTGATAAAGCGCTATATCAACTGTTTCCCACAGCAAATATCTCTGAGCAGGTTAGCAGTTTAGTGCCTCTTGGAAAAGAGTGCTGTGCGTTTCTTCAGCCTTGTGTTAAATCTGTGTTGCTTGTTTCACAGCAGCATCCAGCAGAGCAAGGAAACATTTAATCCATCTCGAGAACTCACGGCTGATTTTTGTGTTGAACTGTGCTGCCCCCTGCTGTCCATAATAAGACAAGCTGGGCGATCAGGGAAAGGGGGTTCTGAAGAGAAAGTTCCTTTATTTTCCTTTCTTTTCTTGTGTCTTTTTCATTTGCATATTTTCACTTTTCTGTGTCAATGGAATTGAACAAACGACAACAGCATCTCAAAAGTGGCGACCAACTTCACTTTGTGGCTGTGTTTAAAGCAAAATCTTCACGTCACGTCTGAAGACCTTCCTATTTCGACCTTACCTACAGTCACCTCCTCCTGACTCGGTGTCGTACTCCAACATTGTCAAGCATTCTGGAATGCTATCCTGCATGAGCGATGCTATATATAAATGCAAGTTGTTTTTGTTGTTGTCGAAATTGAAATACTGTATGCTCCTGTGGCTTAGTGGTTAGAGCACTTGTCTTGCAAGCTGGGGAGACCAAGCTGGGGAGACCTGTGTTCGAATCCAGGCAGGTCAGGGCGAAACCTTGGACAAGTTTCCTTACTCCACACACCTAATAATAATCCCTCCAAAAAAAACACAATAATAAAATTGATAATTTCAATCCACAACTGTGTGTGGGACGGCTGCCGCGATTCGCTCACAAATATATACAGTCAATCCACTTTACAGTATATTCTGTGAAGCACTTTGGGATGTTGAGAAGATGTGGAAAGCGCTATATCAAATGCAAGGATCAT
The DNA here is from genome assembly GCA_035084275.1 of Hydrolagus colliei. Lineage (NCBI taxonomy): Eukaryota > Metazoa > Chordata > Chondrichthyes > Chimaeriformes > Chimaeridae > Hydrolagus > Hydrolagus colliei. The sequence goes on from CM068752.1 coordinate 12,488,578, forward strand.
TATTATTATGTATTGGTAGGCAAATGAGGCAGCGCAATTGTAAACAGCAATGTCCCACTCACTCCATAGCTGTTTGTGGGGCATGGCTGTGTGTAACTGGCTGCCCTATTTTAATAAATATAAATAATAATAATATTTGCATTTTTAATGTAGAACTTTTCACATCTTCTTGACGTCTCAAAGCGCTTCACAGAATATACTGTAAAGTAAATTGACTGTATATTTGTGGGTGAAATGTGGCAGCCAATTGCCACAGCAGTGTCCCACAAACAGTCATGGATTGAAATGACCAATTTTATTATTGGGGTTTGGAGGGATTATTGTTAGGCATGTGGACTGAGGAAACTTGCCCAAGGTTTCACCCTGACCTGCCTAGATTCGACCACAGGTCTCATGCTTGTAAGCCGAGTGCTCTAACCATTGAGTTATAGGACTCCACATTTTGCCCCCAAAACACACAAAAGTCAATTCCACTTTCCGGTATATCTTGTGAAGCACTTTGATTGATCCATCGATCCATCGATCGATCGATCCATCCATCCATCCATCCAAAACTTACATTTTTTAGCATCTTTCATATCGAGAGGATGCCTCACAGTACTGTACAGTTAGGTAGGGACAAGAACAGGGTGGGAGGGATCGGGGCAGGATGAAGGAGAGTAGGAGAATTGACTGTATATTTGTGGGCGAAACTCAGCAGCCAAATTGCTCACAGATGGCATGGTAAGGTGCTATATCAAATGCAAGATCATTGAATCCTTAAGGCCACCTGAACAGACAACCAAGACCTCAATTTAACATCTCATCCAGAAAATTGTAGATTATATTTATTGCCTTTTAAGGCGCAACCCACATATACTGAAGGGCACTATGTGAAAGCAAATAGCTGTTGTTGAACTGATGATAATCCAAGCACTACTGATTAGCCATTTTGATCACATTTATAGATCCAGAGCAGAGAACGGGATTTTAGTAAATACTGAACAGCGGAAGCACATTGAGGTTCTGATCATCTTAAGTGGCATCCAACATTAACTGAAGTTCCATTTCCTCTTCCCATTCAGCAGGGGAGTGTCTCGGGTGCCCTCCCATTGCCGATCCCATTGGCTCTAAGGTGATTGACAGTCCCAACCCTAACCCTAAACCTGAAGCACTCCACTCCATTCAGAAGCAGTTCCTGCTGTCAACCAATCATAATTTCACTCCTCCCATTCCATCTCTTGTTTCTACCCCGCCCCCTCACTGATTGACATCCTCCTGCCATTTTTGAATGGCTGGAGTCAGCTGTCAATCAACCAACCAACCAACCAATCAATCAATCAAATATGACTCCTCCCATCTCCATCTTGGAACCAAATATTATTCTGACAGGTGTTTAAAAAAACGGATTGGAGATGAAAACCAATTCTAATAGTTATTTGAATTTTTTTTTAAATGTTAGGAATGTCATTGATACTCTGTCTTGGAAAATCAGAGCACCTGCTTCACAATCCATCAGTAATGGCACTGAGAAGTGGAAGGAATTGGGAAACAGAATTTAAAAAGGAAGAGAATCAAAGTACCAGAATTAACAGCTGTGACGATCAGACTGAGTGTGAATGTTCACAAACGCCCCATTTTGCTTTTAAGTGTAATGGCTGTTGGATTGAATAATGAGAATAATGCATTTTATATTGCACTTTATCACATCAAACTGTCCCAAAGCACTTCACAGAGGTTCACAGATTGATTGTACAAGCTGGAGCAGTAAAATCTCAATGGATCCAAAGGCCTCCTCTTATGTAAGAATAAGAATCCTTGAATTTGATATCGCATCTCATCACATCATTCAGACATCTCAAAGTGCCTCACTGTAAAGTGGAGAGACTGTACATTTTGTAGGCGAAATGCGGCAGCCAATTGCACACAGCAGTGTTGCACAAACAGTGACCAATTTGTTATTATTATTTTGTTTTAAAGAAGATTATTACTCCCGGGAAAATGATCTGCCAGTGGACTAAAATTTATATTGAACTGTGTATTTGCAGATGAACATAACAGCCTCGGGTTAACATCTCATTCAAAAGACAGCATCTCTGGCATTGTATTCACTGCCTCAACACTGCACTGGAGTTCCAGCTTAGACGATCAGCTCAATGCCCCAATATGTGGCTTCAACCCACAACTTTCTAGCTCAGAGACAAGACTGCTAATTCTTGTTCTAATGATGCACATTTTCAAAATATGAATATCAGTGGTACAGTTACAAATGCAATAGCAAGTTAGCTTCTTGAGAAAATATAAAACTCTGAGATTTCTACCCTGGCATCTAACTGTATCTACAAGCATTCTTGTGCGCGCGCGCACACACACACACAAACACAGCAGTAATCCATTTCTGAGCTCGCTTCATTAAGGTCAATGGCTGATGAGAACTACAGAGAGGTCCTACAGTCTTCCTCACCTCCCCACCCATATCACCTTTTCTTTTTATGGTCTTTTCACTCACTCGTACATTTCAGCCCAGGACACCCTGAGATTCTTTATATATAAATAGACATAAAGGAATGGTTTATCAAGCTTCTGTTCTCATATGCATCATGACAATGCCATTCTGGATGGCAGGAAAATAAACTACAGAGCTGACAGCTAATGCGATCTGTGTGACTGTTATGGCTTCCAGTTCATATGGTGCTGTTGAGCACCTCATCATCTGTCAGTTTTTTCCCCATAATACCAGTAGTATGTCTTCATTAGTCTGGCATATGGCAATCAGTTTCATGTTTCAGGGGAAGGCTATGCCTGGGCCATAATTAACCTTTTGAACCAGGATTGGTGGGCTAGCTGTGCAATAAGGTGCAGGCTGGGACAGCCAAGATGGATAGCTGTGTGGCAGGAGCATCATTTTGTCAGCTTCACTTTAAACGCTACAGCACTTTCAATAACCTGCAGTTTGTAATATAATTTCAGGCTGGAATAGGTAGTCTTGAACTGGGCAGAAAAACAGATCTCCGTAAGGTTGGGGCTGTAGCTTAACATGTAAGCGTTTGGAAACCAATGTTTACTCTCTCTCTCTCTTTGCATATCATTATGACATTGTACCTATTTTCCACCGGACAGCGGGATGAATTATTACATTTTTATAGCTGAGAATGTCTTGGATAAGCTAACCTTGTTATATTTGTTATTCATTGCTCTTTACCATGTTTCTGCTCATGTCAGCTGAGAATTGGTATCAATCTGTGGTCACTAAGTAGAAAAAGGAGAATGGTTCATTGTAATGAAATATTTAAAGTGTCTCAAAAGCACAATTGTGCATGTTGATTTAATATTCAGTGATTGCCTTTTTTGCTGTAATAGTAAATGAATATACACAATGTATTCTTCTGAATTATTAATTCCAAAGCCAGAAAGGTACTCGAAATGTCCCCACAGAATTAAGTTATGAGCATTGTCCTGACCAAAACACTTGTAAAAATATGAGTTTAATTCCAAGCACTATTACCAATGCAAGGATTATTATTATATGAATTAAAAAGATTTTATGTATATATTTATATATATAATATCCATATTGTGTACCTTCGTACATGTGTGTTTGTTTCTGTAGTAATGACGGGAAAATACTGAATGAGTTTATCAATTAGGTTTACCAAGATTTACAATTAATCTATACCACAAAATCACTCAATCCAACCAGTCAGTGCTGGTGTCTACACTCCTCGCGAGTCCTCACCCATTCCTTACCCTTCCCCAAACCTCTGTATTACCCTCTCTCTATAACAATCTGAAGTAATACCTACTAAATTATCTTGTAGATCCTCAAGTCGCTATATTTATGTCCTCTGGCCTTGGATTCCCCAATCCAAGGCCAGAGTGGAAACAACCTATTTATGTTAATCTTATCAAAACCTTTTCGAATTTTTAACTCTGCACCTGTGCTGGGAAACTTCTCCAGCTGGGATCATCCCACCTGTTAGGTCTTTGGCTTACAGGGTCAACAGGAGTTGAGTGGGATGATTCCCTGCTCCCCCAGTGACTGCTCTGCCCTTCCAAGTCCTGCTGATGAGCCAGGCTGTCTGTCCACGAAGCGTCGTGGACCCAAAATGTCGACTCACTTTTTCTTTCTCCAGAGATGCTGCCTGACCTGCTGAGTGTTCCCAGCGATTTCTGTTTTTGTTTCAGTTTTCCAGTATCTGCGGTATTTTGCAGGTTTCCTCTTGTTTCTTTTCTTTGGCTCTGCTATAATTTGTTGTTGTTACTGGTGTCAACAGCAGTGCCCAGGAATACTTTGGTCCTGCCTGGATCACACACTGTATTACCAAGATCGCCAGGTAGAACAGACATGATTATGACATTCTGTTGCCAAATATATCACTAGAGCCAATTCACCAGCTTTCTATTTACTACTACATAAACTGAGTAATGTGGAGTATGGAAATTTACCCAACGTTTTGCCCTGCCTGAGAATCTAACTCAGGTCCTCTCTCTTACAAGACAGTTGCTCTCGCCACTATACTACAAAGCTCCACAAATCTGCCTCCAACATAGTGGGAGAACCTTTTTACAGATCAGCTTGTGATGTGACAACTAGCTTGATGTTGTTGAGGTGTGGCATACATACAGGAACATAAGAACAAGAGTAGGCCATTCAGCCATTTGAGCCTGTTCGGTCATTTAATTAGATCCTAGCTGATCTTTATCTCAACAAATCCTTTCAATTCCAATTTCCTGCTTTCTCCCCATATCTCTTAATACCCTGACCTACCAAACGTTCAGTCTGATCTTGATAAACTTAAATAATCGTCATGGGTTTCCTTCCACATGTGTCAGACAACTGACTGACCGAAGACAAATATTCAGTGAGTTGAATAGTTGTGAGCAGATCAGATTTAAGTCTAACATGCTTAAAGTTATGCTTAGTGCTGATCGTCACATGAGAGATACTAAATATATGTGCCTCAAGTGAAACTAGAGGTAAAATTTTATTTCCTCTAAAGTATTAGTTCAGTTTGGATCACTCAACCCTTTAATGCTTTGACTTGCAGGGTTATGGACATGTTCTTGCCTCCAAATCTGCCCTGGATTAGCCCAGGGCTTTACCAGGCTATCTCCTTGGGTGGATTTAGTTTGAGATGTAGTACTCTTTCTAATATCTTTGAATGGGTGAATAGATGAGTAGATTTGTTCCCAGAACCCAAGTAGGTGTTTAACTACCTCAGCTATCACAACACTGAATGTCTAGTTTTTATGACCTACAATTTCTGAAAACAACACTTCGTCAAATCAACCTTCCTTCATAGAGTAATCTGTATAACTATTGGGTTCCAAGCAGGATTAAGGAACTGATAAATCCTTGACATTTCTTGTAACTTTTGGAAATATGACTAACTGTCTGGTATTGAATTGGGTTGGAGTTAACTGTGAGGTGGAATAGTGAATTTCTATCCTAAGGTTGACAAGGCTATGTTGAATGGTGGGGGAAAAGCCATCACAGTTTACGTGGAGTTAGTGTCCTCTCTCAGGACATTTGATGCGTTGGAGGTGAGCCACAATGAAACACAGTTTCCATTATCTGTTTTTTCCTTGCTTTGCAACGCTCTTGTGTTCGAATAGTTCTCTAAGGATTATTGCAAAAAATATATTCAGGAGTTGATGGAAGGATTAATACAGATCATCAGGGAAGATCATAGACCAATATATAATAAGCAGCCTTCATTAAGATACCTAAAATGTTTGCACTCTAAAAGTTAATTGTTTTCATTACCGTTCTATAGAGAGAAAAACACATTGGTTTACATGTAATTGATCTGAACCATTGCTGGGTTTGTGCTGTAGACATTTGTTTTGAACAAAGAGATTCCACAGTTTTGGTCACATCTTTCTTACACTATATATTACATTATGGAGTCCAATGCCCAGTGATTAGAGCACTTGCTTTTCAAGCCAGAGACCAGGGGTTGTTTCCCGGCAGGTAAGTTTCCTTACTCCACATGCCTCATAATAATTCCTCAAGAAAAAAAATACTTTACAGTATATTCTGTGAAGAGCTTTGAGACTTTTAGAAGACGTGAAAAGTGCTATATCAAATGCAAGGATTATTATTCATTTATTATTATTACACTTTATCTGTTGTCCTAGAGTTTTGTTGGCCTTCTATTATCAATGGCTATCAAGTGAATTGAAGGTTTCCATTTATCTTCTGGTTATACATCTATCTATGTATCATCCTTGAGGCATTTTCTTTAATATGGGTAAGCATGTGAATACTGAGATTTCACATCAACAAATTCAATTTGTCAGTTGTGGCTCAGTTATTAGAACTGTTTTCTGTTGGTCTGTCAGTTGTGGGTTCAAGATCCACATCAGGAATTTTCAAGTCAGGCTGACATTTCAGTGCAGTACTGAGGTAGTGCCCTGTCCCCACTCTTTGGAATTCTCTACCTCAGTCACTTTGCCTTGCTCTTTTTCTTGTATTCTTCAAGGCATAGCTCAAGACCCTCCTTCTCGACTGTGCTTTCAGCCATCCTCCTTTGCCTACCTTCCCACCCTCCTCCCCTCCTGATCCCAACCACACGCTTGGGTCCAAATTCCTTATGGTCCAGTGCCTTGGAACATCCTCCCAACATGAATAGGCGCTATACCAGTGTAATTGTTGTTGTTGTAGTGTTGTGTTGTTGGAGTTCCTGTTATTTGGATGAGTAGATCATTTAAAGATTTGCCTGTTCAGATGTTAAAACTGTCTTTTCACAAATTTGGGAGCTTAATTAGCAGTGTTTTGGCCAACAATCCTCCAGATAACTTGATCATTCACTGTTTGTCGTATCTTGCTCTGCACAAAATGACTTGCCTATAATTCAGTTGCTAAATTTGGTAGCAGTTATCTTTGAAGTACTTTGAGACGTTTCATCATTATACGTTTTGTATCAAATACAAGGATTGTTATTGTGATCTCTCCAATGGAGCTTGTTACTGTGCCATTTTGAAACCGTAAACTTAAGATTGGTGGATTGTGTTGGGTTTCTATTGTGCTTTTCAACATGCTGTCTCTGTGATCCACTCAGGCCATCTGTGACTGGCACATCCTTATCTTGGAAAGATTCAACTAGCAATGAATCTGCTGAGTAATGCAAATTACTGTCTTGATTTTTCACACTAATGAAATGAGAGGTGGCCAATGCTAATCAGTGTGGCACATGTAGCCTTTTACCACTGAGAAACAATATACAGTAGAACATGATTGTGCACACACCAATCATCACATAACCATTTATCTGCACAGGGCTCCTATATAAAATTGGAGATGGGGCACTATAATCCAGACCTATACTTATACATTATCAGTGTAACTTCTGATGAAATATTGTTCTATTGATGCTGTAGCTGTTTTGTATTTTGTGTTTTGTCCAATTATCTGCATTGTTTGCTTATCCACAAAAGCACGATTCATGAATATTCAGCTCTTAACTACACTCACAACGCTTGGAAAACTCTTGAAGGTATTGCTGTATGCTGGTTGACGTTTATTTAGCTTTTACATCACAAGATCTCAAGAATGGTTGTGACTAATGGCTGTTTAAATTGATCCTTCCAGAATACTTACACTACTGATTTCCTATTGCATCATCCAGCTTTTAATCAACACAATGGTGATCTTTTAAAATGTTAATCCTGTTTATAAAGAAATATTTTCTGACATCCCCTATATACTCAGCGCTCACAACCCTTGGCCTATCTGAAAGCAATGTTGTGCAATTACATTCTCCATCTACAATTCATAGAATCAAAGAATCATACAGCACAGAAGGAGGCCATTCAGCCCATCATGCCTGTGCTGGCTCTTAAATGAACTATCCAACTAGTCCCATTCCCCAGCTTTTACCTCACAGCCGTACCATTTTTTCCTTTTTAATATCTATCCAATTCCCTTTTGAAAGCTATTAGCAAATCTGTTTCCACCACCATTTTTTCGCAGTGTATTTCAAACTGTGATAACTCTTGATACACAAAATTCTCCTCAACTCCTCTCTGGTTCTTTTGCCAATTATCTTAAATTTGTGTCCTCTGGTTACAGACCCACTCACCAGAGGAAATATTTTCTCCTGATCCATTCTTTCAAAGTCCCTCATATTTTGAACATCTCTATTAAAACTCCCCTCAATCTTCTCTGCTCTGAGGAGAATAACCCCAGCCACTTCTAGCCTCTCCACATCATTGAAATCCCTCATCCCTGATATAATTCTTATAAATCTCCTCTCTACCCTCTCCAAGGCCCTGACTTCCTTCCTAAAGTGTGGTGCCCAGGATTGGACACAATACTCCATTTGAGATTTGTAACCAGCGATTTGCATACTTTCAGCTGAACCTCCATGGTTTTACACTGTATACCTCTGTTTATAAAGCCAAGGGACTTGTATGCTTTTTTAACAGCTGTGTCAACTTGTCCTGCCACCTTCAAAAATTACATATATTTTTTCATCTGATATGTGTAGAAAGGACTTCTGTGTCAGTAAAATATTAAAGAGCTACAGAAAGGTGAAACTTAAATACTAGATGTAACAGTAACTTTGCACCACTTGCAAATGATGCAACAAATAGAATTGTTGTGACCTATCGTGCTATCAGATCAATTCCTTGTGTTCTGAGTTATACCTGTTAATTCTACTATTTCAGTTGGTAACAATTTTGCTGGATCTTTACTTAGAATAATTTCAAATGACTGCAGTAATTTCGCCCACAGTATATACAGTCAATTCAGTTTTCAGTATGTTCTGTGAAGCGTTTCAAGATGTCTCAATGATATGTTATGCCAAATGCAAGGATTATTATTATTATTATAATCACTCAAAGCAATACTGGATCTATTTTGACCTTTTCCTTTTAGAAATAAAAAACACAGCAAAATAGTTTTTTGGGGGAAAAAAAACATATTTTTGTGTGGCCGTCGGTACTTTACTAGAAGATTCCAGATGATAAATTAACCAATGTTTCTTTCTGACTCAGTGAACTTGGTTGATAGTTTGACAGAGTCCATCATAGTTTCCTTTGCATTTCTGCTGTTGTCATAAAATCTTACCTTGAAAATTCAGCTCATGTACATCTGAAACTGCCGCAACCTTCTGCTCTACATTGCATTGTGTGGCAATGGGAGGTATCCTTAATCCACAAGGGAATCTCACGAAACACATTATCGTGGAAAAGTGCTGCATTGAATAATCCAGAAGTTTGCAGCAGTGAAGTGATTTATGACATCCTGCTCGGACTGATAAAATGCACTGTTCCCAGTGCACCACATGTGATCACTGGTGAAAAAAACTCAGCATTCTTGATGTTAAGATAATTCATCTTGTATATGTTGTCACCTGCATTGTCAGAGTTTTCTTTAATTATACTGTAACAGTTTTGCTCCGAATACTTTTGATTTTGCTAATGCTGCTCATTAGATTGAATATTGTAAATGAGAGTAATTAAGTGTTTCCTATTGCTCAGACACAGTGATTAACTTGCAGAGTTGCTGCTTATTATGTTTCCTCATTCATCACCATCAATCTGAGGATCATGCAGATTAGTAATAAGTATAATTTATACCAAAATTTATTGCTGTTTGTTAAGTACAGCTTATTAGTGTCTCTTCTGGTTGCATCCCTGTGTTCTACCTGTTCCGATCTGTCTCATTGAATCTTGTAGCACAGCAGCTGAAGTTTGAGATGGTAAGTGCCAAATCTTCTAATCTTCATTTTGGCCTATCTTACCCAGTATATCTACTGATCCCGATTCCCCCCCTCTCCATTACATTGCTTATATTGGTATTTTTGTTGCAGTGTTGTTTCTTTACAATCTGACCACAAAATACACACACCATATTTCCTGTGGAGCTGTTTCAGCCGTTTCAACAATGTGACAAGGCGGTATTTAAAATGGAACGATTATTATTTGCACTTTTTTGACACAGTTGCAAGTTGCACTATTCTCAGTTGAATTTTAGTGAAGTGCATTTTGAGCGTGGGGTGGGTGCTGCACTGACAGAAGTGCAGTCCTTCGAACAAAGTCCCACCTGCCTGTGCTGGTGGATTTAAGATGCCATGACACTGTTCACAAAGAGAAAGGAGTCTCTCCCAGTATCCTAGCCAACAATCCCCCAAATAAAATTGGCCATTTGTGGGACATTGCTGTGCACAATTATGCTGCTGCGTTTCACCCGCACAATGCACGGTCAATCCACTTTACAGTACATCCTGTGAAGCACTTTGAGACGTCTTAACAAGCTGCCTTCATTGGGAGCAACTAATTCAGCAAAGATCAGCAGTTGAATGTGAAAGCTTCTCCTGATCTGGTGATATTGATCTCCTGATCCAACCACATCAGCCATTGATTTTTATCCCTCTCCTGTTCACTCCCTGCACCCTCTAATAATAATAATAATCTTTGAATTTGAAATAGTGCTTGAAATAGTGCTTTTCGCATCTTCTAGATGTCTCAAAGCGCTTCACAGAATATTCTGTAAAGTGAATTGCCTGTATATATGTGGGCAAAATTTGGCAGCCAATTGTGCACAGCAGTGTCCCACAAACAGTCGTGAATTAAAATGACCAAATTATTATTGTTTTTTCTTGAGGGATTATTATTAGGCGTGTGGAGTAAAAAAACTTGTCCAAGCTTTCGCCCTGCCTGGAATTGAACCCATGTCTCTCGCTTGTAAGGTGAGTGCTCTAACCACTGAGCTACAGGACTCCACAGCATTAATAACATTAATCCTTGCATTCGATATAGCGCTTCTCACATCTTCTAGATATCTCAAAGCGCTTCACAGAATATACTGTCAAGTGAGTTGACTGTATATTCGTGGGCGAAACAATAGCAACAGTAATAATTTGACTTGTTTCGCCTTCAAGATATACAGTCAATTCACTTTACAGTATATTTTGTGAAGTGCTTTGAGATGTCCAGAAGGTGTGATAAGGCACTGTATCAAATACAAGGATTATTATTATTATTATTTATTATTCTGCCTCTTCAAGCACCTGTTTAATTCTCTTTTAAAATAATTTATAGTCTAGCACAATCCAACCAGCCTCTTGAAGAAATACATAAATCTTTCATTCTTTTTGTCTTTATATTGAATATATTTTTCATTGACTTGTGGATAAGGTTATTTTTTACCGTATCATAATCATTCATTTAAGTGTTCAGTGATGTTACCCGTGAGCTATATAAATGCAAGCTGTTGTTATTGTTCATAATATTGAAGTCCTCTATCAGGGCACTGTGTGCAATATGGCTGTTGTGTTAGCCTTCAAATACACAGTCACTACAATTCATAGTAACATCCTGCAACCACTCTGCGATTCATCGACGACATGATCAGGTGTTGTATTAACTTGCAAGGATTATTAAAAGACTTAGCTTTCTCTGATTTAAGACAATTACACCAGTCCTGTACAGTTCCTTAATTATTATGATCACTGTTATGTTCATTGGATAAAGATCATTTGTGAAAGGTACTCAAAGGGTGCAACTGAAACTTAGTAATGAGCTCTTCATTCTCAATTAACTAGCTGTCAAACACAAAGGAAACCAAGAGTAAGTATTAAGCAATTCACAAAACCAGGTGGTAATTTAATGAAGTTGCACATAAGTTAATTAGAGATTTAAAAAGATTGCTTTGGCAGCGCAAAGGGATTCTAGTCATGTTTTAAACCGAAAATAGTTCCTTTAATGCTGATATAGTTCTTCAGATCCATGCTCATTCTGTCCATAAGACCCTCATGTGACCTCATCGTGAATGGTGGGATGGTGATCAGCGAAGGTATATAAGCGTGACACTGTACCACACCTGAGACATGCAAAATAAAAGCGAGTGAAATTGGGAAAATGTTTAACATTCAAAACATAATCAATCAAGAAGTTATTCATTTCAACTGCCTCGTCAAATTGCTTGAAGAGGCAGATTCGATAACAACTTTCAAAAGAGAATTAGATAGGTACTGGAAAAGGAAATGTTTGCAGGGGTTATAGGGAAAGAGCGGGGGAGTGGAACCGAAAGGGTAGCTCTTCCAAAGAGCCAGCACAGGCACGATGGGCTGAATGGTTTCCTTCTATCTGGTAAGATTCTATGATTCTATGCAGTCTAAAGCTGAAGGACCACTGTTCTCACTTCGCATAATGAAGACAAATGCCGTTCTGAAGATAGGGGCAGAAGCTGGAAACATGGCCGAAGGAAGGGTGAGAAGGAAACTTAATGCTCTGTTCAAGAAAACCTGAAAACTGATTCAGTCACTGAATAGTTAAATCAGCTTTTTGTTACATCAGTAGTTTTATTCATTTCAACTGTTTTGTAAAGTCCAGGAATTGTTATTTCATTGCACAAAAGGGCCACGGCACCACAACAATCAACTTTGCATTTCTGTGATCGCGATGAAAATTAGCATTCACACTGAATCACAGAAGAAACGGTAAGGTGCCTGGAATTTATATTCCAAAAAGAGAGTATTTGAAAAATATTAAGGTGATATTTGATTTAGCCTTAGTATACAATGGTATTCTGGATAGCTCAGTCTAGATAAAATGAGCAGAGATTTATGCTAGCATCGAGCTGTTTATGCCAGCTTCTTTAGTCATCTTGGCATCAGGAGCAAATCCATTTGTAAAAGGTAGGCTATGCTGCGAAGCAGTATTTGAGAGTTGAAAGTGTCTAGCTGAGCCTCCCAGGCCCATCTCTGTCGGAAGCTGCAGTTAGTCATCCCTGCTGGGCTCTCATTTCAGCAGAGCTGGTAAATGAAACACACGCCAGCTTACCAAATCACATTCCTAATGGCAACCTCTGGTGGCTCCTGCAATAAAAGATTAATTTGCTTTATCAGGTTTAAAGCTTAGTGGGCGATAAATCATGTCACAAAGAAATAAAATGGCGAAAGTGTGATGTTCTTTTTACACAAAAGGGCAATGCAGTGTATCTTTCACATCATCTCCCTGTATCCCACACCAAACACACTCTCAGAACCACATCTGATTATGTACAAACAGATTCACTTTGAATATTTTAATTCTGTATTTGGTTTAAAGAACATGAATTGCTGAAAAACAAGCTCCAATGGTTAGATGTAAGAGCCAGAATGCAGATCCATCTTACTAAAGATCATCTACTGTGCCTTTTGGGGGATTTACAACTAGCATTTTTTCACGTAGGATATATTTCTCAAAAAGCTTCTCTTATTTTTATTGTTCATTTATTTCCAAACAATCATAACATTGTAAAAATCTCGACATTGGAGGTGGCCTTTTAGCCCAAAAAGATGTTGCACAGTGAAGATGGAAAGTTAGAATAATACGAACTCCAACCAGTTAACTCCTAGTGCAAATTTCACAAGAGCTCCACAATCTGTATCTGCCAAATTCTGAAGAAGGTTTGGAAAACATCTTGTGGGTATTGTTCTATACTTTCTGCAGATATAATCCCGGTTTGAATGGTTTCAGTTGATGGGCTGTCAGTGACTCTCGAATGGATGCCGGGAATGTAAAAATCCTTATTTCAGAGGGGTATTTGATCAGATGGAAGGAAACATACTGACAGATTCTTACTAACTGAAACTATGCTGTAACCTGCAGAACAAAACTACTTATGTTGTTATAAGCTGAAGTGAATGAAGTGTAGATTGTTTTTCCATTTTATTATTAATTATTTATTATTTTATTATCATCAGTTGAGAATTTTGAAGTTACTGCAGTACTTAGATTGCAAAATAATGACTATGACAGAGCTTGAAAGAGAAAGTAACTGGAGCCACAACAACAACAAATCATGGAGTCTTGTAGCTCAGTGGTTAGATCACTCGCCTCGCAAGCAGGAGAACTGGGTTAGATTCCCAGCAATGCAAAATGTTAGGAAAGTTTCCTTACTTCACACGCGGCAGTAAGTAGGAACCCGGTTATTAGTCAATTGGCGGATTGCTTTTCCGGGAGTGATAATTCCTTCAAAAAAAGAATGATAATCATAATAAATTTGTCACTTTAATCAATGACTGTTTGCGGGACCCTGCTGTGTGCAACTGGCTGCCACATTTTGCCCACAAAATATACAGTCAATTCGCTCTACAGTATATCCTGTGAAGCACTTTGCGATGTCTAGAACATGTGCAAAAAAGCACTATATCAAATGTAAGGATTATTATTATTATACTTAATTGCATTTATATAGCGACTTGCACATTGGGAGGATGTTTCAAGCCGCTGGATAATGAAGGATTTGTACCCAACCTGGGACAGGAGTGAAGAAGGGTGGAGGCCAATGGGGGATGCGGGTGCAAAAAGGACCGAAGGGAGGCTGAAGAAGACATTCTTGAGACAGGCCTTGAAGAAGGCAAGGGAAGAGCGAGGCCGATGGAGTTCCAGTGGTTGAAACCAGAAAGGCTGGTGGCCCAACCTAACAATGGAGCAGAGTAATTCTGTGAAAAAAATCAATCTAAAGACCTAGAGGCAACTCCAGGCTCCTTTTATCCAAACGTAATCGCTTCTTGCACCTATCATCCCATGCTCCATCTGTCCTCCCCTCCGATTTCAAATGCAAAAAGGTGTTAGACTTTCACAGACACAAAATTGTGTGGATCCTACCTGTTGCTTCTGCCTCCCTCCCCCCTCCCTCCACACCCTGGCCTCCCACCTCCACATTTTGTCCCATCTCTCCTTCATCTCTGTCTTTCCTCATCTCCCATATGATTCCTCCCCCCAATGCTCTCTCTCAATTGAAGACATGATAAAGAGATACATTGATAAACAGTTAAATGCAATCACAATTATTGCTGTGAAGTGCCAGAATGGCTCTCATGTCTGAGTCAGAAAGTTGTGGGTTCAAATCCCACGCCATCACTTGCACTCACATAGCCTAAGATGTCTCTCCAGTGTGGTGTTGAGATTGTACTGCATTGTTGGTGGCGCCTTCCTGCAGATGAGACGTTAAGGATCCCATGGCACTGTTTGGAAAGAGTGGGATGCAGACCAAATTGGCTGAGATACGAAGCACTCAGGAGCCCGCTGCTTTTACTGGATTCATATTTATCTGAAAAAAAAAGGATTTTACTGTTTTATTAACTTAAGAATGAAAGATGAGGATCGTGGATGTTTATCCTCCCAGCATGTTGTACAAGCGATTGTTTCGCAACTTGAACACTGCATTTGTATTTTTTAAAGTAATGTTTCCTCTGGCGTTCTGGCTCTACAGCTTCACCAGTCGCTTTCGTGCTGCCTTTTCCTTTTCCTTCCCATCCTGTTGAAGCAAATACAAGTAAATGATGTTAAACTAAATTGGTAGATCACTTTTCCGGGGGTAATAATCACTTCCAAAAAAAAAGTGCAAATAAATAAATAACAACAATTTGGTTTACTCCAACCATAACTGTTTGTGGAACAGCTGAACTGGCTCCAATGTGACCTGTATGGCAATCAAATGTCGGAATCGAGCCAGCCCTCTGTGGCAGTCTCTGTAGCCCAGTACAAATAATGTACATGATGCAGGCATGATGAAGTATCAGCCTGGCTCTCACTTTTGAGTAGGAAGTCGTGAACTTGCACAGTCTAATCTGACACTCCACTGTGGCCCTGAGGTTGTGCTGCATTGTTGGAACTGCCTTCCTTCGGAAGAGACGTAGCTGAGTGCAATTGGCCGCCGACCTTCTCCCACAAAATGTACGGTCACTACACTTTACAGTATATTCTGTGACGCGGTTTGAGACTTCTTAACATAATAAGGCACCATATCAAATGCAACAATTATTATTATTATTCTGTAAAATGCTAGTTAGGCATCAATTGCAGTCCTGTGTGCAGTTTTGGAAACTTTATTATATACAGTACTAAGTCCTCTGATACTGAGGCTGACTGGTTGTAGTTATAGTTATAAGCATACGCACAAAATATTCGTCCATTTTCAGTGAAGGAGAAAATTTTAATGGTTCTTGGTAGAACCAAAGTTTTAAAAGATTTTGAGACAATATATAATGAATGATTATTACCACTGGTGGATTGGTGACTAGAGACACAATCTTAGGATTTAACAACATCTAAAATGGAATTAAATAAACGGCTATAAAAGGACAATATAATAATCCTTTATAAACCTTGCATTTGATATGGGGCCTTGGGATGTCCTTCTAATACCAAAGGCACTATATAAACATAAGTTGCTTTTGTTGATAGTATAAAGCGTTACAAGAAAAGAACATGTAATTGGAAATCCAGTGAAGGAGTTTGCACCAACTTAGTGCCAATGGGTAGAATAGCCTTCTCCCTGCAATTTCTATGATTCTACTTACTGATAATGGAGGCACAGGGGAGAGAGACATTTGTTGATTATGTACTGTATATATGTGTTTATTGTAAGATGTGTCTGTGATGCCACTACTACAACAACAACAAAATTATACTTGTACAGCCTTTCACGTTAGGAGGACATCCCAAGGTGCTGTAGTTACCAGTTTAATACACATTATCGGTGGTTAACCAGCACCTTGGGACGTCCTCCAAGCATCCAAGGCACTATACAAATGTAATATTGTGTTGCTGTTGTTGTTGTTCATGATACTGATAACAAGAAATCTTCAGTGAGGAGGCGCTGTCATTTTTGTATCTCATCCTTCCAAATACCCACTCGACCCTCTTCCCATTATAGTACTGTATCTAATTATTTCTAAATGAGTCTTGTGTCCAGTTCTCAACTACTCTTTCTTTGTAACGTTTTTCAGATGTTAATTATCCCTTGCTTAAAGAGGAAGAATGAAAACCAGGACAAGAAGCAATACCTGCACTTTGAAGAGTCAATCTGTCACGTATTCTTTATCCAACGACCTATTGTGCTCCTTCATGAATGTGCACCATTGTCTCCCTGTTTCCTTTGTGTTCCCATTTGTTTGTTAGTTGGTAGCTTTGTTTCTCATCGTATCAGACTTGAACCCTAATAAAGTAATATGTTGATGGTCATAAAACTCTAGACCTAGGGGTTACAATATTGAGTTGAAAAGAGGGGAGGTGAACTCAAAGTTTATATTTAATTATTTTACCCAGCGAGTGGTGAATATGTAGAATGGTTAATAGTATATAATTGTTGCACTTTATATAGTGCCTTAACACGTCATCGAGATGTCTCAAAGCACTTCACAGTATATGCTGTATAGTGGTGTGATAGTGTATACTTTATAGGTGAACACAGCTATCAACTTGTGCAAAGGTTTTCCCAGAAACAGCCATTGAGTGTGTGACCGATTTGGGGGACTTGTTGGCAAGCCCTGATGTGGGCCTTTAACCCACAACCTTCTATCAGAAGTGAGAGTATTACCAACTGAGCCAGGCGGACACAGAATGATCAGGCGAAGATTTTATCAGCAAACTTAAGAGATTGGCTATTTGGTAAATAAATAGTATGAGCAATATAGTCCTTGCAGAGTAATATTGGGGTCTGGTTCAGATAGATCCAGTTTTATTTCCAATTTTGTACATTCTGGGATTCCTATTAGAGTATAAGACTGAAGTGGACATCTAATTGTTAGGTCAGGGTATCAATGTATATGGGGCAAGGGCGGGTAATTGGAGTTGAGACACAGATTAAAAATGATCATATAGAATGGTGGAACAGGCTCGAGGGACTGAATGGCCTACTCCTTTTTCGTTAGAGAGCACTCCTCATGCTCCTCATTGGCTCTGCGTAGTGATACACTAAGATTCCATGTAAATAGCCTTGAACCAGCAGATGGCAATCTTTCTGTGCTCTTTCTATGGTTTAACAAGGTCTGTACACAATCAGTTTTGCACAAAGTGCCCATGACATTACATAATAGAACAATTTGATAGTGGGTATGACTTGTGCACTTTAGGGGCTATAAGGAGAGAGGGCAGAAAACCAGCTGTTAAATGAATGTTCAGACCTGCTTTACCAGCAATCTTATTGGATTTTTTCATTACACTTTCGTACAATTGTGGTAGAACGCTGTTCCGAATGAGAACTAAAAAACTTTAGTGACACATTGCAGCCTTAATAAGTGTTCACCGGTATATGCTGCGGGTAAATTTTGAATTGGCAAGATTAGGAAAGTTAGCAGCAAAATGTAACATGAACTAATGCTGGTTTGGAATCTTTCTTCTGATACAAAGCCGCGAAAACTTGGTAGTCTGATGACCAAGCATGTGCGATCTGTACAAACTGCATTTTCTTTTCAGGCGGAGAGGAGACTTTCTTAAGGGCATTTTCTCATGGTCACCAAGGGATTTCAGAACGCAATAATGTGCCGAATTGTTGTCGGGTGTGAACAGTATTAAACTGCAGGTTTTAATTTTAGTCAGGTAATGAGATTTGACCCTGCGTGGTATCACAGCACTGGAAGCTGATAGAAAAATGTTTAGTCGTTGTGAATTTCAGAGGTTGTTTTATAGAGATGTGAAATCCAGGTTGTGCTTTCATGATTAATAATTGTGGTTGTCTTATTCTGTGCTCTGCGTTATACATGTTATTGTATTTTGAAAACTAATGAACCGGTGGATTTGGATGAGGAATAGGATTGGCAACTTTTCTGAGTTTTATGAATAACTTCTCCTGAGGTACAGACAGCATTTAGGCTAATGTTCAATAGTGCTTAATCCTAATGCTTAGCGTTTTAAGTATTAGATGGGATTTCCATATCCCATGACTTGTGGTGCAATGTCCACAGTCACCTACAATGATATTCCAGTGGTATAATACAATATAACTTTAGATTGTCATGGGAACAGTGTGAATAGAAAAGATAAATAATCCATATTTCATTATCTGTATGAGTCACTTAAAGGAGAGGGTTAAATGTACAAGCAAGATCTTTGTCCCCTGCACAAAAGTATTAGATTTTTTAAATTATTTTGGCACAGGATACTCCCCCATCAGTCTCTGGAAATTCAGCCGATGTGAGTTGTGGACGAGTGATCAGGAAGAGATGTCGATCAGCGTCTTTTCTGGCTGTAGGTCCTGGAATCAGAGGCATATCATATGGCTAAGCACTGTTGCCATCCATTGGCAATCAGGACATTAAACAGATGTAATGTGTAGTACCTCCTGTGGCGGTCTTGTTTGTGACTTAACCTGAGCTGTGTCCCTGAATTCTCATAACAGGAGATTTAAATGAAAAACAACCTTTGGCCATTTTGATTTTATCTTTAACAACAACAATAACAATAACAAATCACACTTGTATAATGCATTTCATGTCGGGAGAACATTCCAGCGTGATGGACAGTCAGGGATTTGGACCTGAGATGGAGGTTAGGGTCAGGAGGGGTGAACGGCATGGAGTGTAGGGAGAAGAGGGTGGCCAAAGGTATGGTCGAAGAGTTGTGGCTTGAAGGAGGCAAGGGAGGGAGCAATGTGTAGGGACTGTGAGATAGATTTTCAAAGGGTGGGTCCAGAGAGGCTGTGTACTGAGTGGGGGACATAGAGTACTCTGGAAACCGCTGAGCATAGGGGACAGATAGGTTGATATGGGGTTAGTGGGTCACAGAGGTAGGAAGGCTGTGGAGGGCTTTGAAGGCAAAGACAAGGATTTTGAGCTCTATCCTCTGAGATCCTGCTTACGTTCCATGTAAGTAGTGCTTTGTAAATAACCTCTTCTATCAAACAGATTGTGCAGGTAAAAATATATCAATTTAAAACACAGATATTATTGTGCTGCATTCTGCATAGACAACTAAGGCAACTAAGTCCCTAAACACCGGCAGCTGGTCCAAGTACTATTTCACAGACACGGAGTACTTTCCACTGTTGTAAAACGTTAGCAATATTACAGATGACTTAAAAGCTGAAGTTATCTGATCCACTGTTGCCATATGTCACCATGATTTTTATTACCCTTTCACTTATATCACACCCCCTCCAAGATGCTCCACACAATAACAGTCTAACTGTAAAACACAGTAATAAGGCAACCACTAGAGGTTATATAATGCACCACCAATCCTACTCAACAGCTGGCTACTTGAATCTGTGCAAACCTGCCTAATACAAATCAACTTCACTCTATTCACTCTATGCTTTGTTGGACAGTATGGCCATTGTGTAAGCTACACATTTGCTCTGCATTTGTAATTAAGCAAGTCGCCTAATTGTCATCTCTTCAAAAATCTCTGGGCATTTCCTGGGAAATATTAAACTGGTACAGAATATTTAGTACCTTTTTTATTGCTCTGCAAGAACCTGCTACAGCCCTCTGCAACTTTTCTAATAAATGCAAATATCCAAGATGGAGTTCCAGAGAGTGGTGGCAGAGTGGTTGAAGGCCTGGCTGCCAATGGTGGGGCAGGAAAGGCGGCGGACATGAAGCATGCAGAAGCCTGCTGAGCGGAAGGAATGGACACGTTGGTATGGGGTTACAAGGTTGCAGAGCTAAGGGGAAGCATGGCCATTGAGAGCTTTGAAGGTGAGAACCAGGTTCTGAACTGTTACGGTTGAAACTGTATCCTCTGTGGGATGGGAAGCCAGTGGAGTTGGGTGAGTATGGGCATGATAGGGTCACAGAGCCTAGTATGGGAGAGGACATGGTTTGCAGAGCTCTGGATGATCTGCAATCTGTGGAGGTAGTTAGCTAAGCCTGGATGTTATGAATGCGTGTATGAGAGTTTTGGCGGCCTGCAGTGTGAGACAGTGGTGGAGCCAAGCAATGTTGCAGAGGTGATGGAAGACATAGGAGATAATAATAATAATAATAATAATAATCCTTGCATTTGATATAGCGCTTTTCACATCTTATCGAAGTCTCAAAGTGCTTCACAGAATATACTGTAAAGTGAATTGACTGTGTATTTCTGGACATGGATGTGGGGTATAAAGGATAGTTGAGCTCATTAACAATCAACTTTTTGCTGGAAATGGGAACATAGTTGGCATCCTCAACTTCAAAGCCCTCTGAGACCTTGCACCTTTACGCCTCTATCACTTAATAACATCATATCAATCTTCTATTCCCTTAGGGTTAGGTTTGAGCGGTAGGAACCAATAGCAATATCAAAGACTATGCAGTTTTAGCTGATTAGTCTCCAAGCAGTTACCCACAACGCACACTCTAGGGTCCCCAAGCAATGGCTCTTACTAACCTGCGCTTAATACTTCCCGGAATTAGGGAGCAGGTTGTGTCCCTCCAGGGAGAGAGTGTGCATTTTGACAATCAATCTCTGGGATTTTCATGTGTAGGTGCGATGCGTAGGAATTTCAGCTTGGTTTGGATACTCTTACGCATGGTGATGGGTTTCCAGATGTGATGGACAGCCGGCTGACCAAAAAAAAAATAGCTCCCTAGCAATCTTGAACACATTATTGGATAATGCGAAACAATGAACATTTTTTTCCTCCCAAAGTCAGCCCAGTACCAAGGCCATTCTAAGAATTTGGTGAGAAAGTACTTATCCAAGTTTGAGCTGTATTATTCACTTCAGAGATGAAGGACATTGTGAAATATCAAATAATCCATTGTGACCACAATTATTATTTCGAGGAACCTATGAACACTAGGAGGCCATTCAACACATCAATTGCGACCTTATTGGATGATAGCAGATTTTATTCCCCATAAATGTGCCCTTTTCCCTACCTCTTAATACCTCTAGGTATCTTCCTTTGAACGTTAAAGTTGAGAAAGCCACTTATGTTGCCTGGTTCAAAAACATAGATACAATGATGCTACAAATGAGAAGTCACTGAATGCTTATGTTTTAAGGTAGGTCTTGTGATGCAGAGAATAATAGTAATAATCCTTGCTTGTGATATACCTTATTATGTTGTTGAGGCATCTTAGAGGGCTTCACAGAATAGACTGTGAAGTGAACTGACTGCATATTTTGGGGCAAAACGTGGAAGCCAATTGCCCACAGCAATGTCACATAAACAGTCATGGATTGAGTGACCAAACGGTTATTTTTAAATTTGTGTTTGAAATAATTATTACTCCCGGCAAAGCCATCTGCCAAATGACTAACAACCAGTTTCCTACTTACTACAGTACTAGGCAAACAGAGAGTGTGGAATAAGGAAACTAGCCTAAGGTTTTGCGCTGGCCAGTAATCGAACCTGGGTACTCTCAATTGTGAGGTGAATGATCTAACCAATACACTCAGGATTCCACTATGAGAATGAATTCCAGAATGAAGCAAACTGAAAATATGATCACCAAAGAGCAATCATTAATATTCTTTAAGGGTTTTTTTATTTCGTTGAACAGTATTTTGATTGAGGAGTCCCCTGTTTATTATCTTTCCTTGCGTATATAGCTAATTTTAAAAAATATATATTGGTGTTGGTTTGCTGTAAATATTTATAATTAAATGGATAAAACAAGTGATTTTTTTAAAAAAAGTCATCTCTTTGTAAATTCCCAGATGCATTGTTATTCCTAACTCCTAGTCCTTTCTGTCTCTTTGTCAGACTGTCTGTCTCTCTCTCACATACTCACTCACACAGACACACACCACACAGACCATGAAGCTTTTTTCACACACGGATCTCAGTCTGTTAGACACCTGTGAGGACAGATGCTTGGTTCTACATCAGTTTTATTTGTTGTGCTGACCAGATAGAGATTTTCAGCAGAAGGGTAAAATCAAGGTAAAATACCAAAGAGCAGCAAAGGATTTTGAGGCTGGATCTTGGCCGACATATCCTGACTGAACTAAAGGATAGAGCATTAAAGAGGTGTGTGGAAAAAATGATTCTGCTCTTGAAAGGTTATTAACCCTTTTGCCAAATACTGTCGTCATTTGTTTGCATCCTGGAAACATACAGAATATTTACAGGCTTTAGGCAATAATAAGAATGGGAGTAACATTTCAGTAAAAACGTGGAGCATTTCAAGGCCCGGCATTTCGTACAGGAATAAATATTTCTCCGAACCTGCCAAAGACTGGTGTCGTTCTTTTAAGTCCTGCAGGAGCAAACGAGTTCTTTTGAGCATTGCTCTTCAGCGCGCTAGGAGGCAGGTTGGGCTGTAAATATTAGAAGCCACGCAATAAATCAACAGATTATCCTAAGGACACAAAGAGAGCAATTTGTGGCTGGGAGCATTTGACAGATAGTTGGAAGAAAGCAGATGATTGCCCGACTCTCGTTTCAGGTCTCCACGCGGTGCCTGGAGGCATTTCAGTGTTATTGTTGTATATTGATGTTACGGTTACTACTGAGTGGCGAGCAGTGACAGATGTCTATAATTAAAGCCAGAGCTGGCAGGATTTAGAGGCCTGGCGATGTAGAACAATTAGCTCCTGCCTGGTGCACCCGAGAGTATTGTTGAAATAGCTGGTATAACGGAGTGCAATTGGTAGACACAGTCTGTGCTACCCTCAGGATAATAGACAAATAAAATACAAGTAGCATTGTCACAAGCCATGGTTCTAATCATTGTACAGATTTGTTTCTAACAGGCAATGCTTAACATTTTTTTTCTTGTGTGCCTCGTTTTATCTACACTAGATTCAGACTTTTAATCAAGATAGTACATTGCATATGTGAATCACAATGTAGTCATCTTGTCATCACGAGCCCTGCTTTTACGGTGGAGGAAAGAGGGAGAAATTGCGATTAAGAACAAATTGCATTAGCACCAAGCTTACACAGGGGATTGGCCTCAAACATTGGTGTGCATGCATTGTTGTTCCTGCAGCTGCTGTAGTGGGCACAGTAGATTTGTGCCAACTATCACTTGCATCAGTGAGGGATGTTATTTGTGCAATTTAGTTCTCGTCTTTGCCTCCAATAACAATAGTCACTTCATTTTGAAATTAATCTCATTTGATAAAGCACTCGATAAGCTGTGAACATTTTACATTTTATGCTTTACATTTTATGTGCCCACATATATACAGTCATTTCACTTTACGGTCTATTCTGTGAAGCACTTTCAGATGTCTTGAAGATGTGAGAAGGCACTGTATCAAATGCAAGGATTATTATTAGTATTTTAAATTTAAGGGCTTCGAGACGTCCTGCCAACATATGAAAAGTGTTTTATAATTGTATTGTATTACTGAAGCTCTTACCCAAAAAGTGGACAGACTGATGCACACAGGGGTTAGAGTGGTGTATTAGCAATTCACACTGGAAACCAATCGGTGTAATAACTTGGATAAATCGATTGTTGTTCTCATAATGAACGAGGAGCGTAGAATAAAGCTTCTGGGGGCACTTTGCAGGCATGGGTGAAGCAGTCACATTTTTATTCATCAGAAGCCACATTTTTTTTGCACAGCATAAAATACTCCAAAGAATCATTTTAGGGTTAATATAAGGCAAGAGTTTGGCCATTTATTTTTGAAATGATTTTGCTTGTCTGGTTGTAGTGCTGTATTATCTCCCGCAGCCATTGAGCAAAGATAAATATCGGTCTCCATCGAAAGAACGGTTTATAGCTTTGAAAGACAATATTCATATAAGCTGCTGGGAACATTTACTAAATTGAAGTTTTTTTTAAAAAAAGTAGATTTGTCTTCACTCCTAAATGATGCTTGTCTGTAGCAAGTGGAAATTGCTTTCAGTTTTATATTTTATTCTGTTAAAAGCCCAGAGGTTCAATTCCAAATATTTGAGACATTCTTTGTAGTCACTGAGGAAAGGATTCATTACTGATATGTGCCCAATAATGTAACATTTTCCTAGATAATTAAACCCCAAGTCTATTGTCCATCACTGCACTGAAACACTATGCACCAGATAAGCACTTTCAGCAGCATATAAAATGCAGTAAGTGGAGAAAGAACATAATGAAAGAAATAATGATAATAATAATCACATGTTAATCCTTCTATATATCCTTTATTCTGGTGTTGAAAGAATTATGTAAAATTGCTGGTTGAATAAAGTCAATGGTGACAGCAAATGTGTCATTATTTCAGGATAGAGTAATATATATTACCACTTGCACAAAAAGGATGTAATATTCACTTAATAGTAACTTCCCCTACCATATTCATGTCATTGGATTAAATGTGTTTAGACCTATGAGGTTTGCATATTCATGTGAACAAATGGCTGTGTTTGAGGAAATTAGAAATACCCACTTAATGCTCAGACAATAGAAAATAAAGAAGGTTGTTGTCATTGTTAACGAGCGCTTCAATTTACTGTTCAATGGACCAGATAAATGGATTTAAGAGCTAATAATCTTACATGTCACTCAAGGCTGCTGCACTGGGTCCCACAGGTCCAGGAAAACCCCAGGGATGAAAGGGCTGACATGGTATTTGCTGGGATGATGGGTATCCAGGCTAATGGATGATAAAAGGAATGGAAATAGTTACAAGGATAATTGTGGATTAAGAGGTTGCTCTGATTTTGTCTTTTGTTTGTTTTTCACCTTCTGTTTCACCGCCCCATACAGCACGAGTACCATTCCCTGTTAGACTGAACTCTTTCAGAAGGGAAAATTAAGGCTGTATACACACTCAACTTGGCTTGAGTAGCCTGCTAATAAACCAGTTTACTTGGAAACCAATTAAACACTGTTTGGTACACATTCACTACACTTGTTCCTAGAGCTAATGGGCAATTTTTCCCCTGTATGGCATCATGCTGATTGGGTGATGGTGTTTATGATTTCCTGTGCAAAGAATTAAAAGTTAATGTGCTTGGATGTGCAGAACTAGATCAATCTTTTCTTCCGGAGCCTTTGATCCTCTAATTTTTTTAAAATAAGAATTTCCTTTGTTTTGTCATTGATCCTTCTCTCCCTCTCCCCCGCTGCTCCATACTGCCTACCAATAAAATAAATAATATAAATCATATTTTTAATTGGTAACGTCTCTCAACTTGCTTTCAAATGTAACGATTGAGGTTATTTAGGGAAACATCTGACAATGACATGTTCCTGAACGCAGACCCAGTCTTTGGTACTCCAGAGGATCTGACAAACCGCTCCTCATTGTTCGTGTGTGAGCTCTGGCTGCCCCTTTACTCCTGAATTTGTCTCTTTCTCTTCCCTCCTGTCATTCATCCTCGCTCTCTTCCTCCATCTTGGAACTCATATAGTCTAAGCTGACACCCGAGTGTGGCGCTGTACTGCTCTCCCTTGGATGAGACTTTAAACCAAGCCCTGTCTGCTGTTCAGGTGGATGTTAAAGATTTGATATGCAAAACCTTGGGATGTCCTCACGAATTGAAAGACACTATACAATTGTGATTTTGTTGTTGATAATAATAATAATAATCCTTGCATTTGATATAGCGCTTCTCAGGTCTTTTTAGATGTCTCTAGGCGCTTCACAGAATACACTATAAAGTGAATTGACTGTACATTTGTGGGCAAAATGAGACAGACAATTGCACACAGTAGTGTCCCACAAGCAATCATTGATTGAAATGAACAATTTTATTATTGCCCAAGGTTTCGCCCTGACCTTCCTGGATTCGAACACAGGTCTTACGTTTGTAAGGCGAGTGCTCTAACCACTGGGCTGCAGGACTCCACAATACATAATTATGAGTTACATTAAAAACTATATGAAGATTTAGCGTCTTATCACAACTTCAAGATGTATCAAAGTGATTTGCAGAATGTATTGGAAAGTGTGGTGACTTTGCATTTTGTGGCCGAAACGTGGCTGCCAAACAATCAATAATGAATCACAGGGAATGTGTGGGCAAAACTCAAAGAGTCACATGTGTACAATCTATCCCCCTTGGGAAGCCTGTCAGATAATTAAAGCGAAGTTGTCAAATTGTTCTCTTTGACTTATTCCATGTGAGCTGTACCTTTGTACATTCAGATACAGTAACTCTCCATTGCTTTATCTCACAGATGCCTCAATTGGATTATTTGGCAAATAGCCATCAATTTATAAATGCTGACTCTTTGAGATGAATAAAACATGAGATGCATTAGCCAATGTAAGATTCATAAAAGTCATTTTGTCTTCTAAATATTAACAAGACTTTATTTGCCTTTTAATTTTGTTTTCTCTCCCCCATTCTCCCCCTGCCTTGAGAGCATCAATTCTGTTTCCAGCCCTGAGAATGTACTCAAGAACATGGCTTGTCCTTGGAGTCTTTCTCACACCTGTCCCTCTCTGTATGTAATAAATTAGAGTATTTCCCCAATAGTCTGGCCCATGTCAGAAGTCCAGCCTGCTGGTAGGAGCAATGCATCTGAGTAGCAGGGCATTGCTGAGGTGTGCTGTTGTCCTTTGGATGAGATGTCAAACCAAGGCCTTGTCTGTTGTTCAGGTGGATTTCATTGGTGTTAATCAAAAAGAGAAGAAAACATCTCCCATTCTCCTGGGTAAAGTTCCCCCAATAAAATTGGTTACTCTCCCCATCATTGCACCAGTCCTGACCAGGCTTCACTGGCTCCCCAATAGGACATCAGTGGCTGATCCTTGTGCTTCCAACATCTTTCTAAATAAGTAAAGATTGTAGTGCTTCAGTGTGCTTTATCTGTTACCTCCCATATGCTCCACAGGGAAGTGTAAATTTCTAGAAATTATTTTGTTCAGGGACTTTTCTTTTTAACAGCTCCAACATGTCTCATAGAATTAAATAGAATCCCAGAGAAATAGGTCATTCGGCCCATCAGTCTGAGCTTTCTTCTCTCCAAATGGACCATATAATTTAAACCTGCTCATTCCCCATAACCTTTCATCTTCTTTCTCCTCAAGAAGACTGTACGGTATATTTAATTCACTTTTAAAAGAATCTCGGGACTCTGCTCAACCACAGTTTGAAGCAATCACCACAAACAGTTTTCTTCCTATGTTATTCATCCCCATCATTCTCAGATGTTCTCAGTTTGAGAATCGTCTTATCTTGGCACTGTGTGTTCATCTCCCAATTCAGTGCTGTTAGAATATCACAGATCATGGCATCACCAGTTGAACAAATCATTTTATGGCAAGGAATTCTATCCTGTTGGTAACCAACATAGCCTGCTTGTATTATCAGCAATCCCAATAAATAAAAGCATAATGTTGCTAGAATGTTTGATGTGCTGATTTCATAAATATAGCACCATATCACATTGTCAAAAGATCTCAAAGCACTTAGGAATTTTACTGTAAAGTATAGTGTCTGTATATTCATAGGTGAACTTAGCAGCTAATGTATGCACAACAATAATCCTACAAACAGCCATGAAGTAACCAGTTTTATCTGGAGGATTGTTGACCAGATTACCAGGGGACATTACCTTCTACTTAGTGATAAATGACTCACAAATTTAACAATAATTTTTGCTTGGGATACTCATGCCTTTATAACCTCAGAATGTTCCAAAGTGCTCAACAAAGTACAGTAAATCACTATGAAGTTTTGCCACTGATGACATACAGGTAAATGTGGCAGCAGTCAATTCAATCTGTATTGGTGAGTTTGCCTGAAAGAGAAATATCAGCCAGGGACACATAGTTTGCTCCCCCAGATTAAGTTTTCAAACTGAGGATGAGAAGTCCCAAATATATCATTGTTTTAGAGATTCCTGCTCTTCCAAATATTGTCAGATCTTTACAGTCCTGAATAGGTACTTTGCATTGACTTGAGTAACAAAGTCATCAATCTGTTTCAAATAATCCTAATAATAATCTGTGCATTTGACATAGTGCTTTATCACGTCTTCGAGGCATCCCAAAGCACTTCACAGAATATAAGGTAAAGTGAAATGACTATATTTTTGGGCAAAACATGGCAGCCAAATGCGCACAGCAGTGTCCCACAACCAGTCGTGGATTGAGTGACCAATTTAGGATTTTTTTTTAAGGAATGACACCCCCAGAAAAGCAATCCGCTAATCGACTAAAACCTGGTTCCTACTTACTGCTAGGTAAACAGAGGCATGTGGAGTAAGGAAACTTCCCCAATATTTCACTTTGCCTGGGAATTGAATCCAGGTATCTTGTTTGTGAGCCAAGTGCTCCGACCATTGAGATACAGGACTCCAAACACAATACACAAGGAGATATTCATTTCAGATGTGGTTTCCATCCCCAGTTGATGTGTTCAAACTGAGCACCAGAGTCCAGAATATCTTATGGTTTTAGACTTGAGATTATTGTCCTGAAATTTACGATTGTGCAGAATTTCAGAAGCCGGTTTCTTGAAAGGAATGATGGAAATCTGACTTCCAATTTAAGACTAAATTTAGGAATGTTTCAAAATGTTGTATGATCCACAATTGTAAATACTAATTTAAGATGAGGAAAGATTCCAGTGTTCTGGTCTCCTCTACACAGTTGATATAGGGGTGGTCGGCCAACAAGTCAATGTCTAAGAAGTCTGAAAGAAATTATGATGAAATAAAATGATTATTGTTTTTTTAAAATGGTATCATGAATTTTTGGTCACCTTGTATAAATCATTCATTATCAAAGAAAAGGTGTGTCTGTTTCTTCAAGTTCAACAACAACAACTTGAATTTATATAGTGTCCTGCATGGGGGGAAGCATCCCAGAACGCTTCGCAGTGGCAGAGTCTGACAGCGAGCCAACGGGATGGGACTGGGGGGGGGGAATTTTCTTTACATCTCTATGTGCTGTCGCTACATAGTGGGGGTCTCAGGCTCTACAGTGACCACTGTCGGACTGATAAAGGAGTCAACTGGCAACACCTATCAATGTGTAGTCAGGACTGCCTCATGCCCCTGGTGGTTGTATACAATAGTGTTTCAGCTGAGTTGTTTGGTTCGATAAGCAATTTTTTTGTTTTTTCTATATATATCAACAAAAAGTAAATGACTTGAAGTAAGTTTTTTGTTTCTAATACTGTTTTGTTATTAAAGTTAAGTTTTAAACCCGTTTCCCCCCCGAGGCAGAATGTGAAAGCTCAAGAAAGTAATACCCACCCACTTTTATGCTGGAATTTAATATGCAACTTTTTATTGGAAAATAATCGCACTTGTCTGCCAAAATCCACCGCGCAATATTTCTGTTTGTAAGGATAATGCAATAAAGGCAGAAGGTGCTATTTATCACTGCAAATTCTGAGGTTTTCAGGATTCTTTTTATTATTTTAATATATTTCCTAGGTATTAAATCAGAAAAATGATGAATTACACTTGTCTTGCCTGCGTTGTCTTTTCTCCCCAAATACAATACACAGCCCAATTTTGGTGCTTATTTTGACTGTTTATGATGTGTGTGTTTTTTTCTGGAAAATATTGTGACGGATTTTGAAATAATATTACCAAAGTAATTTTTATCACTGTTTGTGGAATGAGCGCTGGTTAGATGCATCTCTTAGCTCTCTTGAACATCTGTATTATGTCAGTGCTTGCAGTTGTGTCAGTGCTGGAATTCACATCATTGCTGTGTCTGTATTTTCACCTCTAAGTCAGAAGGTTATGGTGTGAAGTCCCACATCAGGACTTGAGCTCAGATACTTAACTGATACTCAAGAGATTGACTGAGGAGTTCCTCATTCCCATCCTGCAAATGACATGTTAAAACCAGCCTCCATCTGTCTACGCTGAAGATATCCACAGTTATTATCTTCAATTAAGATTCCAAGTGACTAGTTAAAAGGAGAAGAACATTCCTCCCCAGTTCCCTGGCCAACAATCCTCTTGATAAATTGTTCCTTCACGACTTGACTTTCATTGCAATTTGCTATCATATTTGGCAACAAGAGCAATTGCTAGATTTGACAGTAAATAATCACAAAACACTTTGAGATATGGTATTTCGATATGGTGAAATTTGCAACCATTTTATTTTATCTTGACGGGGGCGGGGGAGCTGGCATTGTAGGTATCAGTGTTGAATGTACAACATTATCTCATGGTGCACCGATGCATTGTGTTACAGTAACACAGCAAAGCAAAGCTACGAATTCCCACACAAGGAATTTCTTGATCCCTTGACATGAAAGTGGTGAGAGAATTCCAGGGCTTGTGTATCCCTGTAGCTGGTTACGAGTGCAGTAGCTTTTCATGTGTGACCACCTCTCCTGGTGATGCTCTTTAACCTCCCTAGCCTATCCACCAAACTCACTGAAATTGTGTGCAACCTAGACATCTGACTCGATCCACAGTTATTATCTTCCTACAAGCACCCAGTCCCTTCCTCCACGTCTACCACATTGCCTGCCTCTGACCACTACGTTTTCTTTACCCAACAACCCTGTCTTGATTTCTCCAATGCATTCCTCAACAGCCTCTCCAGCTCTATCAGTGACAAAGTCCAATGATTCAGAACTCCGCTGCCTGTATCCTTACTCTTACCCCCATCATAACACCAGTCCTTGACAGCACCATTGCCTTCCTGTCATGGAATAGATCAATTTCAAGATCCTCACACTCACATATAGATGACCGCAAACCCTGGCACTTCCCTGTCTCTCTGACCTGCTGACACCCCACTCCTCTTCTTGCCCTCTTTGTTTGGCTGGCTTTCGCCTTCTGCACATCCCTAGCACCCTCTGCTCCACCATCACCTTCAGCCAAGGCACTGCAAGGCACTAATCCTATGTGAAGGGCTCTGTATAAGTGCAACTTGTTGTATGCCTCCATTTTTATTCCTCAGGATAACAGCTTTGCATTCAGCATCCAAGTAGTAGAAAAGTGTAGGGCAAGGGAAAATAAGAACAAATATAAATATTCCCAAGGGATTTCCAGTCATTGAGGTTACTGAATAAAGAAAATTGAGCCTTCCTATTGAATTTAGTTTGCCCTATACCGTTTGTTCATATGATGCTTACGTGAGTCAATTAAAGATTCTATTTCATCCTTTGTTCATATTCTTGGCATTGTCGTTACCTACTGTACGTAATTTTAAAGAACCCGCTTAAGATCGATTCTCTCTGATTCATGCTTCAGGACCACAACTGTGAGCCTAGTGTGTACACTCTACTGACAACATGAAACTGTACCGTTCACTGTACCTGGCTGGATAGTGAATCGGATACAAATGCCATTGGTTTTGCCTGTTTATTTGGATGGACTAAAGTGAGCAATTTACGTGAGTATTGATGATTATTTGCATTTGCCTGACCCAAGGTGACTCACAACATGCTGCACGACACTGACTCAACATTGTACTTCTGTTAGATTTGGGTAAGACAGAAAAGTTCAGCTGTCACATTTGGAAAGATAATGGTTTATCACAGCAGAGTGCCTCGGGCTTATACATGAAGAGGATAATTTTCTAAGACTTTTTCCTTTTTTTCGTGTTTATTAGAACAGCATTCCGCACACTTTTATCAATTTAATTCATGGGTATTGATGAAAATTATGCTGTCGTAAACGATGATGTTCAGCTCTCATTTTCATGGGAATGCATTAAACAGAGTAGTTTGTGTAATTGAATAAGTGAGATTTGTACAAAATTCTGAGTTTATGGAGTGGTTTGTCAATCATTCACAATGTGCACCCAAGGACTTACCCACTTGTGGGATCTCAGACAAATTAATGTAATTTCTTTCCAGATGAGGATTTACCGGTGCTGCATGGAAATTCTTACACATACTATGTTAATTTGAATCATTTTATTAATAGTAACAATTCTCTTTCCCTTACATTCATCAAGTATCTCCCTTGAGAGTCAGGGAGGGTGAAACATAAGAACATGCATGCAGATTGTGGACAATGGCCAATGGTCCAGCCAACAATAACACATAATGATCGCGTAAATTCGGGGCATAATAAATATCAATATTCTTTGCACTTGACACAGCACCAACAGCATCGGAATGTCAAAAAGCACATCAGCATGCTGACAAGTGTATTGACAATATCCGTAGACAAATTGTATTTATTCACCACGTGTTTGCACAAACATGATGTGAATGATCAATTTAAGTGAAGCACTGTGGACCAAAACACATAGAAACTACCTGCACCTTTCCAATATAGAGGATCTTTAACATCCACGTGGACTGGCAGACGAGACCTTGGTTTAACATTTCATTAGAAAGATAGCATTTCCAACAACACAGTATTCCCCCAGTACTGGTGTGTCCCAACGTGGGGTTGAACTCACAACCTTCTGCCCAGAGGCGAGAGTGAGGATGCCGCAAGTCACTGCAATAAACTTCATTTATGTAAATCAAGTACAACATCAACCTTCAAAGTTAAAGGGATGTGTTTTCATTCAGGCAGTTGATGTATTAAGTGGTGGCATTGTAAAGCCCAAAAGGTCAGATTTAACCATGAGATTGACATACTATAAACTGCTAATCAATCCTATCACTGCTGTTGACAGTATAATAAAAATAATAATGTTTGCTTGTGCAGAGTGCTACTGAAAGATTAGCCTTGTAACACTCATTGCTTA
Organism: Hydrolagus colliei; assembly: GCA_035084275.1. Lineage (NCBI taxonomy): Eukaryota > Metazoa > Chordata > Chondrichthyes > Chimaeriformes > Chimaeridae > Hydrolagus > Hydrolagus colliei. The sequence goes on from CM068752.1 coordinate 12,521,794, forward strand.
GTCAGTGCAGATTTGGAAAGCTTATATAGGAATTTAGTGTTGTATGGTGAAGGGAGGCCTGAATTTTGGTTGGTATCCAGAAAACTATTTCACAAATCAGTAGATACAGATAATTAATTCTGTTTATAGGTGCAATTAGTGTCAGCCGTGAGATAGTTTTGGATGGTCCATGAATCTCATCCTTCCAGAATAAGCCCCTTTGTACTGGCCTCAACTGCCCCTTGGTAACTAATTTTAGCTGCTAATTACCTAAATTAATTAAGCCTAAAGCAATGTTTCCCGTTGTCTATCCTAAAATTACCCTAAGCATGTAACTGAACTTCTGCTGTCTGTGAAGATTATACATGTCACATTTTGCACCATCTCAATGTAGCTTTACGCCACATTGAGATGGTGCAACAGGAGAATAACTATGCTACATATAGACTTTAACTACAATTAAAAGATCCATATCAGCACATGCAGTCTGCTAGAGTAAATCTGAGGAATCGCTCCTCTTGAAGAAGCATATACAGGGTGAGGAACATTTATAAAAAACGTATTGAAGGCCAATTACTTCTAACATGAAGCATGAAGTTGGTTTATTGGGTCTCTATTGCTGATCTCCATGTAGTGGAGAATTTATTTCATCCAGTTAAACTCTGATCACTTTCCAGTAACTCCCACTGGATAAGAATTATTTTACTTTAATCAGCCACGTATCTAACATATGTGGAAACCCATCACCTTCCTTAAGATCATCTGAACAAAACTGGAGTTCCATCCATCGAACCTACCCACACATGGAAATTCCCAAGTGTTGAGATTGAGTGCACACTTTCTTCCTGGTGGGACACATTCTGCTAATCTAATTCAGAGAGTATTAGACCCAGATTCCCATCTGCAAAGTTTTGGTACCCCAGTGTATGAGTTTGAGTACTGTTGGAATTTAACAGGATAAAACCACAGAGATAACCGGCGTTCAGACCTTACTGCCCTCGAACAGACACAAGAATGTCCAGAGAGCCCTTCATCCCTTCTCAGGCAATGTTCGAGTTCTTCACTGCATTCATCATAATACTATATTAACAACCCTTGCATTTAATATAGCAATTTTCACGTCTTCTCAACGCCTCAAAGCACTTATGTTTCTGGGCTAAACACAGCAGCCAATTGTGCACAGCAGTGTCCCACAAACAGTCGTGGATTGCAATGACCAATTTATTATTATTATTTAGGACCTTCTGCTGCAGGGACCAGTGCTGTACGCAGAATAGGTACAGCCTGACCAGAGCAATATATATTCCAATCACAAATACATAGAAATCAACAGCAGATTCCCACTTGTGTAATTTTTTTTTCCTATAGAATTCCAAGAGAGCAATGTATCAAAGGTACATTTCTCTTATAGTCCAGTGTGTACTGGACTTCTCTTTTCCCTTAGATAGTTCAGCTAAAATCAGCTCAACTGACAAAATGTCATAAACATGAGTTAACAGTTTCTTGAATTGGGGAAAGTTTTTTAGTAATTAAACTAATTTGTAAATGGAGGTTAGTTTTACTTAGTTAAATACATTCATGTGTCACTACCTGCATAACAATTATATCCTCCATATTTCATCACACTGATTTTACAGATCAACATTATTTGGAGAAGTCTCGTTTGTAATTGAGCTCATATGCAAATTAAAATTGTAAAGTTTAATTGACATAATTTATTAATATGGTGACCCTTATAGACAAATATTTATAGCCTCCATGATTCCCAAAGAACAGCATTGATGAATTTGGATTTATTAAAGAAACAGTGTAGATATTTTTCTTATTGGTAATGCTTAACTTTGATTTACTTCTGCTTATTACAGAACATATGTTTTTATTATGGAAAGTTATGTATAGAAACTGTCCAGTTGCCCTATCATGCCTGACATTGGTACTTTTTTCACATTCCTTTTTGTTCAAAATCTTTTAAATATTCTGCTAGTTTTCCCTTTTTTAAAGATGAATATTTTCCATTTTCAGTATATCCCCTGCACTGTGTAACTTCCATGATTAGGAATGTAGGAAAACAGGAAGATGGAGGCAATTCAGCCCATTGAGTCTGTTCTACCTGTTTATTGATCTTGGTGAATTCTTTTAATTGGAATGTCCTGTTCTTTTACAATACCTACAGGAACATACTTTAATGGTGGTTGTTGCATGACCTCTCCTGATTGTTAAAATGACTAACGAAACATTCTAGATTTGTACAGTTTCATTTCATTGCTTCACATTCATAAGTTTCCTTGGTTCCTTTGGTTGCTCGATTTTGGAGAGAAACCAAAGGACAAGTAAACAAATCCATGGAATTGGGCATCTAACCTATGAGGACAGAGTACAGAAGTTTGCCCACAAAACATGTAGTCAATTCACTGTACAGTATATTCTGTGAATCACTTTGAGACATCTAGAAGATGTAAGATATATATAAAATGCAAGGATTATTACAATTATTATTAAATTGAAAAAGTTTGCATATGAGAATGGATAAATGAGGGGTGATCTTATAGGAGTTTTCCAGATCTGAATGAATACGAACAGGTTGGACTTCATCACCTTACTCAACAAGATGAACGGGCGGCTCAAACTCAAAGAGTGATTGGAAATTGACTGTGTAGATTTAACTGATTTAAGCAGCAGGCAATTAACTGGTGAAACAGTTTGCTTGTGAAGATGGATATAGTGTGGAAAATATTAATAGTAAATTAGATCTAATCTTGACTGGGAAGAATAGATGACAATGTTTACATGTATATAGCACTGTTCCCATCTGGAGGACATGTCAAAGCTGATGCTGCTTGTTGGGAACCCAAGGTTCCCAACACAATGTTTAACACATGAGATGTGTATTGAATGGACCTTTTATACCTCACTAATGTGAAACGGGTGTTATGTCATTGAAGGTCATTCCAATTCAATTTCAGATACACACAGACACAGGATGCATGGTTTATCTCCAGCTCTGTGTGAAGCCCTTTAAATTTTAGCGGACATTAATTAATGATATTGTATTGAATTATGAATTCCAGTGGAACAAACGCCTATTTTATTGCGATTCCAGTGGTCTATAGAGTTGAATACAGCTTGGTTTGTTTGCTTGTGACCTAAAAGCTAGCTTCAGTGATCAGAACCGATGCTCAGAAAGACTCAATTACATAAAATATCTTCACACTAAACTACTTTACCACAAAAATCTGTGGCACATTCTACTTCCACATAATTTTTAGCAGCTATTTAATAAACCGGTTGTCTGTTTTTGCATAAACAGTGCTCTTTGGAGTGGTTAGAGAATTAAAATCTACCCTAAGAAGCATCGTTAGTTCTACATTAATTGGTCTTTACTTTAGAAATAATTTGGTTTTAGTTCAAGAACCATCTTGCAACATGTATGGTATTGTACTTAATTAGGCTCATGAGTCTCATGTTGCGATTTTTTCCAATAGGAGATGAGCTTGGCAGTGGATACAGATACAAATTGTTAAATTGGCACTCAGACTCCTTTTCCAGGTTAAAATACGTATTTGCTGCAAGGAAATTTGCTGAGATGGAAATTTAACTCATAAAATTAAATCCATTCTGCGTGAATTCTTGAGATGAATTAAATGTTCTGTTTCGTCTTGGAAAATAAATTTCATAATGAATTGCTGTAGCGTGTCATCTCTATTTCCAATTTCTTCCAAATACAATGCACACCATAGTGCAGTGCGGAACAGGTCTATGTACTTTGTTCCTTTGTTCCTCAGTGTCAAGCATAGCAGATTGCAGAACTCCCACGTTGTGAGATAGTTGACATTTTCTCTGAGGACTGAAAATTTCACATTTCTCACATTTCCTGACTTGAAAGGCACGATACAAATGTAATTTAGTTTTGTTGTAAATATGATAATATGGTAATCCTTACATTTGGGTTAGCGCCTTTCATATGACAAGGACATCCCAAAGTGCTTCATGGGATATACTTCACAATATAAAGTCTTCTGAGTGTGGTTAGCACTCTGAGACACTACTCCAAGTGAAGGTTGCTATTTAAAAGCAAGTTGTTGTTGTTTTATGGGCAAGTGTGACAGCCAATTTGCAGCTGAATTGAATTGAATGAACAATTATGTTTTAGGGGCCAGGACATATGGAAGAAACTCCCTTCTCTTTTCAAATATTGCCACAGGATCTTTTATATTTACTTGAATGAGTAGGGATATGAGATCTGATCCAAGGGATGGCAACTCAAACGTAAAGCACTGCATTAAAGAGTCATCTTAGACTATGTAAATTATTTCTAAGTCCTGATTTGAACCCAGAACTTTCCGACTCAGTTAGCCAGGTTATCGTCATTTGGTATTTTTTCTTAAAGTCAGCAGCTTAATTTCAAAGATCTTTCTAAGAACTTCATGGAACATGCTTCTAAATTAAGACTTTTTGAAAATTCTGTGCACTCTTAAATTTTAAGACTTTAGTCTTAATGCTAACATGAGAACCAACATTGTGTCTCTTAAATGCTGTATAGCGTTTCCGCCAACCTAAAATGGACCAATTCATATGACCGGCATTCAACAGCTTATTGGTGAAATTGTTGTTTTACTCTGAGTATTTTCTTTAGTAAAAAGCCTTACTCCCTGTAAGGTTCAGTCAGAAATTAAATGCACAAGTTGACTTGTGGCAGCTAGCATTGAAAATGGGACAATGCTCAGAGGAGGGGCCAGGGATGGCAAACAGGATAGTTTCTATCTCTAGCACATCCACGTAATTCATATTCAGTAGATGTAGAATTTCTAAATTTAACTCCACTGTATAAACACAAGTTATAATAATAGTACTGTAGTAATAATCCTTATCGAGCTTTAGAGACGTCTCAAAGACTTTACATAAAATACTGGAATAGACTATATATTTTGTACAATATACACAATTCATTGAACTAAAATGAAGCGCACTTTAGTTTGCTGGAAAATTATCGTTGGTCTTAAACCTTTAAGAATATATTTGATAACAATACTAATCCTTACATTTGGTATCATGCCAATATTGCAAAGCCTATCCTGCAATTTTACTTTAATATATAGTTATTATGTGTTTCTATAAGAACATGGCAAGAACTGTAAATGTGCACACAACAATGTTCCATAACCAGTTTTAATGTGAATGATCAATTTTATCTGTTGGAATGCTGGCCAGAACACTGGGAAAAACAAGATATATCTATAACACATGCCATTGTCATATCACAGCATGTTTTATCAACTGCTCAGTGTAGCAATTTAAGGCTGATTATTTTGGCATCAGTCAAGGTTCATTTACATATCCATGAAAACCCCATTCATCTACAGCTTCGAGCAGCTGTGGCTCATTATATGTCAAGTAAGCAAATGATTATAAAATTGTTTTCATTAAGGGAGCGATGATTAGAAAAAGGATTATCACTTGCAATTGATTAATTAATACTAAATAGTTAGAATTAAAAGAACAAAAATATTTAGAGGGTATTGTATAATATAGATGTTATTCCAGAAATATTCCATCTCTGTATAAGGCATCAGCCTGGCACAGATGGTACTACTTTTACCTCTGAGGTTGTGGGTTAAAGTACCAGAACTTTAACTAGTCTGACACTCCTCAAATGACATGATCCCATCATCTGGTGCTTAAATCAATTATTCTACTTCAAGATCATCCAGAACTCAACTTTGCAGCTCGTGTCCTCTCCCGCACTAAACTCCACAACCACATCACTCCTACCCTTGCCCGGCTCCATTAGCTCACCATCCCCCCAGAGGATCGAATTCAAGATCCTCGTCCTCACTTTCAGGGCCATTCATGGCCTCGCATGGCCTCCTATCTCTCCGATCTCCTGACTCCCTATCAACCTTCCTGCCCCCTCCGTTCAATGGGCTCCAGTCTGCTCCATGCTCCCGCCCGACCCTTTGGTGGCCGGGCTTTCAGCCTCTCTGCCCCACCCTTCACTCCACTTCCTCCCCTGCCTCCTTCAAGGATGGTCTCAAGACCCTCCTTTTCGATCGTGTCTTCTGCCATCCTCCCACCTCTCTTCCTCCCCGCCCCTCCACACTGCCCGTTCCCCATGCTCGGATCCCAACCCCTGACTATTCAGCATCTTGGGTGGGGGGTGGGATGGGGGCACAGTTGGGATAAGGGAGGGCAGAGAGTTAGGAGAGCTGACTGAAGGCACAGGTGAAGAGAAGGGTCTTGAGACTGAACCTGATAATGCACACAACACAGCGCCTCACAGAATCCACTTTGTATGGAAACAAAAATATTCAGTCTTTTTCTATTTCATTTCACTATTTCCTTCAGTAGTCAATGGTTTATAAGGCAATAATTGAGAAGTTACAAGGCAATAGTTGAGAAGGCACCTGATCACCAGTAGAGATTTGCTGTAGCTTTTCCATCACATTCAACAAAAGACAAATGGACAAGGTTGCCGTACACCTACTGGCTGTAGTATTCAGATTGATGGTATTCCACCCGTTGACAAATATGACCCACCTTCATGATCCATCCTCATCCATCCATCCTCATCGCCATTGCATTCTAGCTCCATTAAATCCAGCTGTGATGTTTGAGCCACTCTGCAGTAACCTACAGTGGGAATATATTTATTTTTGAATTGCAACACATGATAACATAAATAACACTGGTTAACTATTTACATATGTCACCTATTTCCATTACACATGAAATGTATCTGTTTTCTTTAAAATATATAAGCCTCATCTAAATACACTAAACTATGATGCTAATAATAATCCTTGCAATCGATCTAATAATAATTACAATCCTTACATTTGATGTAGCTCCTTATCACATCTTCAAGATGTCTCAAAGCACTTCACAGAATATACTGTAGAGTGAATTGACTGTATGTTTTGTGGGCAAACTTCTGTACTCTGCAGCACAACCTCAGCACTGCATTGGAGGGTCAGCCTGTTTCGCCCACAACATGGACATAGAGTCCTGTAGCTCGGTGGTTAGAGCACTCACTTTACAAACGTGAGACCTGTGTTTGAAACCAGGCAGCGCGAAACCTTGAGCAAGTTTCCTTACTCCACACGCCTAATAATAATCCCTCAAAAAAAACCTAGAATTAATTGGTCCTTTCAAACCACGACTGTTTGTGGGACACTGCTGTGTGCAATTGTCTGCCGTATTTTGGCCACAAATCGAGTCAATTCACTTTACAGTATATTCTGTGAAGCGCTTTGAGACGTCTACAAAACATGAAAAGCGCGATGTCAAATGCAAGGGTTATTATTATTAGAACATATACAGTGCAGTCAATTCACTTTATTTGGAGGAATATTTGTCAGAACATCAGGAGAAATTTCCTTCTCTTTTTGAATAGTTCAATGGGATCTTGAACATTCACCTGGACAGCCTGACGGGACTTCAGTTTAACATCTCATCGAAACATGACACCTCAAACATTGCAGCACAAACCCCAGCACTGCATTCACAGTATATTCTGTGAAGCACTTTGCGAGGTCTCAAAGATGAGATAAGGCCTGTTGCTCAGAGGTTAGAACACTCGCCTTACAAGCCTGAGACCTGTGTTCGCATCCAGGCAAGTCAGGGCGAAACCTTGGGCAAGTTTCCTTACTCTACATGCCTAATAATAATCCCTCCAAAAACGACGTCTAGAAGATGCGAAAAGCGCAATATCAAATGCAAGGATTATTTTTATCTTATTATTATAAGGCGTAATATCAAATGCCAGGATTATTATATTATCATTATAGATATCTTCCCAAAGTGAAAGGTACAAAATATATTGCAAACATTATAATAATTATTTTATTCCCCTAATATCAGGGATCATCCTCGTTAGTCTCCTTTGCATTGTGTCTGTGGACTAAGCAGCCTTAGTGTTATGTGTTTGTAGGCTGACTGTTCTCTTCTGATATCTCTCCTCTGCCATCATCCCATTCCCCCTGTAAACCACTGTCATCAGCCCCCTCCTCAAACAAATTAGCCTTGATCCCTTATACGGTATTTCAAAAACTATGGGCCATTTCCCACTTACTCTTTCACTCAAAAGTCCTGGAATGCTTTTTGCCACCAAACTTTGCTCAAAACCTTTTCCTCCACCCGCCACTTGAGCCCCTCCGGTCTGACTTCTGCCCAGTTCACAAGCCGGTTCACAAGCCAGTTAGCCTGGTGATAACTTTCCTTACCAAGCTCCACTGTCTCTCATCTACCAGTGGATCAAGTTCAAGATTCTTGCATTTTAATCTCTCACTGACCTTTCCCCACTCTAACTCTGTGAACTCCTGCAATTCTACAGTTTGCAAATGTGGGTGAGAGGTTCATAGAACATTATAAAGAAGAGGATACAAGCTGCAAGGTTCTGGATGGTCTGAAGCCTGTGTGCAACAACAACAACAAAATTGCCCTTGTATAGCACCTTGCACATTGGGAAGACGTCCTTAGGTGCTGGACAGTCAATGTTTCAAAGCTGAGCTGGAGTCAGGATCGGGGAGGGTGGAAGGAAAGGAGGGAATTTGGGATGACTGATGGGACCATCGAAGAGGATTGTGGGCAGGATCTGGAGAGTCCAGCAAGTTGGCCATGCATATGGTCTAGTATGGCTGGGACAAAGGTGTGATAAGGGTCTGAGTAGCTTGGAGAAAATTTGTTGGGCAGTTCAAAAAGGAGAGATAGTGGAGGAACTATGAACGACAACTGTTTATTCATGTCATATGTGGCACACCAAGCCTAACCTTCTTACATCATGAGAACCAATTTGTCTATTTCAACCATGGTTTAAAATACTTACCAACATTACCTTAGAATCTAAGGCTTAGATAGCGAATAGTAGAGAATTATATTTTGGATTGTATTGGAACCAGTGAATTGGATTGTATTCTATTTTCGTCAAAAGAGGAAGCTGGAGCCCACACCATTTCTGCTTTGGCCACTTCATCACGAGTATCTACATCCTAGTATGATTCCTCATGCTCTCTGCCAGGCACCTGCTTGGACTACAATCTGTGCTTTCATAAATTGTTACAAGAATTGAACATCTGCTGCTCATAAATAGGAAATCACTCTTCTAAAAGCGACTTACAATGTGTGATCACATCCAGCGTTGAATTTTCAGGTTGTTTTTTTTAATCAGAGAAAGATCACCCAACATCTAGTGAAAGGTTAAAAAAAAGCAAATCGACCTTTGCACGATTTGGGTTTGTGATTTCTTTTCCTTTTTTTTTTATAAGTTGTCTATTGAATTGTGTAGTGTTTCCCTCAATTTGATTTTTAAATACGACCCAAAAGTGAGTATTCTCTTTTAATTCCTCCCTCCTCCTCTTTCAAGCCCCTGAACGGACACTTTTTGACCACATGATTTGATGTTTCCGGTGAATAGATTGGAAAGGCAGCAGTCTGAACTGAACCTCAACATCTAACTCATGGAGCTTTCTACAGGAATTTGAATTTCTCAAAAGGAATTTGCTGGACCAGAAAAAGACCATTCTCTCTGGAAAGTAAGCAATATATTTCAAAATAATAACAATAATACCACATTATCCCATCTCCATTGCTCCCCAGTTAAATTCCTCACCACATTGCTATCTATTTTCCACCTGAATTTGCTGACACAATCTACCTCTGTCACCTCTCAGTGTCATCTATTGAACATATTCATCACTTTTGTAAATAATAATAATAATAATAATCCTTGCATTAGAGATCAGTGCTTTTTATATCTTCTAGATGTCTAAAAGTGCTTAGAATATATGGTAAAATGAATGGACTATATATTTGTGGGTGAGACATGGTAGTCAATTGCACACAGCAGTGTCCCACTAACAGTCGTGGATTAAAATGACCAATTTTATTATTGTTTTGTTTTGAGGATTATTTATCAGGCACGTGAAGAAAGGAGACTTGTCCAAGGTTTCACCCTGCCTGGAATTGAATCCGGGTCTCTTGCTTGTGAGGCGATTGCTCTAACCACTGAGCTACAGGACTCCACCTGAATTTGCTGACACCTGAATTGAATCTGTACTACTCACGTCTACTCACGTTCTCCATAAACCTTGGGCAAGTTTCCCTACTACACACGCCTAATAATAATCCGTCCAAAATAAATCTATAATAAATTGGTCATTTCAATCCACGACTGTTTGTGGGACAATGCTGTGCACAATGGGCTGCTGTGTTTCGCCAACAAATATACAGTCAATTCACTTTATAGCATTTTCTGTGAAGCATTTTGAGACATATCAAAGACGTGCAGAGCGCTATATCAAATGCAAGGTTTATTATTATTATTAGTATATCTCCATTTCCATCTCCAGCCTACTGTAACTTGAGGACTTTTGTTGTGGTGGTATAACAAATGAGGATTGTGTACCTCATCTTTAGAATACAGAGCAGAGTGAAACTGATTCACTTCCTGCCTCTCGGTTTACCTTCCCTTGCTTGGGTGAGTTTTACTGAACCTCCTTGTTGGTTTCACACAACCTCACTGGTCCCTCATGAAGCTGATCAGAGCAAAGCTTTCTTTTGAGTCACAGAGGAGAGACATCTAAATAAAACATACCCTGGACGGTGCAAATCTTTTTTTAAAGGGAAAGTTTTGGATGTGTCCATTCTTCCATTGTCAGGTTAAGATATTTATTTCACATGAAGACAAACGTTCACAGAGTGAGGATGAGCTACCCTGTGGTGGTTCACAGAACATTAACTGCTTTTATCATTGCTACGTAGAAGTGGCCAGTTTCTTCAGATTTAATAGTTTCATAAGTAGAATCACAAGAGATTAATGAGAAAATCTCAAGGCTTCTGAGCAGCATTGATGTGGTAACTATCTTAATTCTGCTTCATCTGAAGTAATGCTGTGTAGGCAGCATCTTCTGAGATCAATAGCAACATAATGAGAGTTGCAGAATTAAGTGAGTAACCCGAGAAGAGAGTGGATTTTGCATGTGTGCAGCTGCCACACATCCAGGCCACACAACACACTCTCCACTAACTACAGCTTCCATCCTAAATGTTCATCAAAAGACGCCCTGCAGGAAGATGGAGTTAGATGCTCTTTATTGCAGTTCATGTCTCTTGCCACATTTATCAGTAAAATTGGATTACCAGTTGGCAGCTGCAGGTAGACAAGGTTCTGCAGTGATTAAATATGCAGACTGGCTGCATTCATGGTGACAGACCTCCGCTTATTCCACTGTAAGCACCATCTGTTTGATAAGTGCTTTCAGCTTAGGCAATTTTATGTGAAGGGAAGCATGGCAGAGCCGACTTTGAAAAGAGGCCATGCAAAATATCACGCAGTATCGTTGCAGCATCCCCATCTTGTCAGGATAGCTTGTCAGGATATATTACTGTAGAACGAACAGACTATTTGCTTATAGAATAAGTAAAAGTTCCTGAGAATTGCAACATGACATTCATCAGTAATTAAGAGCAGTCCATGTTTACAATGTAAAGTGCATTAATACTAAGTTATTTCCCCCCAACACCCCCATCCCCCCAAACTCACCATGCTGCTACCCACCGCACACCCCGACCATTTTTCTTCCCAGTTTTCCCCTCTCAGAGTATCTCCCCCAGGTTTTTTTTTCAGGCTGAAATGGATCTTGAAAGAGAACTTGGTCTCCAGGTCTGATCTGGTCCAAGAACTGGCTTATCTGGTTTCAAACCCATTCCCTAAACAGAGGACCAGAGATGCAATGCTGCTGGGCTGCCTTGGTGGCATCAGTGGCTCATACACAAGCAGGCACTCACACTCACTGAGCTTTATAACTGCTCATAATGGGATTTGAACCAACAATCCACTCCGTCATAGGTAGAAAAAATAGCAATTCTAGACTGCTGCACTGTAAAAACTTTTTCAGTGTTACATTGGATGGATTTGGCCGCTGTTTTGAAATACTGGTTTATCTAAATCTATATTACGAATTGGATCAGAAATACTGTAGCAAAGTAACTGTGAGCTATTTATTGGCCCTCAGCAATATAAACTGTCCTACAATTTTACATCAAAATGACATACTGTATTACATAAATAAAGAATACTAAAATGTTTCCGATCGCTTCACGGTGAATTTCTGTGAAATAATAATCCTTGTCTTTGATGTAACTCCTTTCACATCGGGAGACACTTCACAGGATTATTGTAAATTGTTGTGACTGCGCATTTGTAGACGAACATCACAGCCAATTTGCACAGAGCACAAATAGCCGTGAAGTGAAATGACCAATTTTATCTGGGGGATTGTTGACAAAGACACCAGAAGAAACTCCCTTCTCAAATAGTTCCATGGGACCTTTAATTTCTACACAGATGGATCTTAGTTTATTATCTGACCTGAAGGATGACACTTCTGACAGTGGAGCGTTCCCCTAAACCAGTGTTATAGTGCAGTCTCAGCCTAAATGGGAAGTTCAAAGTCCTTGAAATGGACTTCAAAGGCTTTAACCGACATCCTTCTGACTCAGGTGTGAGAATGCAATCAATTGAGCCAGGCTGATACATTGAAAATTTAATATTTAATGGCCATCTGAATTATTTTGTTGGCTTTTGTTGCTAAATAAGCAATAAAACAAAATGTTTCAGGACCAGTAAAAGACCACAACCGAAATCCAGGTAGATTTGTCTCAGTGGGATTTGAACCAGCTAAGTGTTTGTATCTTAGTGCTTATACATGTGCTCACCTCAAACATACAATTAAAACCATCCCCTTGGCTGGTACTGTAATACTTGAAAAGGGGAGAAAGATGAGAGTGCGTTCTTTAATCTACAACTTGTCTTCACAATCAATTTGAGAATAATGTGATTGCCTTCAATTCCTACCTTCCACAAGGCCATTGGTGTTGGAAACTCTATAAAGTCTGAAACAGGATTATTGAGAGAAATACATGTTGTTCTAAACAAATTAGTCTGTGCTCATCAGTTTCATCCTCTCCCCACTCACTTCCTCAAATGAGTGGGGAAGCTTCTAGCTTCAAGCATCTCCTTGTCAGAGCCTGTCCTCACCTGTTAAAGTGGATATTCCCAAGTTCACAAGTAAGGTATGGATGAAGAGAGGCCATCGGTCGATTTGAATTCATTGTTCTGGAATGCCTACTAGGCTATCATTAGCCCGAGAGGCCTGTGAGCAGCAAGGCCTGCACATTCATGGAGTAAAGCACAAATCTGTCCTCTGTGGTGGGAGCAGACTTCTGAACAAACACTGACTGCATAGAATGGAGTGATACCATCGCCAAAACTGCGGTAACAATATACATGAAACAATTATTTGGACTACTTGCTCAGCATTTAAAATTGATTTCCTGGTCAAGATGCCATAAATGATTCACAAAAAACACATTCAAGTGGAAAGAAAGCACAGCGTTTTAAAAAAGTTGTCTCATGTGTGACAGTGGTCATTTAAATTCAAGCTATCTGGACAAATAAATAATGTGCTGGAGTGGGTAGAGGATTTAAAATTAAAGGACACTTGAATTTGGGGATTACAGAGTGAGCGAAACACTTATCAGTAATGATCTATACTCACAAATAGCAACATGTTCGGCGGGTTTATCTATAAAGCTCCGTAATATTTAATTATTTAAATCCTTGATTTTCAACATTTATTCATTTGAAGTTTTTGAACTAAGCACCAAATGTTACGAACAGCATTTTAATGGAATAATTTTGCTTTGATCCCTGTAGCAGTCGCTGAATAATTTATCACAGGTTATTGCCTTAATTCAGGAGAGGAATTGAGCAATAAAGGCAGATGAAAACACTACAGTTGAAACACCTAAGGGCCTGCTGACTCCTTTGACATGGGTCTTTTGTTGGAATTATTTAGAGGTTATTAAGACGTGTCTTCAGAATTAAGAGCACACTGTAAAGCTTACGACAGCCATCTTAATTCTAAAGACAAAACATAATGACCCTTAACCTACTGCCTCTTGGTTGGTTTGTACGAAGGCGTCATAAAGGCTCTCACTGCTACAGCTAATATCTCCTGCTAGAGAATATCGTGTTAGGACAGCGCTTTTTCTGGAAACACTTTCAGGGTTCGTTAGCGATTAAGGAAACTGTCTTGAATAAACATATGCTAGGTCCAGAGGGTGGATTTTTGTCAAATGCCATGTATTTTCATGGCTAAATGAATGCTGCATTTTTATTAAATTAAACAAGAGTTTCTGGAACAAAATTTGCCTGGATACGTAAAAAGTTGAATTTTTACCATCAGCTGCGCTGGACCAAAACGAAGAGCAGATGCAGTCATTTAAAGAGAATTTGGTCCATTTGCAAAACTTGTAAAGGTGACCTGTTTTATCAGGAGCAAAAAAGCTTTAGGGTGCCATCTAGCAGCTGAAATATCCAGTCCTAGAGACACAGTGCGGGGAAGGGGAGGGTAAATGCTTCTCACAGGGAAGAGAATTGTGTCTATCAAAGCTGTGCTCCATAAGTACAAATATCTATAAATATGCTATTTGACACAAATGGGAACAGCATTCCATTCCAGTACTGGCATTCATCATTTAGAGAAAAACAAAATTCAGTAAGAAATATGGAATCGTAACATTTTACAGCAAAGACTGAGCCCATTCTACCCATCATTCCAAACCTCAACAGGCTTTGTTAGAGACAGAAAAATCAGCAAGCGTTATTCTTTATCAAGAGATCCTCTGCCTGTGTGAACGTCAGATGAAGACAGAATTGAGCTTGGCTATTAATCCACCTCCTAGATTTGAATAGCCTGCTGAAACTCACCATCAAAATACAGACTTGAATATTGGTGAAGGTATGAGAGAAGCAAAAAAGGATTCCTATGCCTCCAGGAAAGGAGCTGAGGAGGGAGGGAGAAGGGAGTGGTGGGGGTGGGAAAGAAGAGATATCCACAGAAGCATATGTCTATGCTACAATGCAGTATTTGAACCAAAAAGTTAATCTTGTATGCCCATCAAATAAATCACACTGTCTTCATTCCTGTGTGTGAATTATTCCCACAGTATTTTACCTCGCTGCCCTTGCCATCTTGACTTCCTTGTGGCCCCAGTGACTTTATCTATAATTCCAGTAATAGATAGCTGGCAATGAGTTAAAGGCAGTAATTCAATTGAAGGGTTCTGATGACCTCCTAAACTGTGGGAGCAAGCAAGAGCACTTTATGAATGTCAGCAGAAGCCTCCATTTAATTAGTGCCTTAAACTCACTGACAGCTATTTGTTCTTTATAATATGCTTTATATTGAATAGTTCATTGAAACTTTTTTTTTAACTTTTTGTGTTGTGGATCAGTTGCTGGCTAAATGTGTCAGAGACAGTGTAATCTAGTGAAAAGGGTAAAGGGGATCATGATAGGTTTGCAGCACAATTAGATCTCATGCAGATGAGGCTCCAGTAATGAAGGTTTTAAACTAGGAAACCAGGACCGCCAATAATTGAATAAATACCACAAGCTCCTCCACACCTCCAAGTTTGCAGAGAGAGTGCGGGGGAGAGGGATTGATTTGATTAGCCCTTTTAAACGAGCCAGCACAGACACAATGTGCCTCCTTCTGTGCTGCATGATTCTATGATTCAAGTCTTTGGTCAGGAGAATAAAATGATGCGCTTAGCAACAGAATGACGGAATGAGCTCAACCCTCTGTGCTGATCTCAGTTCCTGAGACAGGTAGGACCCCAATACTCTAGGGCACTTTTGATGACAGCCAAGCCAGCCTGGCTCATAGGCAGTATTTGGAGGAACAGATCAGTCATTGGGAGCAGAGATTGTTTTTCCACTCAGCTCATGTTGACCCTGCAAGCGAAAGCCTCAATGGATACAGTGACCCAGCTGGACAAGCAGCAGCAAGCAGGCAGTGCCTTCAAATTTCAAAGCATTACCACCCAAATTACACTCTGGGTGCCCAAACCGTGGCTTTTTCCAATCTGTGCCTCAGCAACTCTGAAATTTGGTAAGCAGCTGTGTACCTTCAAGAGAGAGAGAGTTCACATTCCATTCCAGACACAGGGAAATTTCCATGTGTGGATGCCACCCATCTGGTCTGGGTATTCCTAAGCATGGGGATGGGTTTCCATCGACTTGGCTGACCCCCCCAAAAATGAGCATTTAATAAGACTTATTATAGAGGTTAATTTTCTAAAATCTGATAAATTTCTCAATGTAGATGATGGTGCTTATACTTTCACCTCTGGTCATAAATGAACAGTCAGTGTTGATGAACAATGCTTAATAGATAAAGTGCTCCAACCATGCATGGTGGGGAAATCATAGAAATGACATTAAATACTGTAGAAGGTGGTTTATTTAAATTTACTGCATTAAAAAGATTATTTATATGTATGTTTTTTTAAAAGAACAGTTCTTTTCAGAAAGACTTTGCAGACAAATAGCATCTCTTATCCAGAGCGGTTGTTTATCAAAATGGAAACTTATTCTTAAATCTTGCAACAAAACTGACCATGTGGGAAATTAAAGTGCTTCACCCAGTGGCCTGCAGGGCAAAATGAGCTGGGATAATAAGTCTGGCCTTTGCTTCCCATTTATACCAGAGCAAAGGCCTTTAAGTAAGTAAGTAATCCTTAAGTTTATATAGCGTTTTCCACACCTTATCGACGTCCCAAAGTGCTTCACAGAGTTTGGGGAAGGAAAATAGTAAAATTAACTGTATATTTGTGACGCTACATTTGCATTATAATCTTAGCCACGTTCAAACAATAACTTTCATTTCACCAAGTAGGGAGGAGGGAGAGAGCGGTGACCACAGACACCGGGAGAGATGTAAATTTTCAGAAGACCTTTACAGACAGGTAAAGAGGGTTTCAGGTTGAGGGAATTGAGGAATGTAAAGGTATAATATCTGGAAAGCTCAGTAGCCGATGGTGGGATAGAGGTAACGTGGAATGTGCAACAGGCCTCAGTTAGCCGAGTAAAGGTGGTGACCAAGAGATTGAGACAGGAGATGATCGCTGGGATTGTGGGAAGAGGAATGAGAGCAAGCAGGGATTTTTAGCTGAGGGCGAGGTCTTGAAGTTGATCTGCAGGGAGATGGTGACAGGGGAGTCTGGTGAGGACCAGAAGATGGTAATGCAAAGCTGAGTGTAGGTTAAAATGGGAGCAGACAAATTGTGGATGGATTGGAGATTGGGCTTGGCAGAGGCTGGGGAGGCTGATGAGCATTGAAAACATCTAGTCTGGAAGTGAATATATTAATAAGGATTTTTGTTACATTGTGTGTATATAAGGGGTGAAAGCAGACAGTGTGGTGAAAATAAAGAAAAGTGTTTGGTCAGAAACTGAATGTATAAGAATAATAATATACTATAATAATAATCCTTGCATTTGATGTAGTGCTTTTTACATCTTACGAAAAGTGCTTCACAGAATATACTGTAAAGTGAATTGACTGTATATTTGTGGGCGAATGTAAAGAACCTTCTTAACTCTGATTATCTCCATCAGATAATCTGGAGATAAGCAGAGTTAAGAAGGTATTGACAGGAGCTAAAGAGAATGGCTTCTGTTTCATCCATTTTGAACTGAAGGAAGCTTAGGTATCCTGGAATTGATGTTTGACAGATATGCAGTCAGAACATCAGTGGACTAGGAATTCAAAAAAGAAGCAGATAGGTAGATTTAAATTTCATCAAATCACATGTGAAACACAATAAATAACATTCATTCACTCTTCATTTCTGCTTATCGGTTTTGGTTTATCACTTATTGTTTTACTCCACACGCCTAATAATAATCCCTCCAAAAAACAGAACACAATAATAAAGTTGGTCATTTCAATCTACGACTGTTGGTGGGACACTGCTGTGCGCAATTTGGCTGCCCACAAATATACAGTCAATTCATTTTACAGTATATTCTGTGAAGCACTTTAAGATGTCTAGAAGATGTGAAAAGCGCTATATAAAATGCAAGGATTATTATTATTATTATTATTATTGGAGTGCTATTCAGTCTGTTGAGCGTGTTCCAACAGTTTATGCTCAATATATGGCTGAATTTGAAATTATATTTCCTGTCCTTCATTACATTCTCCTTAATACCAAAAATATCTATTCCATTTTAAACAAGCCAATTGATTCTGCCTCTCACCTTCTTGGGGCAACAATCAATCAATCCAAATTACATTTATATTAGCGCCTTTCACGTCGGGAGGACGTCCCAAACAAATCTTCAATGTTTTTCTATTCTCTGTGAGGAGATGTTGAGACAAAATTTTAAATATTCCTTAAGCTATTCCTTGTTTTTACTGACTCCAAGGTGATGTGTTTGGTAACGGGTTGTTGGAATCAAGCCAGCCCTCTGTGGTAGTCTCGGTATTCCTGTTCCCGAGCCAGGCAGGCCTACTGTATTCCAGGGCACTACCGATGATAGCACACCCAGTCTGGCTCATTGGCAGAACCTGGAAGGGCAGAACAGTCACTGGGGGCAAGGAGTCTTCCCACTCAGCTCCGATATTAACATGCAAGCAAAAGTAGGGTTATCATAGATGGACAAATAGCAGGAAAGCTTGCTGGTAGCAATATCAATAGTGAGCTCTGCAGGTTTAGCTGTTTGGACTCAACAGTTCCCTAACATACACCCTGGGGTCCCCAAGCATTGGCTCTTGCCAACCTGCACTTAATACTTTCCGGAATTAGGTAAACAGGATGTGTCAATTGTAAACAGAGACACACCATCTCAACTTGCCTTTCATAACTCAAGTCCTTTGTTGTTGATATTATCTGAATAAATCTATACCCTGTACCTTTCCCATGGCTTTTACATTCATATTGTACTGAGCCATGTTTGCAGAGCAAGGCTGGCAGTCTAAGTCCAGCTCTGTGCCCAAGGGCCGCAGACTCTAGTAATTAGTAATTTTGTGATTCCTATTTGCCAAACAGGCACTTATGTAAAGGAATTGTGCATCTGTCTGCCTTCTTCACTGGTCATTGGATCTGAGATAATAGATGGCTGGTGGCAAGTTGTCTGCAGGAATTCCTGACAGACAGACAGACAGCAGAGTTTAGGGACGTGGGTAGAGCCCAGAGTTAAACTGTGATTCATACTAAAATGTGATTATTCTCAAGAAAATAGCTTGATTATCTGATAAACACATTATTTGCTTTTAACCCTGTGTGCAGGGCACTGATCATGGTGGATGTGGTGAATACGTAACATAAGTGAAAGCACTTGGCAATGGATGAGTAGAACTGTAGCATTATTAAGATGCTTTAGCTTGGTCCAGATCTCTGCTGTATCAACAGTTTAGGATAGACTTTAACAATGTATTATCTGCCTGCCTGATAAAGATCTCATGGCACTATACAAAATTTTCTGTCGGTGTCCTGGCCAACAATAATACACCTGAAATTGATCATTCGCTATATAGCTATTTAGATTATAACTGATACTCAATACTGTATCCTTTATTGTTACTTTGAATCAGGAAAAATATTTTTTTTACTAGTATGGAGGGCGGATGAGCCAATGGCACTTTGGAGAATCTAAGCTTGTCTGGGTCATGGGATTAGCTAGCTGGGTCAAAGCCAAATAGTGCATTACGCCACCATTAGTGGGTATGGCAGTCAACTAAGCAAAAATAAAAAGGCATCCATGTCACCAGTAATTCAGCTTACAAATAACGTTGTTGTTCCCCTCCAATATGCACGTACACACACGAATACAGGCACATTTGTACATAGCTATATGGACACAAATGCGCCATAGGCACATCTGAACAGACCTATTGTTCTGTGAAAATTCACAAATCTGCTGAGAAGTAATAAGTGGCATTTTCACATTACAACATATGACTCTCATGATTTGTAACTGAAAAGTAAAGATTGTTTCTCATTGGGAATGGGATGGATGGTTTCTTGGAGGCACAAACATCAACGTGAAAAAAATGAGCCGAGTGTCCTCTTACTTTAGTCATACATTTCTATAGCAAACAGTGGCTCTGCCATTTGATAGATATGGTAAATATAGAACAGATTTGTGTCTATGTATCCTTTATGGAGAGCTGGTGGGTTTGATACAGCAACAGCGCCATCCTCCCTGCCAACAAGTGGTGAAAAGTAAACTAAAACATTGTAAAACTAGAGAAGAAAAACATAGACAAGACCTTATAAATAAATACATTAATACTGTATGCAATGTGATGTGCAATGTATATGGATGATGCATAACCTCTAGTCAGCTATGTAAACGTATAATGTACTTGATGCACAATGCCTCATTTCACTCTTTAAACACCTCGTATCGCTTAACAATATTTATTTATCTATGTGGCTTTCCCCCTTGGGTTAGCAGTGTACTAAAGTATAACACTTCTAGTTTAAGCCAATTAAAGTAATTGTTACGCAGTCAAACTGTCTCTAGAAGCTGCAACGAGCCGATGATCCCCATTATGTTCAGTAAAAGCTGATATGTTGCAGGCCATGTACAAATATAGGGCTCAATTTTCTTGCTCACATTATATTGCTTGCTTGATGTGCTTCATAAGGGTTTATGCACGTTTTTTTAAATCGCCTTTAATCATGGACAACAGACTAGATTTGACTATTATTGTCTCTTTGCAATTCCATCTGCTGCCTTATAATATGAAAACCAATTGCTGTGTGTCCTCTATTCTTCCAACAGCCCATGTTGATTGGTTTCTCACATGGTTTGAGAGGAATTGCCTTTGATCTGAACATGAAAACCCAGCTACGCCATGTTGTTTGAGTGACCGTAAATTTGCTATAGCACTATCAGAATCAAACAAAGGTACTGCCACTGCTCTCTCAACTGAATGCCACAGTACGGTGGAACGGAGAAAATTGCATTAACCAGATATTCTGTAGCTCAGTTGTGGTGCCCTCAGATGCAAGCAGTAGTGTCTTCTATTTGTCTATACTTGTACAAACATATGCTATGGAAACTGCATGCGTCCCTCCAGGGAGAGAATACACATTCCATTCCAATAATCCAAGTGGGATGTATGGAAATCTCAGTTTGGTTCAGATACCCTTAAGCATGGTGATGGGTTTCCGCATGTGTCAGACACTTGTCTGACCAAAAAAATCCACAAACATATACACTCATTAGTTGGGCAGTCGGTATCTAGAGAGCATAAATCATAACGGTCATTAACAAAGTAAAAGGAGGATTTTTTTTAGATAGTTTGTATTAGCACATCCTCTTCTGGAACTTGGACATACAAAACCGTGTGAGAGAAAAATCAGGGGAATGGAAGAGCTGGCAGACACAAGAGGTCAAATGGCTTCTCATGCTGAAAACAATAATGATTTTACACATCCATGTGTTCAGCACTCTGCCCTATCCTCAGGCTGGTTGATTTCTCCTATTATTTTACAGATTAATAGTGCAACAGGGCTGTGGGGAACATAGGAAATTCTACCTGGAGAAGCACGGCGACAGGAAATGATGAGCACACACAGTTTTTCCAAAAATGTATATTAATTTTTTATATTAAATTTGGATCATCTGCAACAACAAAATTACCTGTCCCTTCTGGATTGTATACTTATATTTGGTAGCTGGGGGAGAAGGGAGGGTAGGAGTGGGAATGGTGGGGGGTTAGAGACGCTTAGAAGACGTGAAAAGCGTTGTATCAAATGCAAGGATAATAATTGTTATTAGAGCACAGGGGCATGTATGTGGGGAGCAGAAGAAAGTTACCAGCTGTGTTGATTATATGTTTTTTTTTGATGGGGTCAGCCGGGTGTGTGTCTGATACATGCAGAAATCCAAGCTGAACTTTCCATGCAACACAAGGAAATCCCACAGATAGATTGTTGGAATGGAATGAGCACATTCTCCCTGGAGGAACGTGTCCTGCTTACCTAATTCCAGAAAGTATTAGGCGCAGGTTGGCAAGAGCTGAGGCTTGGGGGACCCCAGAGTGTGATTGTATCTGTGTATGATTTTTTAATGACATTTTTACAGTGATTGTTGTTGTTGAACCACAATTGCTCCAGTCATTATTATTCCTTCCCATGAAAATCAAGTTGCTGTATATACATCATAATTCAACATTGTAGTGACCAAATTCTCAGCAGTTTTACCTTTTATATATTACATAGTTGTGATTCCGGACATATCTTTTCTATGAGGCTATAAACTGAGGACTGAATAATTTAATAGCCATGGAAGCAAAGCAATGGAAACAAAGCTACACTTTGCCTTTACCAGCAGGTGGCAAGACAGAACACAGACCAAACTGTTCTGACCCAGAAACCATTGCTTGAGAAAGCTTCTGAAGCTGCCTGTTCAATCATTGTCAGCGAGCGAGGGTGTCTGAACAAACTGAAATTACTGGTCCATTGCTAAGTGCAGTGGAAGACCAGTGTTTAGCCCAGACTCTAGCTGGACTCACTAACTGTTCCTTGTGCTCCTCGGAGACCAGTATTTTCATAATTGTATCGACAAGCACAAAGATGAATATGATAAATGTCATTTATTTAGATTAGACAGGATTTAATGTGTTGTGCCTTCTGGCCAGAATAAGCAAAATCAATTCAATCTAATGCCTATGTGTATAAAGTAATCCTGTGCAATGCACAGTTAGTAAGAACTTGAAAAAGAACGAATACAACTTATTTTGGGGGTGGGAACGGATGGGGATAAGGAGTGGCTCCCTAGATTGACCTGATAGCATTACATCTTCAGTGTTAAAGATCATGCTGCATATGTAGTGTTTAAAACTAAAACCATCCCTCTTACTGGTAGACATTGTTCTACAGATTAAATCAATTTTTAATTTTTACTTATAAATTCATTCTACCATCATAAATCTAGTGAGCCTAGTTATTCAATCAGCTTGGTGGCTTTATAATAGCAGCCATTGTTGTACATCTAATGGTTTGTATCCAGATAATAGAAAAATTATAGTTAAAAAGAGATTACAGCATATAATAAGCTGTTTGTCCCTTCAGGTTTACTGGTGCCACTGGAACCAGCCTTTACCTAGACATTCCTGAAACCTTTTATATTTTCATTTTTCAAGTATGTATCTGACTCCCTTGTGAATGAGGCATTTGATTCAGATTCGGTAGCCTTTTTGCTGATTCATCCAGTAGATAAAATCTGTTGCTATTAACCCTCTTGAACCCTTCCATGAATTTGAAAACTTCTATTGAATCTCCTCTTAATATTCTCTGCTCTAGTTGGTTGAGTGAAACTCTTGTTCATATCTGTATCACTGTATCACTGGTTGCACCCTCTTCAATTATCAGAAATGGCCACAATATTCCAGCTGTAGTCCACATAATGTCCTACACAGATGTTGTTAACATACATAATTCAGTTTGTAACACAACTGAATAGTGGTGCAGTAATCATTTATGAGTTTGTGCCTTACAGGAAGCTGTACTATTCAGCCAGACTAAAATAGTATACATAATCCTTGTACCTGTATTTGATATTGCACTTTTCACATCTTTTAGATGTCTCAAAGTGCTTCATAGAACATACTGTAAAGTGAATTGACTGTATATTTGGGGAAGTAACCTGGCAGCCAATTGCACACAGCAGTGTCCGACAAACACTTGAGTGACCAAATTACAATTTTTTTACAGAATATTATCCTGAAAAAGTGATCCGCCAATCAACTAACAACCGAGTCCTGACTTACTGCTAGGTCAACAGAAGCGTGTAGAGTGAGGAAACTTACCCAACATTTCGCCTTGCTGTGAATCGAACTCAGGTCTCTCACTTGCGAGGTGAGAACTCTAACCACGGACCCACAGGGCTCCACTCTGAGCATTCATCTGGAGTTTCCTAAGATGGAGCAAAGGAAATCACGAGATCATGTCAGGTCTTGCTTTGCATGAAAAAAAACTGGTAGAAGGGTGGCAGTGATACAAGTTTGCTTGCATACAGATTGTAGCCTAAAGGACTCTGAGACACTGCCCGGCACGGAGGGGGCTATATAAATTGTTGTTGTAGCCCAAATCCATCTGTGTAGTAATGGGGAGAAATTATAGATTCAGTGTTTCCCAATTGGACTGATATTCTGTTCTCCCAGAGGCTGTCACTGCAGAGAACAACCTGTCCCTCAACTCCTCAGTCCTGAATATTGCTCAGGGAGTGAGGGCTTCAATGGTAAATAACAATGGAGCTCCAACTTTCAGGTTATTTGCAACCTACCTAGGCTCCAGCCCTCTGAACTAATGGCTTTGTGCATTGTATGAGTGGGTAAAAAAACAATGAGAAAATGCAAGCGGTTGAGTAAACATTTGCATCCAAAAGATAACAATGTCCACCTGAACAGGCAGACAGGACTTCATCTCAACATCTTATCCAGATAATACAACAGAATTTTCAGTTTCAAGATTGAATGCACATGTAAAGTTGATATAACTGAGTAATGCTGACATGAGAGCAATGCATTGATGGTTTGGGAGGATAGGATGGGGGGAGAGGATGGGTTGAAACAACACATATGATCAATCTTACCAGGTGAAAACAGAACTCACTGGATTTGCGCAGCATCTGAAAGAGAATATCTGTTGATGTTTCAGGTGCATCTGCACAGAGTAAGACTGGTTCTATTTCAGCTTTCCAGCAATTTGTCATTTTATTTTTCTGTCTCTACCTCTCAAGTGATTCTGAAAGTGCAGCGTTTAACCCACTAGGGTAGACACTTCACATTTCTGTTAAGAGTGCTGCTGTTCCAGACAAGTGACTACATGCTCCAAAATTAGTTTTAAAGATGTGTTTAATAACAGTAATAATTCAGCAGCCAAGTGACCATAAAGAAACATCAAGATCAGCCCTGCTGTAAAATTAGACTGTCACTAATGTCTAGCATTTGACCTTCCCACAAGGGCACCCAATAAAAATCTCCATGATCTTTCAGCATTTGGCTCATAGCCTGCCTGATCTCTCAATCCACTGTTTCTGCAAGAAGCATTGGAGTGTTATTAAAAATAATAAATCTCTGATGTTTTCCATGGAAACAGTTGAGTAAGAGGTCACACACATCTCAACATCTGTGCCCGATACTAAGAGGCAATGCAGAAAACGTCCGTGCAACGCTGTGAGTACAAACCCACAGACAGCGACAACAATTTGCACTTGTACAACATCCTCCAGGCCGGGTAACGTCACGGTGTGCTTAACACTGACTTCGAGTCGGTGGGGGGAGGTGGCCATCAGAACAGTCAAAGAGGAAGGTTTTCAGGCAGGACTTGAAAAGGGTGAGAGCAAGGCGCAGGGATTGAGGGAGAGTGTTCCAGAGTTTTGGGGCACCGTGGCTTAAACTGCCACAAATGAAGGGGAACTCTGCATTTTCAATTGGGGAGGGGAGAATACAACAACAACAATAATGATGATGATCCTTGTATTTGATATAGGGCCTTATCACGTTTTCAATACATCTCAAAATGCTTCACAGACTGAAATACTGCCTTGAAATACTTTCTACTGTAAAGCAAATTGACTGTATATTTTGTGGGAAAAACATAAAACACAGCATTTATAGGGCGCTCTTGAGGCAGGGAAGTGTCTCAGAGTGCTTGGTATAAATATTACACAAATATATTTTCCAGAAGTAAAGAAATAAATGTAGACCAGGCTCATATTATGTACATTTAAAGACATGAGCAATCACACCGTGTATTATACCGTTTGTCATCATATTGTTCATAATTACACCAATCACACTCACATTGTGCTTTTCACAATAAATAGATTATACAGCCCAGAAATAGGCCATTCAGTTCAACTAGGCCCTGCCAGTTTGTAGACTCCAATGAACCTCTACTCCGCTAATATTCACTTCCTCTATTCCTCTCATATCCCTCGATTCCTCTCCCTCCTTCAGCCCATCAATACCTCTCAAAGGAGAAAGAATTGAGGGTTATGAGAGGAATAGAAGAAGTGAATATTAGGAGAATAGAGGTTCATGGAGTCTACAAAGTGGCATGGCCTGGTTGTACTGGATGAAACCTTGGGCAAGTTTCCGTACTCCACACACCTAATAATAATCCCTCAACAAAAAAACAATAATAAATTGATCATTTCAATCCATGACTGTTTGTGGGACACTGCTGTGTGCAATTGACTGCCGCATTTCAGCCACATATATAGTCAATTCACTTTGCAGTATATTCTGTGAAGCGCTTTGACACATCTAGAAGACATGAAAAGCACTATATCAAATGCTAGGATTATTATTATCATCAATACATATCATTCTTGAAATTTCCTCATCTGACCTTGAAATTTCCACCTCCACCTTAAGTAGATAATTAGAATTGACATGGTCTACATGTGAAGAGCATTATATAAATGCAGGTTATTGGGTTATTGTATCATCCTCCATGAAAACATATTGTTTTTATTATAATAATAATCCTCACATTTGACATAATGCCTTATCATGTCGTCAAGACATCTTGAAGCGCTTCAAAGGATACACTATAAAGTGACTGTATATCAAAGTATTATTATATTTTGTGGGCGAAATGCAGAAGGCAATTGCTGCACAGTAGTGTCCCATGAATGGTTGTAGATTAAGTGACCAAATTATGTTAATTTATTTTAAAGGAATTATTACCCCTGGAAAAGCAATTCGCAAATGGACTAATATTGGGGTTCCTTCTTACTGTTGGTAAACAATAAGAAAACTTGCACAACATTTCGCCCTGCCAGGCATCGAACCCAGGTCTCTTGCTTGCCAGTTCTCTAACCACTGAGCTACAGAACTCCATGGTTCTATTCCGCCATTTCTGTGTGTTTTTATCCCTTAGCTGTGGCAAAGTACAGTATCAAGCAGAATACCTACCAGTTAATGTTGTACATTCTTAACTATATATATATATGTATATACACATACATATTAGGGTCCGTCGATATGGAAATTTTCCAATTTAGATATATCGATGGGCTCATATCAAGATATACCGAAATATCGATATTTTCGGGGTTTTCGTACTGCGCATGTGTGCACGGCGCTCACATTCGGGGTGCGCACGCATTCGGGACCTATCTCCTCAGGAGGTAAATATCTTTCTCTCTCTGTGTCTCTCACACTCATTTGCTTTAGCCTTTAGCTCATTTGATCTTGTCCTGCCTTCTTCTCAGTAAACTATCAAGTTGTTTCTTCAATCCTAGTGTCCTGGCCTCTATCATTTCTGGTAACTCATTCCAGTTATTGATTACCCTATGTTTAAATAAATACTTCTTGGTATATAACCTAAAAGTAACCATCAAGTCCATGAACTTGTTCTATCTAGCCTTACTGCCTTGGCAAATTTGATGGTATTGTTGTTAATTTTCTGAATCCCAGAAGCATTTCCTAGACCCTCTGTAATCTCTCTCTGAAATGGCCCCCTTTTCAAGGATGCTTATCTAATCATCCGAAAGATCATTCCTCCAACGCAGGTGATCATCTTTGTGGCTCACCTCTGAACTAACTCCAGACTTGGGAGATCCCTTTTGTTGCAGCCACCAGAATTCTACAGAATTGAAACCAGCTCAGCTCAAAAAAGACTCCGTTTACTTCTTTCCCTCCCTGCGCCCCACTCCCTACCCCCTACCCCCCACCACCCAGAGGGGAGCAACCAGCTGGTCATTTGACATCTGATAAGTGCAAGTTTCAGTCCTCACTAGGTGAATAACAGATATCTAGAACTCCCTGTGCTTCCTCGTAAGCAGCACAACTCATCATAATATGCTTGATAAATTCATAGATTTATAAACACAGTATATGGCCAACGCATATCTCATTGTATGCCTGCTGATTGAATGTGCCTGTTCAGAAGTGCTGATAAAAGGCAGTCATTAAGACACTTAATGAATTTGTGACATTGCTTTGACTAGGTTTGATTAAGTACACTCTGTGCATTTGATCGCATGTGCCTTGTCAGTAATGGTTAGGGGTAGTTTGCTGATCGAAAAGATCAAAAAGAAAAGTGAATCATTTGGCCTGTAAAAAGATAGTGTAAAAGGAAGCAGATCAAGTGATAGTTCAGTCTGTCTCTCTTTATTGTCTCACGTATCTGACAACTTAGATATTGGCTAAATGATAACTTGCCTGCATTCCCTTTTCATGAGAGAGCTGAGGAGCAAATTACCAGGCAGCATTGGGCAGTGTGAAGGGTATCTATCACTTGACATGCCCTTTGCCTGCACTGACTTAGCTGCTATAGGAGTAAATATTGTGACATGCACTGCAGGCATGAATGAAGCCGCAAGAAAAGTTAAAGTGAGCTAATTGGTCTCACCACATTAAAGGAGCTCATTGTGGGAGCGCAGCTGAGCACGGAAATACCTGTCAGTCATCTGGGCTGTTTCATCGGCTCTATTATATAAACTGGAGAAAGGCAGAGTGCAGGGAACGGCAGTAGAGAATGGAGCAGGATGTGGGTCCCTGATATCGCTACAACAGCTGCCTCTTAACAGAATTTTGTTTTTTTCACTTAAAGTTGATTGCAACAGGTCTCTCTCACAGAGAGAATGAGGGACAGGAACCTTTGTAGTGCTGTTGAGATGCAAAGAGGCCAATGCTAAGTTTGGTTTTTGAAGTATTCAAAGGTCTAAGGGCTTTACCACATGTACATGATCAGAAATAATCACTAACAATCCAGCCAGTCCAGCCTCCCCTTTATGTCTGTGTGTTACTTACCCCTGGCTATGATGATGCACCATTTATTTGCTTATCCCTCAACAGCACGTAAGAATCTCCAGTGTGAGCGTTTCTGCTATATCTGACATGGTCCACATGGTGTTGATAGTAGTACTGAGCATATGATGGCACTCCACACTATAATGGTACCATTGTGCACAACACTGTGAGGATCGCACATCGCTGGATTGCTTCTGAGCTTGTTCAACAAATAGCTTGGCATCTCAACCTTTCATGACCAGACTAACCAACTGGTGTAGGACTTAAACCATCCAGACCAGAAGGCTGTAGTTTCAATCCCTGGTCTGTAGTAAGATAGTACATTTCACCCAGGGAAGCGGTTTAGTTACAATTGGCTAAACAGGGCACCTATTGCCTAACAGAAGAGCATCTACTTTTGATCACTGTCCATATTGCCTACTACAAGGTATGGGATGTTGGTTAAGAATAGGATTGGGCTATTATGCCTTGATGCAATCTGAAGTTCAATTGCCTGGTAAATACATACACAAAGAGTAGTTACGCAGGCAATTGCAATATGACTCACATGTCTGTTCCCAGCAAATGCAATTGACTGCTGCGTTTTTCCCATAAAATATACAGTCAATTCACTTTACCATATATTCTATAAAGTATTTTGAGACGTTTTATAAATATGCTAAGGTGCTGTAATAATAATCCTTGCATTTGGTATATCAAATTCTATATTCTTATTAATTATTATTAATTCCATAATATAATCAGGCTTGATACTTATAAAGAACAAAATAGCCATGTCATTTACATTGCTGCAGGTAAATCATAAGATTATGAGTCTGGGAACAGAGAATAAACACTGAATGGTAGATGTTCCCAGGACCTGGAGATTCATCAATACCTTTGAAACTTTGTGTGTGACCCAGATGAATGTTTGAGATGAAAATATCAAGCAGGATTTTAAGAAGCAGAGAGGATGTTGTACATGATTTGTTTCTGCTTGGAGAACAATTGGATTAGATGCAATAAAGTACAATTAAATTAACAATAAAAATAGTAATAATCCTTGCATTTGACATAGTGCTTTTCATATCTTCTGGATGTCTCAAAGCGCTTCATAAAATGAAGTGAATTGACACTATATTTTGTGGGCGAAACACAGCAGCTAATTGCACACAGCAGTGACCCACAAATAGTCATGGATTGAAATTACCTTTTTTTTGAGGGATTGTTATCAGGTGTGTGGAGTAAGGAAACTTGTGCAAGGTTCTGCCCCCTGCCTGGCCTCGAACCCCAATCTCTTGCTTGCAAGGCGATTGCTCTAACTGAGCTACATGAATCCACAATCCATGGGATTCGTATCCAAACTCTGCAGAAGATTTTAGGAACAACAAGAAGAATAAAACCGACACTGTTTTATGTTGACGGACTCACCAAATTGATAGCCTGAAAATATATGATGTAACTGTGGAATATATATTTCTCTAAAAAGGATATATTCTTGTGCTTGATGAAACAATATTGATCTGGTCAGGTGAATTAAATCAATAAATTGTTCTGTCCCTCAGCCAGTCCATCAACTCACTCATCAAATTTAGTGCGACTAGTTATTGCATTTGAGCTATGCTAAAACACTAGCTTGAGGGTCCTTCTTTTATGTTCCTGCAGATGTACCTCCAATGAAACCTTGCTATCAATGTCTCATGGCTTTACCCCACACCTCTACAATTTTCTGCATCCCTATTCCGTTGACCACTCCCCCTGCTCTGCCACCAACTCTGGCCTGATTTATGGCGTTCTCCAACAAGAAAAGCGATATACAAATGTAATTTGGTTTTGTACTGTATTTTTAAAATTATAACCCACCATTGGCAGCCATGTTTGCAGCCATTTTTTAATATAAACTTGTCCCTTGGAACTCACTTTCCATATCTCTTCACCTCATCTCCCCTTTTAGCTTTCCAAACCTTCCCCAAGACAGATTGACTGGACTTTTGACCACAGCTTTGGCCATTTGCCCAATATCACCCTATCTCCCTCCTATCTGAAGGTCTCATTCTATCTTCAAAGGGACATATTTGCTGTTTAATAAGTGCTGTACACGTTTAAATTGTTGTATCCCCCGCCTGGTCTGACTAATCAAGCAGTCAATGAGAGAAATGTGTCCCTTTAATTGCATTGAGAAAGTCACTGAGTATATTTACAAATGTAGGACTTGAAATAACTCATTCAGCTTTTGCCTAAAGCGCCTCGGGACGTCCTCCTGACGTGAAAGGCGCTATAAAAATGTAATTTTGTAATTTTGTATCTTATAAAATTCCTTTGGTTTTGAAAATTTATGACATTAATAATAAATAATGTCTTTCTTTCCTGCTTATGCAATTGTCTGTCTTCTCTGCAAAATATTCATTGTGTTATATGTCATATATATATATACTGTAGGTCACAGAGGCTGAACTTTGATTCATTCGCGAAATGGAATTTTGCTCTTCAGAGAAAACTGCAAATGATTTTTATTAGGAAATTTTGAATTCTTTCTTTGCCATTCAGTTTATTTGTATAAGTGTTTGTGGGTGATTGTGCATACCTGTGTATGTCTGTCAATGCTATGTGTTTGTGTGTGACTTTGTGTTCTTGTATGTGTTTACGTGTGTGTATGTGTTAGCTGATTGTGTGTGTCTCACTATTTGCCATAATGAGTTTGTGTGAGTGTGTACCTCTGTATGTGTGTATTCATGTTATGTTATCTTGAAGTACATATGAGTGAGACAAATGATACTCAAAGAACATGAAGCTAATAAGGTTTTTTCATAATGCAATTAGCTTTGTATGTTACCCACAGCTGAAAAGATTCTATATATTTTCTCAAACTAAAGCCAATGCAAGGAGGCTGCTATTAGTTACACAAGACCACCTGCTATTCTGAAATAAAATTGTAAGTAAAATATTTTTGAAACTTGCAGCATAAGTACATTGGAGGAGCTCTCTACAGCTTGGTGTTATTGAGGTCCTGTCACTCAGATTCTCCTGTTTAACAAAGGTTAGAGGTCAGGCACATCTCTGCTGAAACGCTCCCGTGGATCATGTTGCTTAGCGTATGCTGCCTATTTTAATGTTGTCACCTGTCAACATATTGAAGTTCCCTTAGATTTGCATTAGAGGTAATAACCCGAATGTGTTTTCTTTCCTCTTCTATCCCCTGCAAACCCCAGTTCATTTGAGCTAGAACGTAGGAAGTAACACAGGTGAATATCAAGGCTGGACTACGGAAATTTTCTCCTCGTCGGCCTCCCCAGCTCCTCCATTCACAGGCTGCAGGTCATCCAAAACTCTGCAGCCCGTGTATTATCCCGCACCCGCCTCCGCGACCATATAACCCCCACCCTCGCCCGTCTCCACTGGCTCCCCATCCTCCAGAGGATCGAGTTCAAGATCCTCGTCCTCACCTTCAAGGCCTTACATGGCCTTGCCCCGCCCTATTTAACCAATTTACTCTCCCCCTACAAGACCACCCGGACCCTCCGTTCAGCAGGACTTGGCCTGCTCCAAGCCCCCCGCCCGAACCGCCCCACCATCGGAGGCCGGGCCTTCAGTTTCTCCGCTCCCACCCTGTGGAATTCCATCCCCCAATCCCTCCATCTCGTTTCTTCCCTTTCCTCTTTCAAGGCTGGTTTGAAGACTTTCCTCTTCGACCGTGCCTTTTGTTCCACCCAGAATTTTTCGACCTCCCCTACGTGTTTCACCCCTCCCCGTACACTCCCTTCCCAGCTCGGGTCACACGCCTCCTGTGCAGCGCCTTGGGACGTCCTCCCGACGTGAAAGGTGCTTTATAAGTGTAATTTGTTGTTGTTGTTGTTGGATATCATTCAATGGTTAAATGTTAAGTTTACATACAACCTTGATTAGACTCCATTTGCAAAATTGTATACAGTTGTGGTCACCATAGCACAATACAAATATTACAGAGATTTACAAGGTTGGTCGGGTTTAGAGGTTTACTCGACCCTACCTAACTGTACAGCGCCTTGGGACATCCTCTCGACGTGAAAAGGCGCTATACAAATGTAAGTTTGGATTGATTGATTGCTTGATTGAGGGGTTTAATATAATAATAATGGTAATCCCTGCATTTGATATAGTGCCTTGTCACCTCACTGAGGCGTTTCAAATCACTTTACAGAAAATATTTTACAGTCGGTTGACTGTATTTTACGAGCGACATACAGTAGCCAATTGCACACCCAATGAACAGTTGTGGACTGAGTTTACACTTTTTTTTTGAGGGAGTATATAAGATTTCAATGGGATTGTACAGACAGATCAATACATTTGGGAACATCCAGACAGCAGAACAAGAGTGTTGCAAGGGGCAATTTCAGAATGATCAAAAATAATAATTTCTTTAACCAGAGGTAAATTAACACACGCCAGACATAGCACTTTTCACATCTTACAGATGTCTCAAAGCACTCCACTGTAAAGTGAATTGACTGTATATATGTGGGCGAAACGTGGCAGCTAATTACGTACAGTAGTGTCCCACAAACAGTCGAGGATTGAAATGACCAATTTATTATTATTTTTTATGGATTATTATCAGGCATGTGGAGTAAGGAAGCTTACCCAAGGTTTCACTGTACCGGGAATTGAACCCAGGTCTCTCTCTTGCAAGGCGAGTGCTCTAACCACTAAGCTACATGATTCCAGGATATGATTAGCTGGAGGTGAGGGGGGTATATCTGGAAGGCTGAGATCAAATTGACCGATCGCTACATCTAAACTTCTGTTATAAAGATTACTTTTTATCTCAGTCCTAACCATATTATCCTAAGATGCTGAATGTATGATTCCTTTTGCAGCCTTAATACTGATGGTTCCATGTGACTAGCAAAGCTTGCAACAGTTTGAGGTGATCTACCTTGAGAACAGTGCCACCATATCCTCCATTACAATAGTAAAGCATTAAATGACAAGCAACTGATCTGTGAGAGAGAAATTTCAGACTTCTGATAGTAGTGGAGCTCCTGTAGCTCAGTGGTTAGACCACTCGCCTTACAAGCATGAAACCTGTGTTCGAATCCAGGCAGATCAGGGCGAAACCTTGGGGAAGTTTCCTTACTCCACATGCCTAATAATAATCCGTCCAAAAAGAAAACCACAACAATAAAAATTGGTCATTTCAATCCACGACTGTTTGTGGGGACACTGCTGTGCGCAATTGGCTGCTGCATTTCGCACGCACACACAGCAAGTTGACGGTTCAAGTCAGAAGCAGAAAGCAGTGTCGGCAACAACAACAAATTGCATTTGTATAGCACCTTTCATCTCAGGAGGATGTCCCAAGGCACTGGAAACAACCCAATGACCAGGAAGTGGGACAAGGGGCCAATTATTTTATAACACGGTGTCTAATTGTTTGGATCTGAGTCACACGCTTACCCTGCACCAATAGACTATTTCCACTTGTCAGCAAAAAAGTAATGAGAAGATACGATTCAAAAATAATAATCTCAAGGTATTACAGGGGTGGTTGAAAAACATGTATTTGTACAAAAATTGTTTGGAATATGGATTGTCCTACACAGCAAGTTCGTAAAGCAGATTCCATATATGAATTTAAAGGGCAATAGATGTTCAAAAAGAGGAATATTGAAGAGTATGATGGTGAACAGAAGACTGGTTAACAGTAAGTAGATGTGTGTGATTAACAGTTTGTGTGGTGGATGTGTGTGACCATTAACAGTGATTTGCAGTTGATGTATGACTAACAGTTTGGGCGCTGGATGTGTGTAAGTGTTTAAGCGCTCTGAGACGCCGTCTGGAGTGGAGGGCACTATATAAATCAAAGTTGCTGTTGTTGTCACATGTTTGATTGTAGCAGTTTGTGTGCTTGATGTGCACATGACTGTTGGGTAACGGCATTCATTTGTACTTAGAGACGCGAATGGGTTGTGGTGTAAGGAAGATGCTTCAATATCATATGACTGATGGCCAGATGGCGGGTAATTCATGACTTTCCTGCCTCACTGAAGGGGTTAATTGGATGACAAGTTAGTTTAAGCTGAGGCATTGTTGACACTCACTCCTCTTCCATTGACAAGCTTTCTTTTTCTCTGCCATAGGAAACTAGATCCTATCCCTCAGGAAGATCCCCACAGATCAGGTTTATCCACTGAAACTCAAGGGCATCAACCATCTGCCTCACAGAGCTGAAGGCATCCCTCTGTGGAAACTATGTCAACTTTGGTGTTTTCGAGCTGTACTTGGACAATGCATTACAGACCTTTCTAAAAATGCTGTTCACAGTAAAGGTCTCACAGTGACCTGTTGGTAAGTGGCTCTGTATCCTAATGCTCTTTCTCTAGCATCAGAGATATTACGATGTAAAATAGTGTACTGTTTTATTTTTACAGATAAATGGTTGTGAGTGTCAGTTGGTCATATTTCTGATATCTGACCGACCAGAATTTGTGCCTTTCTGGCTGGTGCGTCACACACTGAAGCTTTCAGTCTTTGTAGTCCTCGTTTTCAATCTGTGGTGTCCTGCACATGAGGGCTTATTATCTCTGGATAAACAATTAATCAGTTGGAGAATTTTAAGTATAATTATGTGTCTTAATTTGTATTGTTTAGGGGCAGCGTCATTGTAATCATGGACCTTCATTTTTTAAAAATATTTATTTTTCAATTTCCAATTGCAATAAAAAATCGAACACAACAAAAGTTGAATGGGAAACCAGAATCTTATAAGGTCAACAGATAATGGATATTGATTATATTTAAAAAGCGTAAAATAGAGCAACAACAAAATTACATTGATAGAGTGCCTTCCACGTCGCTGATACTATAAATATTAATATTAAATAAATATTAAATAAATACTATAAATATATTTTATGCTATTCTTAAAGGAGGGAAGAGAAATGTCAAGGGGTAGAAACAAGCTGCAAGACTCAAAGTCACATTGATAGTGTTCAGTGTTGGGACAAAAGAAAAGAGTTGCTAAAATACTTGCTATACCTAATGGATGGAGGTACGGCAGGGAACTTACCTCAAGCAGGTGTGAGGACAGGAGTTCATGTACTCCACATCAATCAAGAGTCCAAAAGTCACCTATTTGGCAAACCGATTCTACTGCAGGAGCACTTTAAGACTCATTGGAAAAATCTTCAACCACCATCAGCTCCCAAGTGCAAAACTGTAAAAAGAGAGTCCTGGAGAATTTTTTCTGAGCAAACCAGAGACAATGTGCTAAATGGGTCAAACATATCTCTGAGCTACAAAATAAACTTTTTTTTTAAAAAAGTACTCTTTCAACAATTCAAAAATACTCCTTACGTTTTATGTAGCAACCTTCATGTCAGGAGGTCATCTCAAAGCAGAAATTACTGCAAAATGGACTGACTATGTATTCCGTGGGCGAATGCAGCCGCCAATTTTGCATATAGCAATGTCCCACATATAGCCATGGAGTGAATGGTCTCATTTTACCCTCTCATCCGAATCACACCTCCATAGTACTGCAAAGGAGTGTCAGCGTAGATTATATGGATTTTAATTCTCAATGTGGGGCTTGAACTCACAACCTTTTGGTAGGAGTGCTACCAACTGAACCAGGCCAACGCTTTGACACATCAAACAATTATTTAGTAGCTCAACAATATGTACAACAACAACAGAATGATACGACATCCCAAGGGGCTGAACAGTCAGGGGTTGGGACCCAAGCATGGGGGAGGGGCAGGGTAAGCGGGATGGGAGCAGGAGAGGTGGGAAGGCAGCAGAAGACATGATGGAAATGTCTTGAGACCAGCCTTGAAGGAGGCAAGGGAGGAAGTGAAGCAAAGGGACCGTAGGATGTTCCATGTTTAGCGGCAGAGAGGCTGAAATCCCGACCACCGCTGGTAGGGTTGGTCGGGCGGGGGACATGAAGACCGGAGCCCGCTGAATGGAGGCTACTGTACCAGGAAAACCCAAGTTCAATGCTCAGCTTATGCCAATCTCAGCTAGGACAGAAGTGTGTATTCCAATTGGCGTGAGTGGGTTTCAGGAAAGCAAAATCAATCACAGTTCCAGCTCCTGATCATTGTCCATAGTTATCCGAAGATAATAATAATCTTTGCATTTGATATAGCACTTTTTATGTCTGCTAGATGTCTCAAAGTGCGTCACGGAATATATTGTAAAGTGAATTGACTGTAAATAAGTGGACTGAACATGGCAGCCAATTGCGCACAGCAGTTTCCCCATTGAATGACCAATTTATTGAAGAACTATTATCAGGCCTGTGGAGTAAGGAAACTTGCACGAGGTTTTGCCCTGCCTGGAATCGAACCCAGGTCTCTCGCTTGTAAAGTGAGTGCTCTAACCACGGAGCTATAGGATAATCACAATGAGTGTCCTGCCCCTCGCTCCCACTCTGTGCCATCTCTAAACCCCTACAGCCTCCATGCCTGTGGGCTGACCACATCCCACCAACCGTTACCTCACATCTCAGCATGTGCATTTTGGCTGCCACCCTCAACCCGAGCTGCCCTTCCCTTAAAATGCCCCCAGCCCTGCACCTCTCCTGCTCTGCCCTCTCTCTCCATCCTAAGTAAGATAAGTACTATCCCTCCCTGCTGGATGATCCAAATATGTGTGTAAATGTGAACATAGGGTAAGGATAGGATCGGTTGCAATGCCCTACCAACACTCGTTGTCAAGAATGCCAGTTAGATGAGTTGCCACACTAGTGGAAATTGAATAAAAGGTCTATCTGCTTCTTGAGCATTCCAATCGAGATTGGAGGAGATAGGCCAAAAACGTCAATGGTTGTAAGATAAAGAGCAGCAGAGCTGTGAATGGAGATATGGAACTATGGATTACCCATCTAAACACTGGGATGACATGATTTCATGACTTGGGCATTACACTGTGAGTGGAGAGAAGGTGAATAACAAAACCATTGAAATTTACAGCACAGAAGGAGATTATTCAACATAGTATTGGCACTTCTGACATGAAAGGTGCTATACAAATGTAATTTGTTATTGTTACATAGCATTAAAAGTTTATTCTATTAACTGCTTTCAAAAAAAATTCCTGACATAAAAGTCACTATACCAAATGTAAGGATTATTGCTATTACCTATCACGTAGGGAGAATGTCTCAAAGTGTTTTGCGAAGATGGAATGGCAGCCCATATTGGGAGAGTGCTTGGAGCTGGAAGATGGGGATAGGGGACAGTTGCAGTCAAAGAGAGACACAGGTTTTGAAAGCAGAGAAGGAGGGAGTGAAAAAGTGGAGAGATTTCAGGAAAGAGTTCTAGAGGGTGGGACAAAGCGATAGACACCTCAAATATTCTTCCCAACTTGTACTTAATATCTTTCTCGATTAGGTAAGCAGTAGGGAACTCACAATGTAGAGACAAATGGAAATTCCCATGCATATAATAATAAAAACAACAATAATCCTTGCATTTGATATAGTGCTTTTCACATCTTCTAGATGTCTCAAAGCTCTTCACAGAATATACTGTAAAGTGAATTGACTGTATATTTGTTGGTGGAACACTGCAGCCAATTACACACAGCAGTGTCCCACAAACAGTCGTGGACTGAAGTGACCAATTTATTATTGTTTTTTCTTGAGGGATTATTATTAGATGTGTGGTGTAAGGAAACTTCCCAGGGTTTTGACCTGTTGGGAAACAAACCCAGGTCTCTCGCTTGCAAGCGCTCTAATCACAAAGCTACAGGACTCCGAATGTGAAACTCTCAGTTCAGTTGGACGCTTAGCATAATGATGGGTTTCTATGGTGAATGACACCTGGCTGGCTAAAATTCTGAGCTAAATTGATAGATGTAGAGTTCAATTATCAGCATTGGAATTTAAGAGCTTATTGTTGTAGGAAATTCACAAAATGATGGCAGGGAATCAGAGGACGAACCATCAACTGCATCACACAGAGGGGGATTTCAGTGCAATGTAAACAACATGACATTAGTAGGTGACTGCACAATAGGATCTTGTTAAGAAATTAAGTAAACAGCAGCTCCCCATAATCCAGAGAAGAAAGATATGTAAAGATGGGTCAGAGATGGGGAGGGGAAAATAATTCTAAATTAAAATATTTAACAAAAACTAATTATAGTAACATTGACTGCATGAAACAAAATATAATAGGGGTAATTAATAACATTGGTGAAACATGCCTTTCTGGATAAGGTTTAGGTAGTTAAATTGACCTAAAGCTCTGGCATACATTATTCATCATTTTTCCACAAACCTTTTAGATTGTGATTAATTAATAAAAGGCTAAATGACTGTAGCTGGAAAGATTTGGATATTAGTGCTTGGCCCCAATGGAAACCACTTTTCTCAGTTAATTGGGTTTTATGTTGCTTTTGAGAACATATTTTGCACAGATATGTTTAAATAAATCCACGGACCTTGATTGTTCATCGGAAAAAAAACTTAAATCCACAGTGAATAATTAACATCCGGATGCACTGGAAACACATTCAGCACATTGAGAGAAGCAGAATTAGGAAGTGTTTTGGAGTCCTGCACTGAGACCACGAATGATCTTGATGGATGGGACCAGTATGAAAGGCAGGCAGTAATAACCTCTTGCCTCCAGCATCACTTTGGGTGAATAATCAGGCAACATGGCGGTGGGATTGGAGAGAAGGGTTAGAGATCTCTAAACAGTACAGATCTCATTGAATTCTAACAGACATAACATTCACTGAAATTAATGAATGGCAGCACAATTCTCCTGATGTACCTGGAATGTTATCTTAATCAATTAAACAGTGAAAGGGTAACGTATTACTGGCATCTACAACTTAATACATTAAAGGTAATTTGTCTTAATTATAGAAATACTGTATTATAGCCTCAAGTGCCTTGAAGGCCACATTTACAACTGATGATAAATTTTATAAGGTGCTTTATTTCATTATAGAAACAACTTTTGAATATATCCTACTTTCTATTTCTCCTTAATATTCATTTTAATTTCATGGAAGGTAGTTTTAAAAGACTTTTGAGAATAGCCATGTATGGTTTAAGGAGTGATGATATCATCTCTTCAATAGACTTAATAAAGAAATACTCTGTGGTGTATTCCTCCAGTTTCCACTTTGTATTGTTAATGAAGCTAATTTATTTTTACTTACAAGAACAAGGACTCCTCTACAATATAACTGGTTTTAACTGGTTTATGGCATAATTAACTGGGTTGGTTCCTTGTCATCTTATCAGCCATGAAAGCCACTGATTGAAAACATTGTAAAAGAGGTGATACAGAATGTGAGCTATATATAAACATATATAGATATATATATATCAAATAGATATACCGTTTTTAAAATGTCATGAAGATATTATATAGCTCAGTAAATTCACTGTGCTGACTTGGGAGCTGGTCTCGAATGTCTCATGTTTCATACCAAATCTGTGTTGACTGATCTTGACTGGTGACAGAGGCGTAAACACAGCAATTGGTAACACAGAGACAATAATAATAATCTGTCCATTTGATATAACGCCTTATCAGGCCTTCAAGGTGTCTCAAAGTGCTTCACAGAATATACTCATATACTGTATATGTTATATATCACAGTTAAATATACTTCACTGTATATTTTGTGGGTGAAACACGGCAGCCGATCGCACATGGCAGTGTCCAATGAACATTCGTGGATTGAGTGATCAAGCTTTATGTATGTATGTATGTATGAATGTATGTATGTATTTATTTATCCTATTATCCCCGGAAAAGCAATCTGCCAATCGACTAACAACAGGTTCCTAGGTAAACAGAGGATAGCGGAGTAAGGAAACTTGTCTGATGTTGTCAGGAATCGAACCCAGTAGTCTCACTTGCCAGGCGAGTGCTCCAACCACTAAACCACAGGACTCCACAATGAGTCAGAGTTCTGATCAGATCTTTATGAACACCAACAACAACAAGTTGCATTTATATTGTATAGCACACTTCATCCCAGACGGAGTGTCAGAGCTCATAAAACAATCCACAATCAACTCTCAGAAGTGAGAGCTACAACTGAGCCAGGCAATGTACCCATTTACATCCTAATTTAATCTCCATTAGTTCTCTATTGGGTGTATTCTTAACACCCCCTATCACAACAAGCAATAGAATTGTGCAGATGCACGGGGTTGCTAGGTTACTTGGGACATGTACTTTGTGAGCATGTGCAGAAGTGGATTTGTTTTTAACAGGTAGCACCAAAATAGGTGTTTTTTTGTACTAGGTTAGAAACAGATAGAATTGACAGAGATTAAACGAGAAACAGCCTTGGTTCAGAGTGAGAAATAATTTTCTCTAGCTGAGGAAGAGAGCAGATAGATTACTCTCAAACAGGTTTGGGAAATTGAATAGAATGTTTTCTACTTTGCCTTTATTGAAGGCAGAAGTTGTTACTGCATATCCGATGGTCTCTAAACTTTGGCTGATAGGTGCATCAAAAGAAGTGCTCTGAGATGCCATCCAGCATGGAGGGTGCTATATAAATCGAAGTTGTTGTTGCTTTTTAATGTTTCTCCTGGAACATTGTATTTATTTGTACTGTTATACATAGTACTATCGCAGCAAATTCAGGTGTGTGTGGGTCACCTAATTCAATGGCTATATAATTTGTTGGAAGATTCCTTCTATAAATGTATCTCCAAATCTAATCGTCTCATTTATTTTGTTGACGGGAAACTGTCTAGTTTGTTTCTAAAACCTTTCTTACTCCTACCTCTGTGACCCACTTGAAATTCTTACAATGCAATTCTGCGGAAATTCACAGCAAATAGCTTAAATGGGGGAAGAAATCAGAGATGCAGTCCTAAATTACACTAAGCTACTTTCCCTCAAGTACTTTCACTCTCTGAATAAAATGTTATTGCCCAGAACCTTATGGTTGTTTAAGGACATGGTAATATGCCAAGAAATAATGAATATATATGGAACAGGAAATGGTTTGATGTTCACTGGAAATTGAACTTTGACCCATTGGTGAGATGTACCTGTACTGGAAATATTGACGTGTGGACAAAACATATTGTATCCATTTCTCTTACTCACTTTGAATATAAGATGTTTTAAAACGTTGAGCTGTCTGTACACCCATTATAATGGTTTGGTCTTTGTATTCTTCTCTACAAGTGGCTAAATCATACCTAGCCCATGGCAGCTTCTCCAGTGTTTATATGATGGGGTCTTCATTAATTTTCAAATGTGTGCAATTTTATCAAAAGAACATTAATTGACAGGTACTGAATGGCCACTCGGAAAACATTGTTCTTAATAGATGCCCTCATGCACAGCCTTCTCTACCAGTATGTTTCTGTGCATTCCCTTCCAATGTGTATATTTGGCTTCTTAGAGCTAAGCCATTGAACAAGAGCCTGCATGACACTTTATCTCGCCATCTCACCTGAACCCTGCATTAGTTTGGTTTTGAGTAATTGATTGTTGGCTGTTGATGATAGTTTCTACACTCTTCATGTGTTTATCAGCAATCGTGGATCAATTATTATACAGCATGAGAATTCCCACCACACCTTATTTGCACGAAGGGTTAAAACAACATAATGAAAGACAGTTTAGGTGGAATGAACAATAAGATTGATCGTAATAAGCAAATACTAGAAGCATCTCTGACCAATTCATTGGCTGTTAATATTATAATGATAATAATAATCCTTGCATTTGATATAGCGCTTTTCACATCTTATCGACGTCCCAAAGCGCTTCACAGAATATACTGTAAAGTAAATTGACTATATATTTGTGGGTGAAACGTGGCAGCCAATTGCGCACAGCAGTGACCCATAAACAGGCGTGGATTCAAAATGACAAATTCTTGTTATTGTGGGGTTTTTTTTAGGGATTATTATTACGCATGTGGAGTAATGAAACTTGCCCAAGATTTGCCTGGATTCGAACACAGGTCTCACGCTAGTAAGGCGAGTGCTCTAACCACTGAGCCTCATTATATCAGTTCTAGCTTTTTAAACGTAGGTATTTAAAATATCATGATAAAGAGGAAAAGCATCTGTTTTACTTCACAATTATTCTTTCACTGTTTAACTTTTGAAACTGATGGAAAGACCTCTTTGCTGATCTAATCGCCAAATAGCATTTAGTCCAGCAAAGTCTCCCTCGTCTCGCCCTGGCCCGTATGCCCTGTTACCCTTCAGTGCAAACATGATAACAATCAGAATTCTCTTTTGGATTTCTGGTGAGCTTTCAGACTGCCACAAAAAGAATGCTCCAACAATTCTCAACTGGAATTAGTGAATCATATTGGCATCTGCCTGTTAATGGGACATTGCTGTACACAGCTCGCTTCCCCGCATTCCCCACAAAATACACACTGTACCCGCACTTTACGGAAATTCCTGTGAAGCGATTTGAGACGCCTCGATGATATGATAAGCACTATATCAACTGCAAGGATTACTATTATTATCTAATAGAACAATGTTGGAAGCCCTGGAAGCAGTTTCATTCTCTTTCTGTCTGTTACAGAGGACAGGCAAGTAACAGAGAAACACTATATTCCTCTCAGCTTGCAAATATTTCAAATCTTAAATATCATATCAAATAATCTCCTTGTCCATATTATAATTATCTCCAAATTTACCTGTACATACAAGAGTTTACTTTTCAGGGGGTAATTATTTTCCTGGCTTGACATACTAAACTTCCAAGCTTAGTTTTGTCAGAGCCTTGCTATCATGTTTGATGCAGAACAAATAGTACTTCAGTGAAGAGTGTGTGATTTCTCTGGGATTTTCCTATGTAGCTAACATTTTAAAATATTTTGTGTTTGCTCCATTAAATACTGTCAGGGTGAGGCAGCGATGCGATTAGCAGGCATGTATACTGCTATACATTCTCTGATTATTCTAGATAAGACTGCAATGCGAAGATCATTCCAATTAAGACACATTGCAAGGATCCGATGTCAGTAAACCATCTTAATGTACGAATAGTGTTGATTTAACTCTATTTACAATCACGTTCATTCCGATCCATTTGGTTGGAATATGCAGGTTCCCATATTGCAGTGTCCAACAGGATGTTTTCCTCTATGGTTGGTTTGTTGGCACAATGGGTGAGTGAAAATGGTTTAACCCTTTGAGAGTACGTTGAGCTTTCCAAATAATATAGCACATGCCATTCCTGTGAATATTTCTATTCCACTTATTTCATGAATGTAAAGGGGACTGAGTACCAGCCAATACTAATGCAATTCCCATCACTAAGGGACACAACTCCATTCACTATTCACATCTGTACACAACAAAAATTCGAAGCAACAAAATGTTGATCCCAAGTAATAATATTCCTTACATTTATTGCTTTAAAGGTCAGGATAACATCTTAGGACAAAGGATTTTCTGTAAAGTGTAGTGACTGAGTGTACGGCAGAACCATCTGTAATTAGGATAATTGATCACAAGGTAGATATAATGTAGGAACTCCTTCAACCAACATTCTCTCGTACACACACGTGTGTCTTCCCAACACAGGATCAAGCTGTCTCTTAAATGGATGTGGGGAGGTGGTCTGACATTTAATCTGATATCAACACCCTTCCTAATACTACATTCTGGCTGTTGATTATCCTCTGTGTAAAGAAATCCTTCCCAAAGTCTGTTCTAAATTTCCCCTTGAATCCTGTGTGACCAGCTGCCTTGGCTTACTTCTGGCAGAAGCCACAATACAGGCTCAAATTGTACAAATGATGTGACTTGGGTGGAGGCAGAGAGAAAACATTTGGAATGTCATCCTCATGCATGGGAAGTTAACCCCATATCTGTGGATGATGTCAGCGAGAAGCCGCACATAAATATTGAAGAGGAGAGAGCCAAGGCCTGAGCCCTGAAGTATGTTGCACAGGAAGTATGTTGTCTTGTTCGATCCTCAACTGTCTTTCCTCCCCACATCCA
This sequence comes from Hydrolagus colliei, assembly GCA_035084275.1. Taxonomy (NCBI): domain Eukaryota; kingdom Metazoa; phylum Chordata; class Chondrichthyes; order Chimaeriformes; family Chimaeridae; genus Hydrolagus; species Hydrolagus colliei. Next base: position 12,566,341 of record CM068752.1, read on the forward strand.
AGCAATGACCCGCTCTGACTTCCATCACCTCCGCAATATTGTCCGACTAGACCATTGCCTCACCCTTCGCTGAAACCCTCATTCACACCTTCATCACATACCGGCTCAACTATGCCAATGCCCTACTTGTCGGCCTTCCCAATTCCTCCCTCCATAGTTTGCAGATAATCCAGAATTCTGTGGCCCATGCCCTCTATCGCGGCAAGCTACCTGACCTCATCTTCCCCCATCCTCGCCCAACTCCATTGGCTCCCCATCAACCAGAGGATCCAATTCAAGATCACATTCAAAGCTCTCTGTGGCCTTGCCCCATTCTACTTCTGCAACCTACTAACTACCAACCTGCTCGCCCCCTCCGCTCAGCAGGCTCCGGCCTGCTCCACATCTCCCGACCTACCCCCTCCCCCCACCATTGGCGGGTGAGACTTCTGCCATTCTGCCAGCAACCTCTGGAGCTCCAACCCACAGTCCCTCTGCCTCGCCCCCTCCCTAGCCTCAAGACGCTCCTCTTCAATGGTCCCATTGGTCACCCCAAATCCCCTCTTTCCCTCCACTCTCCTTATCCCCAACCCCAGCTCGGGTCTGAAACAATGACTGTCCAGCACCTTTGGGATGTCCTGCTGACATGAAAGGAGCAATGCAAGTGTAATTTTGTTGTTGTTGTCTGTATATATTAGAGCATATTCCTAATCCCAACTGATAATTTGGTTATTATAATTTGGTAATTATTGATCATTTGGACAGCCATTTCCGCGTCTGTTTGAGGGACACTGCTATGTACAATTTGGCTGCCACGTTTCACCCATAAGCATACAGTCGGCTTTCCTGCTCTCCTTCCCCCTGCCCCGATCCCTCCCCTTGCCATCTTTCCCACCTGTTTCCCCTAATCCCACTTCCATGACTGTTTGTGGGACACTGCTGTGCGCAATTTGGCTGCCGCCTTTCACCCACAAATATACAGTGAATTTTCTTCATCCTGCCCCGACCCCTGTCCCCCTGCTCTTGTCCCTACCTAACTGTACAGCGCCTTGGGACGTCCTCTCGACGTGAAAGGCGCTATATAAATGTAAGTTTTGGTTGATTGATTGATTGATTTTGATAATACTGTGGGTATTCTCTTGAGGTTAAACAACATTTTTAGTCATCTGTAGTTCATCACCAGAATACCAGCACCCAGTGATCCAAATCCCTAATTGTCCAGTGCCTCAGGATGTCCTCCCAACGTGAAAGCCTCAACACAAATGTAATTATTTAGTGGTGGGGGGGTGGGTCCCTGAACTCTCTTTATTTACGCCGAGCATTGAACATCGGTTCCTTAAAAGATAAAAGGTTAAAATCAAGATAAAACCAAGTGATTCTTCTGTGGGCAGAAGATCATGTTACATAGTAACCACACAACTGTTACTTGTAACTCTGGGAAAAAAATGAAGAAATCACCGAAGATTGTTCACAAGAGAGGGATCACGTTTCAGAAAGGTTGGGTTGTAGACACAACATTGCTTATCAGAGATCTGAAAAACAATTTGCACATCTATTGTTCTATCCATGCTTTTGCAGTCCAGCCTGCTGGAGACGTGCTACAGGTCAACTGTCTGACGCCAACTGGATACTAACTATAAAACTGAACTGTAGTTCATTATGTCAAACAGTGTCCTATGCACACTTCCTTTCACGCTGTTGTGTCTTTGGAACCAAAGTCTATCCACTGCGGTATACGTGTGGAAATTGTGCTCAATGTTATGTAAGTTGCAGGCTGATCTCTGGCATATTCCTGCGGAGTCCTGCGGTTTAGTGGTAAGAGTACTCGCTTCGCAAATGAGAGGACTTGGATTCATTTCCCAGCGGGGCAAAATATTAGGCAAATTTCCTTACTCTACGCATCGCTTTTTACTTAGCAATAAATAGGCATCGATTATTAGTCAATTGGCAGATCACTTTTCCAGGAGTAATAATTCCTTCAAATTAAATAAAAATAATTAGCTCACTCAATCCACAACTGTTTGTGGAACACTGCCATCAGCAATTGGCTGCCATATTTTGCCCAGAAAATATATAGTCAATTCACTTCACAGTATATATGCACTTTGAGACATCTCGAATGTGTGATGAGGCATTTTATTAAATACAAGGAGTGTTATTATATTCTCATCACCCATAATGTATAAACAGAACATGTTATACAAAAGAGGTTTTCCCAATGTCCTGGGTAATAACATTGGGAATAACATTGGTCACTCATTCACTTCATGGCAGTTTGTGGGATATTCCTATGTATAAATTTGCTGCTGCATTTACCTTCAAATACGGTCACTACACTTCCCAGTAAATCCTGTGAAGTGCTTTGAGATCTCTCGACAACGTGGTATATCAAATACAAGGATTACTATAACCTTTAACATTTCCTCTTTGTCAAGTTTCAATTTTTGTTTCAACTGTGTTTTTTTAAACTTGAGAATGAAACTTGACATGAAGACAACAATAATTCCTTGTCTGTACAAGGCTACACACTACCATATTGCCTGCGTCACATTCTCCTTCCAGCAATCTCCTAGAGTAGCAATAAATGTCCTCAGATCCTGCACTTTCTACAGACAGAAACCCCACACAAATGTGAAATAGAGTTCCAAATCCTACAGCAGTAACAGTGGACAGGAAGATTGGGATTTCAAGACTCATCAGAGAGCAGATAATGAATCCTCTTTATTCCTACTTCCATTATCAGGTGTAACAATCTTGTAAATTCTGGCACAAAAAGAGAAGTCACTGGGAACACTCAGCAGATCAGGCAGCATCTATGCAGAAAGCAAAGTGAGTCAATCTTTCAACTCCTTTGGGTCTTGGACCCAAAATGTGAACTCACTTTCTATTCTCTATAGATGTTGTCTGACTTGCTTAGTGTTCCCAGTGACTTCTGTTTTTGTTTCAGATTTCTGGGAATCTGCAGTATTTTGCATTTTGTAAAATCAGAGTTTACTTCACAAATCCCACTGTAAATTTGTAAATTTACAGATATGTAAGTAAAACCTTGAATTTACAAGATTGTTACATCATATAATGGGAGCTGGAATAAAGTGGACAAATTGTGGGGCCCATTCAAATCGGCAGTAATGATTAATTCTTTCTTGGTGAAACATTCAGTGTTGATTGATTAATTGTCGAACCTTTCCATTTCTAGCACCTTTTCTTTATTCTAATATTATTACTACTAATCAATATCAACTGTAAGGGTTGGAAAAGACAGAAGCATTGAAATATGTGCTGGATCCCGGTGTCCTCAGTCCTTTAAGCTCTTTTGATTTATAGGTTAATATCCAGTATAGGCCCTTAACAAGGTCATATTAGAGGGAAAAAATTAAACTGTGTAAGTTACATCAATCAAAACTTGTTTCAAAGTAGACGTTTTAATTTTGTTTTTTGCATTGCTGAGACCGGTAGTGAATTGCCCAGTGTTTCTTTCACTTCTGCTGCATCTTTGAGACATCTCGGAGACGTGCTATATCAAATGCAAGGATTATTATTACTATCTTGTTAAAACACAAACCATATCCTGCCATCGACGAGAAGCCCCCATCATATCACATATGTGTTCTTGCCAATGAGAATCATGGAGGAATCCTGGCAAACATTAAATTATCATAACAATGGCATGACTCCAACTAGTTGCTGAGTCTTGACACAGGAAGACAAAAGGTCAGATTGGAAATTGGCAGTACTCTGAGGTTCACTAACCTAACTTGTGCGTCAACCAAACCGACAGCATTTTTCCCACTGCAGCTTGCTAATTGTATGGCTCAAAAGTCCATCCTTCTTTTCAGCGTGCATTGATGTAATCTCAGATAATTGCAGTCACTCTTTACCTGTGTGCTTGCCACATCAATAGGCTCCAGATTACTGGTGCATGGAAGAGTGAATCTCAGGAGAATATTTTCCAGAACTTGTTTTTTCCTATTACACGGTGAAAGAGAACATCAGATAAACTATCTGGTTGAACAGTCGAGATGCTATCAATTCGGAACTGGGTGTGGTTTGAAAACACCTCCGCTGAAATTGGAAAAATAGGTAAAACAGAAGCATTTTTCAGGGCTTTATGATATCGGAAGTAGAGGCATGAAATTGCATAGTGTAGAATGGAATCTCATCTCAGAATTCAACCTCATGTAGAATAGTGAAAAGTTCTTCAAATCAGACTGCAAAAGATCAGCTTCCAAATTAAGACAGAATTTAAGAATTTAACGTAAAGTTACAATGCTTAAAAGTTACCTTTATACAATTGTGGAGTCCTATAGCTCAATCCTATAGAGCACTCGCCTTACAAGAGAGAGACCTCAGTTCAATTCTAGGCAGGTGAAACCTTGGGCAAGTTTCGTTACTGATAATAATCCCTCAAGAAAAAAATAATAAATTGGTCATTTCAATCCATGACTGTTTGTGGGACACAGCTGTGCACAACTGGTTGCCGCGTTTCACCCACACATATACAGTCAATTCACTTTACAGTATATTCTGTGAAGCGCTTTCAGACTTCTAGAAGACATGAAAAGCTCTATATCAAATGCAAGGATTATTACTGATTATTATTATTATACCCCCAGCTTCATGTTCTGACACACTGCATATGACATCAGATTAGGATTCTACTGACTGGTTTCTAGGCTTGCGGAGATGAACATAATTTACCCTAAAAAAAAATTTCAATGAAATATTGAAATAGTTCACATTGCTTCATCTGAACCCATTACCCCCTGCCCTCCCATTTCTGTGCCCAGATTGTGGATTATTCTCTCCTGAGAATGGAGACAGATGGGTGCAGAGAGATTGAAGTCTGATCAAACACTGGTACTTTTCTGTTTTCAATAGTGGTTGGGTGGGGGTGGGTGGGTGGTGTAAAGATTAAAGCTGAGGAATGACTGATTTAACAGGTCCAAGCATCATCACTGATTAGCCCAATCATGTTTCTCCTAGTGAAGCACTACCCGACCATTCTCATTCTGATTGCTGTCTGTCAATCTGCATCAATGAGCATGTTTAATCCACAGGCTATAAAAGTATTGAGAGATTGACAGAACTTTGTCTTTAGAGAGAGCATTCAAGACCAAAGCAAGGTATTGCTTTGTCCCTAATTTCTCAGCAGTAATCACTTAAGGCATTACAAGCAGTCCTTTATGGTGAGTGCTTGCTTTTAGAGTATTCAATTATTAATAAAATTGGGCTCTTGTAGTCAGCATAAATATGATTAGAATTAGTGCTCGACATGTCACACTGAGCGCCTCTTGTGTCAGCTATTCAGGGCAGTTTTACCTGACATCATCTCCCGAGGTCAATGATAACTTTAACCTTTTCCCTCACACATAGTTTTTCTCAGTCTCCGAAGCTCTTTTCAATTGATTTGAAATTTTGACTCTTCCCTTTTATGAGGCAGTAAAATTGATAATTATTCAGATGGGAGCTGAACACTGAGTGAAAAATCAATGGCACCAGCTCTCTGTTGTGTATAGAATTACTTCGGAGACACTGGGTGGAATGGATGTCCAAGGTAAAAGCAGCAGGCGAGGATTATGGAGAGGATTAGCTGGACAGCATTGAAAGGTTGGGGGCAGCTTTGAGCCACGAGGAGCAGGCCAACAGGGGGGTAATTACCAGTAATGATATGACTCATTGATCATCTGTTTACATCTGAATGCCATCAGGTTATAAATCTTAGCGAGATGGATGCTCAGTCACACTGCTTACCAGCACGGTGAGTCTGTTTGTTTGCTGAGATTTGTTTTTCAAAAAAAAGTTTTGCTATTGATTATTCATTGGTTAACCATCAAATGTTTTAAAGACAATTAGTCTCTAATGAACACCCTATCTGCAAATAACAAGGGCTGAGCCTTTCAGGACAGTAATGCCTCATAAGTACTGTAAAGCCATTATTAAGGTATGAGCTAACAGCTATAGAAAGGAGAATTTGATGACTAATATAACACCATATGGTTTACTGAAAATGTGTTAGCTCCTTAATAGCCCTGTGTGCTTTGTCTGCTTTTTTGGGGGGGAAAAAGGGGACAGTTAAGCTTGCTGGCTGACTTGTACCTCTTTGTACTAAAGATTGTTTGCAGAAACAAGCCTGCGTCTGTAGAGTTAGAAAAAGAGAGGATACAGTTAGGGAAACAGAACTAGAAGTGATTGGGAAGTTAGGAGGAACAGCAACAATTTACATTTACATTGGCACTTTGAGAGGACATCTCAAAGGATCTCACACAACTGCTGATATGGAGAGGAGGGGAGGGGAAGGGAGGGAAAGAGCCTTCAGGCAAGATCAAAGTGAAGTCAGTCATAAGGCATGGATTGAAGATGGTGAGGGAGCAGGCAGGCAGAGTGTCACCAGGATGGAGATCCAGTGAAAGGGGTAAATCACTGAAGGCTCACCCACCAATTAAGAATGTGGTCGACAGCCTTAAGCATCCCAATTGATTCTGCTTCTGTAGCTTTCTGGTCCAGTGTTATACTTTGGGTAAAAACATGTTAAGAAGAAACTGTTTTCTGAGTCATTGTCTTCATGAAAGAGATGGCAAGATTGAAAACGGGGGGAAGAGGGCACCATTTCATCACGATCTTACCAAAGGTGTTAAAGATCAGAATTTCACTCAATAATTATCCATTGTTTTGGGATGTGAACTTCCCCTCTCCACTTTCCTTCCTCCACCTCAAATCTTAGCACATTAATTTGTCCTAAGGTCACTGGCATTCGTCATGTTTGTTCCCATTAACTGTTTCCCAAGGCGCATCAAATCCACTTTGGATCTGTTATGAAATATCACAAATTTTCAACCCTATTTTGTAAAATTGAATATTTGTCCAAGAGGGATATCTCATGAAATAAATTAAAAATCTATAATACTCACAGCAGAAATAATGCATCTAGTGTTTAGACATTGTGGAGTCCTGTAGCTTAGTGGTTAGACCCTTCGCCTCCCAACTCAGAGGACCTGGGTTCAATACCCAGAGCAGGGCAGAACATTGGACAAGTTTCAACACTACATCAGTAGTGTGTCCTGGAGTATTGTGGACCTGCCTGGCTCAGGAACTGGATTTTCCGTTGACAAACACGCAAGACCCCACTTAACTTCACTACCCCCCACGCCCCTAGGATAGTTACTAGTTGGTTAGCTCCTCAATAATAGAGTTCCAGCTTTGAACTAATTTCATTACATGAAAAGAGTTCTATAAGAAACTGTGGATATAGTGATCTGGAATATTATCCTTTCACCTGGTACAGGATGTAACCTTCCTGGTCTGATGAGAACATTGCCTCCCCTCTCCCTGTTTGCTTTGAGAGCACGTGAGTACCATGTTTTGAAAAACTTCAGTGAATGACAAAGATCCATAGTGCAAGAGAAAGAATGTAACTCACAAGCTCTTACATTTATTATGTTCTCTAATTGGAAGTTACAACTATTCATCAGGGTGAAGGGAAATAATAGTGGTTTGGAACAGCCTCAGTGTATGAGTTAGCACCACCACCGGCACATAGGTGAAAAAAAAGCAGGGAATTTGGATTAGTGTGGATAGTTTCAGTGGGGGAGCTAACACCAGATATCCCAATTGACTCATCATTCACTCAGTCAAAACAGTGGGAGGCAGCAACATCAACAACAAAATTACATTTGTTTAGCGCCTTTCATGTCAGCAATAAACAAGGACAACAAATGCTACAGCATATTGCTAAATCAGTTGAACTTAGATCCCCAGACTTCATAGTTAGGCTGCATGGTACTGATCAGACCGCATTTACAACACACCATATGGTTCTGGTCATCAGATCCTCGAGACACAAAGAGAAGAGCAACAAGGTGATCCCCAGAGGTAGAGGAATGAACTATAAGCAGGAATTAGACAAGCTGAGGCTCTACAGACTTCAGATACATTGCCCCATCACACTGTCGAGATGTCTCAAGGTCTTCTCAGGTTGTACTGTAAAGTAGTGTGACTGTGTATATTTTGTAGGCAAACACAGCAGCCCATTTGTGCCTGGAATGTCACAGAAAAAAGCACCATGAGGGGAATGACCAATTTTATTGGTGGGATTGTTGGTGAAACACTATTTTCTATTTCAATAGAGTCATGGGATCTTTTATGTCGATCTGAACAAGGTCTCGGTTTAACGTCTCATGCAAGGAAGGAAGCATACCCGCAGCGCTGCATTAGATGACATAGGCTCCATGTAGGGCTTTAATTTACATCCTTTCAACGCAGAGGCGAGAGTGCTACCCATTGAGTCATACGTCAGTGAACAGACTGAATGACTGCTTATGTCAACATCTGTACCTTGTCCATTCAATTGCAGATGTTAAATATTTAACAGGAGCATTGCAATCAATTTGAATATCTTCCTGCATTATTCAAAGTAATCCACCTATTAACACATGTACACATAAATACAGTCCTGTTGTTCACGCTTTCCAGGATCCTCATGCAACACTAGGGATTCTGATATTTTGTTTGAACTGCCACCACCCCATGCCGCCATCTTTGTCATCTCTCACCTGGACTACTATTAAGGAACCATGCCCTCCTCGTTGAACTCCTGTCCTCCACCATTCAAAAGTTCAGCTCATACATTCAGCTCTGCCACTCGCATTCTCACCCGCACTAAACTTCGTATCTCGTTTAACCCAGTCCTTGCTGAACTGCACTGTCACCGAGCAGATCAAATTCAAGATCTTCACTCCTGTGTTTAAGTCCCTCCACTCCTCTGCAATCCCCTACCTCTCTAACCTACTCTCTCCACGCTGCAGTACCCACTCCCTCCACTCTACTGGTTCAGACTTCCTCTTTGACCCTTGAATCCTCCGCTCCACCATCAGCTGCCATGCTTTCAGCCAAAAACTTTGGAACTCCCTCCCTCAATCGCTTCATCTCGCCCCTCCTTTCCCAACTTTAGGTTGCGCCTGAAGACCTTTCTCATCGACTGCACTTACGGGTCACCTTCACCCTCCCTTTGGCTCGGCCTCAGACTCCGCCACTTGGAAGTGCTCTGAGATGCCGCTCAGCGTGGAGGGCGCTATCTAAATGCAAGGTGTTGCTGTTGTTGTTACTGCACACGCCTCTGTGTACAGTAAAACCTCGATAATCCGACATTCTGAAAGCCGCCAACTCCCTGAAACCAACACAATTTCAAAATATAAACAGCATTAATTTTTTGACCAATGTCCGGCAAATACCCAGGAACAGCTGCTCACAGTTCACGCTGGCGTCGCTCTATCACCTGGTGTTGTGGTTGCTGTTCGGGCATTAGTTTGGCTTCAGTGCTGTGTTTACATGAGGCAGGGCTTCCCAAGCCACTTTTAGGGTAGTTTTGTAACTAGCAACAAACTCCAAAATCCGGGAGGTGAGTGACCCCAACTGTGCCAGATTATTGAGGTTTTACCAAGTAGGAACCTGGTTGTTAAATCACTTTTATAACAATCTCTCCAAAACATTTTTTTAAAATTCTTCACTCATTCCATAACTGTTTGTGGGTCACTGCTATGCGCAATTGACTGCCACGTTTTGCCGACAAAATCTGAAGTCAATTCACTTTACAGTATATTCTGTGAAGTGCTTGAGATGTCTTGAAGATTGATAAGGCTCTATATCAAATGCAAGGATTATTATTAGTATTATTCTGTTATTAAGTGAAAGCCCTGAGAAGCACACATTTGTTTTAGAACTCTAAAGAAATGCATACATCTTAATATCAGTGTTTAGGTCACAAGTAACATCAGCAGTGAGCGGACTATCCTGGGAGATCTGACCAACAGCCATTTTGTAGTTCACATACTTACAATATGCTTTCCGAGTTTACAGATACAAACCATTGCATTATAACATGATTATCCTGTGTACATACTGCTAGCTCTATTTGAGTTTTTTTTTAAATATACAAAATCCTCAAATAACCAAAACATCTTATATTAGCAATAATACAAATGATAAACGCTTCTGCAGCATATCTACACACATTAGGGTTGTTAGTTTTCAGGGACTATTTTTTCATCCCTCTCTCCCCCCACCCCAATCCCCCCCACACATTCCCAGCTCCCATTCAGCTTTCTGAAGTGCTTTAAGGCTTCCTCATGACATGAAAAGTATTACAATATTCTAAATGTAAATAGGTTTTTGTTTGTGGTATTATGTTAATATATTTTTAATTGTTGTTTTTAATAGGGACGGAACTGTAAAAGCACATCTGAAATCAGGCCAGCATTACCTAGTAATATCCCACACAAGCAGTTATGCATAGAAGCCAGTATCTGTGATCTGAAGTGTATTCATGGCATGATTTAGTGGTTGACTATATTTGTACACTGAAATAGACAGAGCCCATTAATGTTACTGAATACTATATTTGTAATAAAGGGGAAAATCGGCCAGCATTTCCATTACACTCCTGTGTGTCAGACCCTATTCACTTCCAATCTAAAACATTTTCTGCACAGAGAGGGCAGATGTCTGTGTCTCTGCATTGTAATTTTTTCAGAGATATCCAGTCTTATTAATTGTACTCATACTTGTTATATAAATGAGCTAATTGACAAATATCCATTTCATCCATTTATGCGCTTTTTACATGGTTGTTCAGCTCTCGTTTCCAAAAGAGGGAGATAATGGCCTGAATGGGAAGGAGTGTGTGCGGATTGCTGGTGCAGTGGTCATGCCTTGAGGCCAGGCAGCTGGTGTGTGTCAGTCTGGCTGCATTCTGCAGACTTAATGGAGGGCGGAGGGGGAGTCTGTGGGGTCAGCCTCTGGTCAGGTGGGTGGATACACAGCGAGAAAGGGGGTGAAGGGAGAAAACATTGCAGCCACAACCTCAATGCAGCTGGCACCTGCTGCTGGTACACAGTGTGACGGGGGCAGGGGTCATAAAGGCATTTATTCGGAAGCCAGCCCAAACCTGAAGTGGCTCGTAGATTAATCAGGATGAACTAATTTCATTTTGTTATGTTAAAAGTGATCTGGCTTGTGCTTTTCATGCCATGTTTACTGTGTCATTTTAGCCAGCGGGGCTATTGCATATTAAACATGGCAGCGTGCATCCCACTTTCACCTCCATCCAGCCTGTCTGCTGCCTGCTCACCACCATTCGCACGTACACACTCGAACTCGTACAGACTGTAGCATCCTGTGTTTGTCTCTGCATACGAGCAAGGAAAGTGGCCACAATAAATACAGTGCGAAAACTCCCCCTCCCAATGATACCACCAACTACCAGACTGACTGAAAAGTTGAAGATTCAGGTCCTGCTCTGTACTGAAGGAGATGATCTGCGTGGAGGCAACAATTGGGGCTACAATTGGCTTTAACTTCTTGCATTAGAAAGTGATAAAATTAGCCTGTATTTTCTCCTCTGATTGCTATTCAGAGACACCTGGCCCCATTTCCTTCTGTGTGTGTGTGAGACCAGGTGAAGTTTCTGTAGCTCAGTGGTTAGAGTACTCGCCTTACAAGTGTGAGACCTGTGTTCGAATCCAGGCAGATCAGGGCAAAAGCTTGGGCAAGTTTCCTTACTTCACATGCCTAATAATAATCTGTACAAAAAGAAACACAATAATAAAAATTGTTCATTTCAATCCACGGCTGTTTGTGGCACACTGCTGTGCGCAATTGGCTGCCGCATTTTGCCCACAAATATACAGGCAATTCTGTATATTACGGTATTTCTGTGAAGCGCTTTGAGATATCAATAAGATGTGAAAAGCGCAATATCAAATGCAAGGATTATTATTATTGTATTATTATTATTTGTGGATATGATAGTACTCCTGGTATTCGATATCTTATCTCGTCGTTGAGGCATCTCAAAGTGTGCCACCGGATATACAGTTAAGTGGATTGACTGTGTATTGTATGGATGAAGATTTGGAGGCGAGAAGAAGGAATGTCCTACAAACAGCAATGTGACCAATTTTATTTGAGGATTGTTAGCCCCCCTCCTCTTTTCAAATATTTCCCTGGGATCATTAATGTTCACCTGAATGGAGAAGATGGGATCTCGGTTTAATCTCTCATCCAAAGGACGGCACCTTCCAAAGGCAACACATCTATGTGATTCCAAGTCCCGATGTGGGGCTTGAAGCCACAAACCTTCTGACTCATTGGGAGGGCATCCTGAGGTGGCTAACAATTTTGGCTCGTACGTGAGATGGGGATGGGAGTCCGGGATGTAGAAAGTTGACTGAAAGTGCAGTTAAAGAGGCAAATCTTGAGACAACAAGAACAACAATAACCTATATTTATATAGTGTCCTCAAACAGGGCAAAGCACTAGAGTGAGATAGACCTCGACCAAGTCAGAGGGACTCTGATATGAAGTTCTAGAGAATGGGGCAGTTAGGGTGAAAACCTGCCTTCTTGGTTGTGGCGCGAATAGGGCAGGTTACATGAAGTAGACTGACACCTGCTGAGCAAATGGAGAGGCTGGGTAGGTGGAGTTTGAAAAGGAAGGCTGAATAAAAGTTGGGAGCAAAATCAATGATTTGGGGTTCAATTTCTGACCAAACATAAATACAACAACTCACATTTACAACAAACAAAATTAGATTTATAGAGCGCCTCTCACGTCGGGAGGACATCCCAAGGTGCTGAAATATATATAGCGTTCTTCATCCCAGATGACATCTCGGAATGTTTAAACTCTAAATAATTTACTGTTCGCCTTCTCTGGAAGTCGGGAGGTGATGTACAACCAATGTGAGGTTGAAATCCAGCAACATTTCCTGATGACACTCTACTTCAAGCTCTAACAACCACAGTCTAACAGCCACAATAAACTTTCCTATTACATCTTCAGTAAACTTTCTTGAACAATTATGTTAAATAATGTATCAGCCCTATCAGCCTGCCCATCCCCTTCACTCAGCAGACTCTGGCCTGCTCCGCGTCCACCGCCCTAACCACCCCACCATCGGTGGCTGGGTTTTCAGCCTCTCTGCTCCCACACTGTGGAACTCCATCTCGCAATCCTTTCACCTCACTTCCTCTCTTTCCTCCTTCACGGCTGGTCTCAAGACCTTCCTCTTCGACCGTGCCTTCTGCTCCCCTCCTAACTCTTCCACCTCTCCTACCCTCCTTTCTCTTCCCCGACTCTTCCCACCATGCTCGGGTCTCGACCTGACTGTTCAGCGCTTTGGGACGTCCTCCCGACGTGAAAGGCGCTCTATAAATGTACTTTTGTTGTTGTTGTAATTCTGAAATGATGCATAGAAGCTGATTTCCCAAGCTGAAATCAGAGAATAAAAATGTGACATGCAAAGCAATAATATATCACTAGTTGTCAGTCTGGCTCAGTTGGAGGCATTTTTCCTATGGAACTGAAGGTTATGAGTTCAATCACCACATTTGGACTCATAATCTCCTGATGCCGATGCTTCACTCTAGTGTTGGGGGAGCACTCTACGCTCTACTGTCAGAGGTGCCTTACTTTGGATGAGATGGTGAAGCTTGCTCAGAAAAACATTACAGATCCCATTACACTGCTCAAGAAGAGAAGGGAATTTCTACCAGTGTCATGACTAACAACCCTCCAGATGAAAAACAAGGTCATTCACTTCATTGTTGTGTGTAGGTTGGGTGGCTGGTTTGCCTACAAATACTTTGACACTATGTTGAGACATTATAGGCCGTGTATCAAATGGAATTATTATCATTGTGTATCAGAGGTCTCATCCTGTTATCTGATCATTTATTTTTGAAGTGCTTTATTAAACTGGGATCAGTGAGTCATCCCACTTGGCTCCTTTAATGCCTCAAAGCAAAGCCTGAATGGATAGGATGCTCCTAGCTGGACAATCAACAGGAAGTTTGCCAGACATGCTCTCGATGGCAAAGTATTTTTTGTTTGCAGGTTTACCATTATGGGAATGCAACTAATGGAGCCAAATAAAGTAAATGTAATTTCAACAGAGCTTTCTGTGTTGCATGTGGGGGCCTAATCCATAACATTCTTAATAAATAATAATCTTCCATTAGATATAGTGGCTTTTACATCGGTAGGACAAAATACAGACTTGAGGCACTTTTCAGTATGTCCACTGTATTTTGTAGGAAAAAGCATTAGAGAAAATTAATCATTTATGAAAATTGCAAGAGAAAATAAAACAAACAGCGGTCTCTAGAGAGCATCTATCCCTATTTTTGGGGTAATTTCCGTCAATATTTTTAAGTAACTTTAGTTAATGTATAAAGGAATATGGGACAAGGGCAGGAAATTGGAGTTGACGCACAGATCATTTATAGTCTTATCGAATGGAGGAACAGGCTTGAGGGGCTGAAGGGAGTCAGAGCTGTTTCCATGGAGTCAGAGCTCCTTTAGAGAGAAGAATTACGTCTGATTAATATCTGATCACATGCCGAATACTCAGACTATAGTGTGGGAATAAGGCTCTCATTCTAGGAAGGACCCATGTACAATCACCAGGCTATCCTGAGACAGCTAGGCCACAATTGGGGTTCCAGGTCAATTTAGCATCTTGCCCTTGATCATCGAATGAGCCCAATTTATGGATGATTGTCTTCTGGTGAAATTACAGTTTCCCCTATTGCTAAATTCTTTAACGCAACAATGTTTTTTCATTCTTAATCCTGATCACTGATTTAGATTGCTACCATCATGTAAACAGTGGCTGATAATGGAGCTATGCAATAGATAAATTTACATCATCTCCAGTGCCTTTTTAAAAATGACATTATCGATGACATAGCCTATATTTGTATGAGTAAATACCCTTCTGGGTAGTGTTTTGTTACATGTATTAAGTAGCAAGTTACTTGCTTTCTCTTTCTCTTTAAACGGGTTTCATAGCACAAAACAATCACTTCTAATTACTCCTTAAGGTATTGGTCTTATCACGTGATATATATTTTTAACCCTGTCCAGTCCAGCTAAAACTAAAACATGCTTTGAAAATGTTAAGACTCACTACTGAAAAAAATACTAGTGTGATATGTATTACCAAGAAAGCGCAATATTTTACATGTTAACAATAATAATACTCCTTGCATTTGATATAGCGCTTTGCACAGCTTCTAGATATCTCAAAGCGCTTCACAGAATATACTGTAAAGTGAATTGACTGTACATTTGTTAGCAAAACTCAGTAGCAAATTGCACACAGTATTGTCCCATAAGCAGTCATGGATTGAAGTGACCAATTTCATGATTTTTTTCTTGTTGAGGGATTATTATCATGCATGTAGAGTAGGGAAACTTGCCCAAGGTTTTGCCCTGCCTGGAATAGAATCCAGATCTCTCGCTTGCAAAGAGAGTGCTCTAACCACTGAGCTATAGAACAACCAATGTGGGCTGCTATTGACAATTACTAAGACCTTGAATGAGTCAATTTAAATTGTAGATTAAGGGTCATATCCTGCTCTGTGCACCACATCAAAGAAAGGATAGTGGACCCATGTAAAAAGTATTTTTCACTAAGATGAAACCCAGGAATAATTTTTTTATTCCAGGTGATGTGTTTTCCCACGTGTCAGATACTCAGCTCTGGAAACAGTTGAGAAGTTGCGAATGTTTTTGCAAAGATTAAAGAGAGGATCTAATAGACATTAAAATAATTCTAAATGTGTTTTGATAGGGTAGAGAAAAGGAGAAGGGAAACCAAAACAAGCTTAGTCCAGCTCAGTTGGTAGCACGCTTTCCTCTGAGTCTCGCCCAACATCGGGATTTGGAACGTGTTTAGTCTGAGATGACACTCGGAATGCAATCCTTGGCTGAGAGCTGCATTGTTGGAGGTTCCGTCCTTTGGAGGAGATGTTAACCTGAAGTCTCGTCTGCTTGTTCAGGTGTGGTGCTGTGCAATTCAGCCATTTGAAAAGAAAAGTTTCTCCCAGTTTCCAAACCATCATCGCCCCTACTAATGAATTGATCATTCATTTCATGGATGTTAGTAGGATATTGCTGTGTGCAAATTGGCTGACAAGTTTGCCTACAAATTGCAGTCAGTACGCTTTACAGATCCTCGTAATTTTTAAAGGGCTGTATAAACATTATGTTTAGGCAAACATTATGAAATAGAGACACTATTTCCACTTATTACACATGGGGCAAATTTGAGAATTATCGGAAGGAAAAAAGAGGTAGGATATTTTACAAGGATGGTGTTAGAGTGCAGAATGCTTTCACAATCAATATTTAAACTGAACTCAACAGGGTTTCAAAGCAAATTGCATAAATATTTTAAGAAGAATATTAAGGTAATGGGGATATAGCAGCAGAATAAAATAAGGAATTAATTGCATGCGGGGAACGAGTGCTAGCACAGATGGTCCCCTGATAATTTATTCTATAAATACCTGGAATGTCAGGTAAACTATATGTGAAACAGGTGACTTGGCAGAGAAAAAAGAAGTCTGGTTACGAAAATATATAAACATCTTTTTATGTTGTTAAAACATCTCAAAGTATTTCACTGGGTCTTTACTGTCAGATGGGTATGAACTGTGTATTTTGTAGGCAAACACAGCAGCACACAACAATGCACCACAAATAGCCATGAAGTGGCCAGGACATCAGGAGAAACTCCATTTTTAAAAGTACTGCAATAGGATCTTAATTTTCCACCTAACCAGGCAGACAGCATCTCTTGAACATTTCATTCGAAAATCGGTATCTCCAACAATGCGGGACTCCCACAAAGCTGCACTAGAGTATCAGCCTAGATGATAATTCCAAGCAACAGCTTTAACCCATAACCTTTCTGAATCAGGGGAGATGGCACTAGCAACTAGGCCAAGCAAATGATGGGGCAAATGATGGTTGATGGTTGATGTTCATAGATCAAGCTCATGGGACAACTTTCACTCCCTTTTATGGTGGGACAAGAATTGTTCTCTTAGTCCTTATCTTGGGCGAGAGCATTGAGCACTGCTGGTGCCAATGTTAAAGGCCAGAAAAGGTTGAACCACCTGACTAGTTGCCCATCTTGTTGACTGCGTGTGTGTGGCAAGAGTTAAAGGCTATAATTCAGTTTGAGAGGGATGTTGACGTTCATAAATCATGACATCATTAGAAGTCCTCAATGATTTGAAACCTTGTATTGCTTCCTCCATTATCCATTACTACGCGTGATACTTGATATATATAGTTAAAGGGGTTTCGTCATCTTGCTCACTCGCTCC
This sequence comes from Hydrolagus colliei, assembly GCA_035084275.1. NCBI lineage: Eukaryota > Metazoa > Chordata > Chondrichthyes > Chimaeriformes > Chimaeridae > Hydrolagus > Hydrolagus colliei. The sequence continues at coordinate 12,583,491 of CM068752.1, forward strand.
CGCTTGAAAACGGAAACTGCAATGATGCGGACTTTCCGATCAACGTGTTTTCAGCCACGGAATATTTGGAGTGGGCTTGGCTGTTCATGCAACATACGCAAAATGTCACCAAAACCATAATCTTCAATTAAAAATTATAAATACTACAGATGCTGGGAATCTGAAACAAAAACAGAAGCTGCTGGGGAAACTGAGCAGGTCAGGCAGCATCCATGGAGAAAGGAAAAAGAAAAAAGAGTCAACGTTTCGGGTCTAATTCGGGTCTAATTCGGGTCTATAAGCCTTCGTCTGACGAAGGCTTATAGACCCGAAACGTTGAGTCTTTTTCCTCCATGGATGCTACCTGACCTGCTGAGTTTCCCCAGCAACTTCTGTTTTTGTTCCATAATCTTCAATGTTCAGAATAAGTAGTCATTGATGCGTGATATGTTTTCCTAGGACGCTGCATGGTTTACTGCATTTTAAACATCAAACCAACCAGAGAAATACTGAGACTCATTATGTGAAGTGTATCTGTGTGTGTGTATGTGGGAAGTGGCGGCAGATAGAAGCAATGCCTTTTTTTAATTGATTTGTGTATTAATGATTGGAATTTCAGTATAGATCAGCTAGGATAATAGTAATAAACCTTGCACTTGATATAGTGCTTTTGATGTCTTCTAGACGTCTCAAAGCACTTCACAGAATATACTTTGTAGTGAATTGGCTGTATATTTGTGAGCGAAACGCAGCAGCCAAATTGACCACAGCAGTGTTCCACAAATAGTAATGGTTTGAAATGACCAATTTATTATTTTTTGATGGATTGTTATTAGGCATGTGGATTAAGGAAACTTTCCTAGGATTTCACCCTGCCTGGAATTAAACCCAGGTCTCTCACTTGTAAGGCAAGGGCTCTAACCACTGAGCTGCAGGACTCCACAATCTAATCGAATAGCAGAACAGGCTTGAGTGGCTGAATGGGCTACTCCTATGAAGCTGATATTTTATAGCTATTCGTTTGCGGACATCATAGGACTTGAGTATCAATCATATTATACGACAATATTCTACTAATTCTTCCTTACTAAAATATCTGCTCCATAACTTTTGGAAATCTAGATTCATTTGGAAACTATAATAGTTTCAGGCCTCCCTTAGGTATCAGGAATTATTTTGAGGCAAGCAACAATAATTTGCATTTATGTAGCACCCTTTATATAGGATAATACTGTATAGAGATTCACAAGGACAGGTAGGACACAAAGCAAGGAAAAGGGGAGGAGAAGGAAGGGGAGATGGTTTAAGAAGTAGGTTGTTAAGCAAGATTTAAAGCCAGTTAGAGAGGGTGTGAGGCATTGAGGCCAGAAGGAGAGATTTCTGAGGAGGATGTCTTGGCCAAGTTGAGCTGCAAACTCTCTCTGCTTCTTGGGGTCATTGCACAAAGAGAGAGAAAGAGACACACACACACAACAACAACAACAACAACAACAATTTACATTTATATAGCGCCTTTCACGTCGGGAGGACGTCCCAAGGCGCTAAACAAGAGGCGTGTGACCTGAGCTGGGAGGGGAGTGTTTGGGAAGGGGTGAAACACGAAGGGGAGGTAAAAGAGTTCGGGGTGAAACAAAAGGCACGATCGAAGAGGAAAGTCTTCAAATCGGCCTTGAAAGAGGAAAGGGAAGAGGCGAAACGGAGGGATTGAGGGATGGCATTCCATAGGGTGGGAGCGGAGAAACTGAAGGCCCGGCCTCCGATGGTGGGGCGGTTCGGGCGGGGGGCTTGGAACAGGCCAAGTCCTGTTGAACGGAGGGTCCGGGTGGGCGTGTAGGGGGAGAGTAGATCGGTTAGGTAGGATGGGGCAAGGCCGTGTAAGGCCTTGTAGGTGAGGACGAGGATCTTAAATTCGATCCTCTGGAGGAGGGGGAGCCAGTGGAGACGGGCGAGGGTGGGGGTTACGTGGTCGCGGAGGCGGGTGCGGGATAGTACACGGGCTGCAGAGTTTTGGATGGCCTGCAGCCTGTGAATGGAGGAACTGGGGAGGCCGACTAGGAGAGAGTTTCCGTAGTCCAGCCGTGAGGTGATGTACGCGTGCACGAGTGTTTTGGCAGCGCGGGGGGTGAGATAGTTGCGGAGCCTGGCAATGTTGCGCAGATGGAAATAGGCTGTGCCGGTCAAGGCGCGGATGTGGGGGAGGAAGGAAAGTTTTTGATCGAACATGATGCCGAGGTTCCTGATTGGCTTTGTGAGGTGGAGAGTGTAGCCTTGGATGTTGAGGCTGGCAGCGCCCGATGTGCGGAGGCGCTGGCTTGAGCCAATCAGGAGGGCCTCGGTCTTACTCACGTTCAATTGCAAAAAGTTGTCCCTCGTCCACGATTCGATGTCGGACAGACATGCTGTCAGAACATCGATCGTCTGGGGGTTGAGGGATGAGGCAGAAAGGTACAACTGGGTGTCATCCGCATACATGTGGAAATTTACCCCATGTTTGCGGATGACGTCGCCCAGAGGGAGCGTGTAAAGGGTGAAAAGAAGGGGACCAAGGACAGAGCCTTGAGGGACGCCGTGGGAAACTGTGCGGGGGTTTGATGAAAAGCCATTGGAAGAAACAAAATGTAAACGATGGGTCAAATAAGAGTGGAACCAGTCAAGGACTGTTCCTTGAAGGTTGAGGTGGGAGGAAAGACCTTGAAGGAGGATGGTGTGATCGACTGTGACACAGAGAGCCACACACATATAGCCAGAGGAGAGATACATACACCCAGAGAGAACCACACACATAGACACCCAGAGAGAGACACACACTCAGAGAAACAAAGAGAGAAACGCACACCCAGACAGAAGAGAGATAGACACACAGACACACACACACAAGACACACATACAGACATTCGCAGCAGTGATGCCGGATACCGAGCAAACTTAATTTTTGCAGATATTACGGAAGGTGTTTATTTTAGAGGATAGCATGTAAAAATTATTGGTGCAACTTTCTAATGGCTCAGTCCATAACCTATCATGTGTACTTGCAACACCCTCTAGTTATCTAGAGTAGCCCTGGCAGCCTGAAGCTGCTAACATTTGTAACACGACACCTCTATCGCTCACATGATAATTCATTCATTGAGGAGTTCCAATAATGTCATGATTTATGATCAGCTTTCTCTGAAACTGGATTATAGCCATTAACTCCCTTGAGACGTGTCCAACGGCTTCAGAAAGGGTAGATCCTGTCTTCACCATCTAAAAAGATGTCACATCCCAAATTGACTGCAATGTGGAATGCACCCAGACTTCCAAAGTACTACCTGAGAGATTGCTTCACAAACTAATGTAATTGGGTCACAATACAAAATACAATACAAAATTATATTTGTACTGCGCCTTTCACGTTGGGAGGACTTCCCAATGCGCTGGGCAAGAGCAAATATCTATTTCAAGACATATATCTTTCCCTTCCCCCACCCTCTCCTCTGGCTTTCACCCCCAGCTCAGGTGTCCTGCCAGCAGTGTAAAGCACTTTGAGCCTTCTTCCCTCGTGAAAGGTGCTACATAAATGTAAATTATATTGTACATAGGACATGGATTCAGAATTGACCAAAAAGGGTGTGCAGGCTCTAGAGGCATTGCAAAGGAGATCAACTGAGGTGATCCTCAGTGTTATGGGAAGAGAAATGCACATTATGCAGTGCAGAATGCAGCAACAATCTGGAAAAAAAATGAATTGGATGATTGAAAGGCCTAACTGGTAAATGAAGATTTTTGTAAACGTGATTCCGATAACTGAAGTTTCCATTCCGCAGATAACAGCAGCGTTTATCTATCTGTTCACGTGCCCAAAACAATTAACTTGACCCTGTAAGATTGCATCTGCTTTTATCATGATTCTGCTAAAAGCTATCTTATATTACGCTTGAACAAATTGTGAATTATCATGTGAGTAATGTAAGTGTAAGGTCACAAATGTGAGCAGTTCAGGCAAACTGAGAGATTGCTGCTGGTGCCACTATAGGTAACATTTCAGTCTACAGGGGAGTAGCATCCATTACGGACATTTGATTTTACTTTAAATCCTATCAACTGCACATGTCATAATACTGTATACAGGTTGTGGATTTGAAATCATTCTAATGACCAAGACACAGTGCAAGGAGTGAGGGAAACACAATAATCTGCATGGAGGGAGCCATTTGGCCATTATATATCTTGCCACTGCTACCTGTTGGGGGAATCACTTTTATTAATCCCACTTTCTAGCTCTTTCCCCAAATTCCGTTTTGGATTTAAAACTCAGACATTCAAGGAGCTACATATCACATTGCTGCTGTTCAGCAAATATAATTTACATCTAAATTATGTTGAAGCATTTATACGGAGTCCTGTAGTTTAGCGGTTAGAGCACTTGCCTCGCAAGCGAGTGGACCTGGGTTTGAATCCCGGCAGCGCGAAATGTTGAACAACTTTTCTTACTCTGTAAGCCTCTGTTTACCTAGCAGTTAGTAGGAACTCATTTGTTAGTCAATTGTTTGGTCGCTTTTCTGGGGATAATAATCTCTCATTAAAAATTACACACACTCAATCCACAACTGTTTGTGGGATACTGATGTTCGCAATTGGCTGTAGCCTTCCGCCCACAAAATATACAGTTAATTCACTTTACAGTATATTCTGTGATTTGCTTTGAGCCCTCTTATAGATGTTATATATCACTGTATCAAATGCAAGGATTATGATTATTATTTATAATTTTGTTCATCATGACTGTGTGAGTGAACTCCTTTACTGATTGTAGTTGCACATTTTCTATCAATGTCTTAGGGTCTAATTTTTAGTATTTCTTAATTGCATATCTTAATATGGAATCGGATCCCAACTCTATTTGGTACAATGAATCCATTGTGCTAGAGATGGTAAATATAGTGGGCATGACTTGCATTACCATAAGGAGTCCTCCACTTGCCTGATTTCAAGATTTCAGTTATCCCTTTATTTCTGAAAATGGGAGCAAATATTCCTTTGGTTTCCATAAGTGTGATGAGTGGGCTGCTTTATGACATGGGCAGGGGGCTTCCTGAAAGTGCTACTCGAACACTGACTGTCTAGCGTCTTGAGACAAGGCAAATGTAATTTTGTTGCTGTTCTGATCTCCTTTTGATGCAAAAATATTTTCTCAATACAGCCACGCGATCTATAACAAGGAGTCACGGTCTCAAATTCAGAAGGTGAATAGACAGTTCAGATGCATCTACATTACATAGAAAGTTGTTAACATTTGGATCAGTTTGTCTGTAGAGATAGATATTATGGGTTATTTGAAATGGGAATTAGATTGATTTGGAATGTATGAATATCATGTTGTACACAATAACAGCTGGTATAAAGGGGACCTGCATTGTGGGAGAGTTTATTAGTTTGGGCCTTGTATGTGTTTGAGTAAGATAAATTCATATCTTGGGAAGAAAGGATCAATTTGCGTTTTCATAACACTTCTTGCGTCCATATTTAAGGTGCTCCGCAGTAATTTCGGCAAGTGTCGTGACTGTTTTTGCGGGATTGCTGTATGTGACTGATTTGAAATTACACATGTTTGCCTACAAATACAGTTGTTCTACTTTACAGTAAATCCTGTGAAACACTTTGAGATGTGAAACACTCCTGATGTGAAAGGTGCTATATCAAATGCAAGGATTCTGATTATTATTATTATTGTTATTTTTATTATTCATACAACAACAACAACAATAACAATTTACATTTATAGAGCGCCTTTCACGTCGGGAGGACGTCCCAAAGCGCTGAACAAGAGGCGTGTGACCCGAGCTGGGAGGGGAGTGTTTGGGAAGGGGTGAAACACAAAGAGGAGGTAAAAGAGTTCGGGGTGAAACAAAAGGCACGATCGAAGAGGAAAGTCTTCAAACCGGCCTTGAAAGAGGAAAGGGAAGAGACGAAACGGAGGGATTGAGGGATGGCATTCCATAATACCAACAAACACATACCAGTAGTCACAAGATGAATTACCGATTATCTCCTCACAACAGTACCCGTTGCCTTACCAGGTCTGGCCTCATCTTTGTCCCCCGAATCCTCCATCCCACTGCGGGCAGCCATGCCTTCAGTGACTACTCCCTGAGGCTCTGAAACTCCCTTCCTCACTCCCTTCACCTCGCCCCCTCCTTTCCTATCTTTGGGTCGCGCCAAAATACTTTTCTTTTCGACTGTGCGTTTGGTCACCGTTTTCCCCGCTCCCCCTGGCTCGGCCCCGGGATCCGTTATTGTGAAGTGTTCTGAGATGCCGTCTGGCACTATATAAATCCAAGTTGTTGTTGATGGCCAGAGCTCTTGGAGAAAACCCTCCTGTTTTTTAACAGCATCATGGAATCTTTAATATTCCATCTGAACTAGCAGACAGAACCTTAGTTTAAGGTCTTATCCAAAGCCTGACACTTCCAACAGTGCAGCACTCCCCAAATTATACGCTGGACTGTCAGCTCAAGTCCCCAATGTGGTGCTTGAACTCACAATATTTGTTCTCTTCACTCTGACATCTCAAACAATCCACCATGTCTATTCGTTACAGAAATTAGCTACACTCATAAAATATACAGTCAATTCACTTTACAATATATTCTGTGAAGTGCTTTGAGACATCTCAAAGACATAATTAGGCGCTATATCAAATGGAAGGATTATTATTCAAGGGACTTTTACTAATAGCAGTGCATATAAGGCTGCCATTACACCATTCGAAATCTGGTATATGTTACAGTTTATAAGTGTGAAATGATAGCGTGTGTGATGAATTAGATTTGTGGCTGAGCCATGCCTGTGACCTGTAGCAGACAGCCCCGGCTATGCAGGATGGTATGGCAGACGGATCAGGGAGCCTAATTAGACAACGCCAAGCTCAAAAGTATATTTAATGGAGGAGCATGCAAAAGAAAATTAGATTCTCTTGGATGGGGGCAAAAAAAGATTGAATCTGACACCACATATGTCACTAATTTGGCATCGTTTCTGATCATCAGGAGATTCTTTGGCCAGCATGTGGCTTTCCCTTTGTCAGCAGAAGATTAACCCTTTCTGGGTTACATTTACCCAAGCTGTCTTTTATGAAATTTGCACACTATCTCGAATATTTTATACTTCTCAACATTTATATTTTTATTCATATTGTTAATATTTTACTGTTGCAATTCATTCATCAAAACATACATATTTGCCTGACCCAAGGGAAGAGAATGTTCTTGGATCTGTCAGTCGGTTGTGTATTAATGACTGAAAAATTGATGTTCATAAGATAGTAATATTTTGCACTGTATAATAATAATAATCCTTGCATTTGATATAGGGCTTTATCATGTGTTCGATATATCTCAAATCGCTTCACAGAATATAGTGAATATAGTGAATATTTTGTGGGCGAAACACAACAGCCAATTGCACCCTTCATTGAAAATAATTCCCTTCAAGTGCTGTAAAAAAATCAAATTCATTGGGAATGAGAGTGAATGTTTTAGAGACAACTGCAGCAGCCAATCTGCACCGGTGATATCTAATACACAACAATGAGGTGAGTGGACAATTAATGAGATATCTGTCATTTCACAATCAACAGCTGAGCACTGAAACACGAGCGCAGAACTTCAGAGCCACAGCACCTGAAGATATAAATGTATGACTCTCTGAACCGTAAGTGTACAACATATTGCAGATTGGATCAAATGTTTTTAGATATGCTAAATATTCATACTATCAAGGCAATAAGATCGCTGCATTGTAACCCGCTCTGAAAGCTCAACACTGACCATTAGTGTGAAAGATTCAAAGTGATTCCTAACCCTAAAATGCACCGAATTTTAAATGAGATTTATTAATTAAGTAATCCCTAAGTACTGTATATCATGCCAATTCCATAGACATAATCTATTTTCAGAGTAGATGTATTTCCGGTTAGCAGGACTACTCATTGTTTGAAAGATGGTTCTCTGATTGAGGTCAACGTGTTTTAGATATCTCAGAATTCAACTGTATTTGGATTTGGAAAACGTTGCTCTTGAATGGAATTTTATTTGGGTCATTTATTTTGTTTTGGGATCAGTGATGCTTTCATATTCTGTTGACTGAATACTATTCTTCATCATTCAATAACCTCTTGTGTCACCACATGCTCCAACAGAGACACTTGTGTGGATTCAAGTGTTCAATGTGCATTCTTAATGGTGTCCAGTGAAATTTATTTCTTCCAGATCAGCCACTCATTGTCCAAGCAGAGTCCCTGAACTATTTTAACAGAGAAATAGTTCAATGCTTAAAGAGCAGGAATATTCTGTAGGTATATATACACACACAAAGGAGTGAGGGCAATCATATTTCCTCTGGGGTGAACCTCCCCTTCTCCCATCCAACCACTTCATAACATTCATAATGTAAGACTACACATCTCACAGGTTACTTCATAGAATCGTAGAATCATAGAATATTTCAGCACAGAAGACGGCCATTTGGTCTATCGTGCCTGCGCCAGCTCTTTGGAAGAGCTACCCAATCAATCCCACTCCCCCACTCTTTCCCTATATCCTTGCAAATGTTTCCTTTTCAAGTACTAAATACCTGTTTGCCATTGATTGACTCCTTGGCAAAAAGGAGCAGGTGCTATATGAACAAATAGTATTTTACAAGAGCCTGTTCGAGATCTTTCGTGTTTGAGTTAGCCACCATCCTCTAGGTAACAAAACTGCTTACTTGTGTTCAACATGAAGTGTTTCTCTTCCAATTTGAAGTGGTGACCTCTAGTTTTGGAGCTTATGAAAGAGGAATGAACAACAGTCAGGGGTGGAGGGTGACCAATGTATGTGATCACAATAGTTTTATGATTATTTGACATGAACCTTCTCATTTTCTGCCCTCCTACATAGGCTCTTGTTGCATGAGTTCCTTGACCTTTTCTACAAGTGTCACCTTGACTCAGTTGGTTGGGCTCACAATGCCATAAGGTTATGGGTTCATAAGAACCTAAGAATTAGGAGCAGGAGTAGGCCATTCGACCCCTCGAGCCTGCCCCGCCATTCAATAAGATCATGATTCAACCCCCAAGTTAGGAACTTCCTAGGCATCTAGTGAGATACTGGGAGAGCACCATGTTGTCAGACGTGCTGTTTTTTGAATGATGTATAAAACTGAGGTCTCATCTGCCTGACATTAAATATCGTATGACTGCATTGGAAACAATCATTATGTTTTTTTTCAAGTATTCTGACCTATAGTCTTCCAGATAAATAGTTAATTCCCTTCTTAGCTGTTGGTGGGATGTTGTGCTGCACAAAGTGGCTGCCGTGTTTGCCCATAAATACAGTCACTATGTGTAAATTACCACAAAGCGCTTGGAGACATTTCAACATAAAAACAGAAACATTACCGTGCAGAAACAAGCATGCTACTGTTTTGCTTTGCAAGCCATCAAATCTAATCTCACTCACCTCACTCCCAATACACTTTCATGTTCTTCCTCTTCAAGTATCCAATTCTTATAGATTCGGATCCAACTCTGATTTTAAAAGAACTTCAAGACTCTGATCCAACCCTTGTGGAGCTCAGGTAGCTCAGTGGTTAGAGCATTCGCCTTACAAGCATGAGACGTGTGTTCGAATCCAGGCAGATCAGGGCGAAACCTTGGGTAAGTTTCCTTACTCCACACAGCTAATAATAATCCGTCAAAAAAACACAATAATAAAAATTGGTCATTTTCAATCCAAGACTGTTTGTGGGACACTGCTGTGCACAATTGGCTGCCAGATTTTACCCATGAATATACAGTCGATTCACTTTACAAAATATTCTGTGAAGCGCTTTGAGACGTCGATAAGATGTGAAAAGTGCTATATCAAATGCGAGGATTGTTATTATTATTGTGTTTCTGGTTGTAAGAGTGAAAGAGTGCAGCTGCTTGTGTTAATGAACATCACTGTGACAGTGATAGAGACTTTTGCTCTGTGTGGGATGTAGTTGCATTATTTCTGTGGATAGAACCTGCAGCTCCCATTCCTCATTCTGCACCAAGTGATTACAAGGTGACATGGGGCCCATGGTGCTGCTCCATTGATCAGCTTTTGCATGTGGTAACTGTGCCTCATCTGATTTATTTTCCTGGTATCTTCATGAAATTCACTTTTTTTTAAAACTCACTTAAATAAGCAAGTAAATTTGCAGTATCAGGAATCAGGAACCTCGGCATCATGTTCGATCAAAAACTTTCCTTCCTCCCCCACATCCGCGCCTTGATCGGCACCGCCTATTTCCATCTGCGCAACATTGCCAGGCTCTGCAACTATCTTACCCCCCGCGCTGCTGAAACACTCGTGCACGTGTACATCACCTCACGGCTGGATTACGGAAATTCTCTCCTAGTCGGCCTCCCCAGTTCCTCCATTCATAGGCTGCAGGCCATCCAAAACTCTGCAGCCCGTGTACTATCCCGCACCCGCCTCCGTGACCACATAACCCCCACCCTCGCCCGTCTCCACTGGCTCCCCATCCTCCAGAGGATCGAATTTAAGATCCTCGTCCTCACCTACAAGGCCTTGCACGGCCTTGCCCCATCCTACCTAGCCGATCTACTCTCCCCCTACACGCCCACCCGGACCCTCCGTTCGGCAGGACTTGGCCTGCTCCAAGCCCCCCGCCCGAACCGCCCCACCATCGGAGGCCGGGCCTTCAGTTTCTCCGCTCCCACCTTATGGAATGCCATCCCTCAATCCCTCCATTTCGTCTCTTCCCTTTCCTCTTTCAAGGCCGATTTGAAGACTTTCCTCTTCGATCGTGCCTTTTGTTCCACCCCGAACTCTTTTACCTCCCCTTCGTGTTTCAACCCTTCCCAAACACTCCCCTCCCAGCTCGGGTCACACGCCTCTTGTTTAGCGCCTTGGGACGTCCTCCCGACGTGAAAGGCGCTCTATAAATGTAAATTGTTGTTGTTGTTGTTGTTGTATCTTTTAATAATTGTTGAAGTTTGTTCAGAACCTGAGGGTTTGGTTGTAGTTGTAGAGTGCTTGCTTCTCAAGGGTGAATCTCGACATTCTTTCCAGCACATGAATTATTTGCTCTTATTGGACTCGCTTTGACTTTTCCCGACAATTAGAAGGAGGATCTGTTCTATCACTGTAAAGTGAATTGACTGTATATTTTTGGGGTTGAAATGCAGCAGCCAATTGCACATACACGCAGTCGTGGATTGAGTGAGCAAGTTATTATTATTTGTTTGAAGGAATCATTACCCCTGGAGAAGCCATCCGCCAATCCTCTATCAACTGGGTTCTTGCTTACTGCTAGGTAAACAGAGGTGTGTGGAGTCAGGAGACTTGCCCAACATTTTGCCCTGGCAGGAATCAAACCCACAACTCTCATTTGCGAGGCAAGCGCTCTAACCACTGAGCTACAGGACTTCACATTACAAGGAAACATCCCTTTAAAATCAGCACCAGGACAGTTGGAACTGAGAAAAGGAATCATTTATTCACCTTGAGAGGGTTGTGAAGAATGTGCAACTCTGCGCACCAGAAAGTTATAAAGGTGGAGTGCGCATGATGGGGTGAGTGGTGAATACTATATATCCAGAAATTGAGCAATGTTTACATAACCTGAGTCCAGCAAGGCTAAGTGTCCATCAGAAGCACATGCCAGTGTCTGTGTCAGGGCCTGCACAACTATGCCCACAGCATTCTGGCATACTGCATATAAACCATGAGGAGTTTTCAGACAATGTCATCTTCGATCAATATGAGCCAAGGTTGGAGTTCAAGCTAAGAGGTCGCAACAGGAAAAGTGAGTAGCAGCTGACATGATACCCAAAGTGCTTCTTGTGACCACTACTTTAGGAAAATAAAGTGTTTAAAATGGAAATGTAGTGCATCATTCTGGTTTTGAAGTTCCACAAACAAACACTGGAGCTGGAGTACTGCAGTTTCTTACGTAAGAAATGAAAGTAATGAAAGTTATGTAAGAAATGAAAGTTTCATTCACTTTTTTTGGAAAAAAGTAGCAAATCTGTTGAATTTCTGTCTTAAACCAAAAGCTCCTCAAATTTTACAATTGGAAGCCTGAGATCCAGATTCCTTACATAGTAACAATAATAATAATCCTTGCATTGGATAACACATCTTCTAGACGTCTCAAATTGTTTTACAGAATATACTATAAAATGAATTGACTGTATATTTTGTGGGCAAATTATTTCCTTGTCTGATCAGTTTCTAACATGTCTTTTTCTTGTCTTGCATTATATTTGTGCCTCCCACTAGTGCGAAAACTATTTCCTAACCCGGTCACGATGGAAGACACAGAGCCAATCAGCAAACCCTCTCAATAGTTACTGGGACCTAAGTCATGGAGCTAACCTTCAGAATAAAATCTTTTCGTTTTTATTCACTAACTAATCGAACTGTGTTTTTATTTATTTGAAGTTAAATATGGGAGACTCAAAACATCCTTTCTGGAAGAAATGTGTGAAGAAGATTATGGGAGGAAATGCTTTGAATGAGCATATGGTACAACAAGTCACCAGGGACTACTTCCTCCTCCGTAGGCCACCTCTGTAACCTCAGTTCTCCTCCTCTTTTCAAATTGTGTCTTTAGAGTTTTCCATTTCCACTGGAGTTCTCTGTTCCTTGGCTCAATCCTCATTGCACCAATTTTAGCTCAACTAATGGAGGTGACTTCTCTGGTTCCACTCTTTTGTTCTTTCTTCCTTGTGCCTGTACTGGTGCTAGCTCCCCCCCCCCACCCTCCACCAAATCCCCCTGTAGCTCACTGCAGTAATACCACTTCAGTCCTCTTTCTCCACTATATTTGGTATCGACAGTAAGATGAGCAAAATAGGAGGATACAGAGGTGCAATAGAGTCCCACATGAGGCACATAGGCACAGAAACAAGCAACAAAGAAGTAAAGACACTGGGTTTAAATTGATGTATCACACAATTCATTGAGAGAATTTGAAATCACATCTAGGCTGACACTAATGTATACAGGGGTGGGGATGGGAGGAAATGCCATCCTACATATGAAACGTTAAACTGAGGCCCCATCTGCCTATTGGACATCAGGTGAATATTAATGATCATATGACAAGATTTGATGAAAAGGGAGTTCTTCTGGTGTCCTGGTCTACAATGCCCAGATACTAATTGATCATTCATTTTATGGTTGTTTGTGAGACAATGTTTTGTGTTTTGTGTTTTGGCTGCCATATTTGGCTAGAAATGCAATGCTACAAATACGTCTATGAAACTCTTCAAAACATTTTGACATGGTCTTGTGTGATATCAAATACAAGTAATGCTAATATTATGATAGGATTCGCCAACAAAGAGTTTCACAAATGGAAACTCACCCTGGTAACTGGAAGCATTTCACCTCAGTCCATAAGAGTGTCGCTCCCAATGCAATCTACTTCCAGAGTGATTTTCTGACTGGCAGACAGAAATTCTAATGGAATTTCTTATTAAGAAATATTCAAATGAAATCCCCAAGTGTTATGTTAGGAACCTGATCTGACAATACCGGACAGGACGGTCTAAAGAGAGAGCGCAACTCTGTACATAACCCGTGCTGTACATTTCCCAGCAATAATCTCTCGACAACAAAATTGTATAGTGCCTTTCGTGATAAGCAAAAATAAAATTGCCAAAATTTGTATTTTAAAAACACCACAAATCTCCTAACATATGACTGGCTCTATACTGGGGATCTATAATGGACTCTGGGTCACAGCATCATATTTCTTCAATTATTGATGTTTTGAAATATGAGCTAATTATCTGATCGGATGCCTGTCTATAATGAGACCCTGAACTCACCTGATGATTGCCTGGATATTATTCCCTTTTAAGCTTATTATGTTCATAACTAGCCATGATGCCGATATAGTATGATGATAGAGAAAGCTTTCAGATTACATTTGGTCACTGTACACCTTGTCTTAATCCTCTAATATTAGTTCTAAGTTTGCCTGTGCAGTATTCCTCAACTAGGAATTTCTTGCATCATATTATAGCCAATTTTCTCACCCTTTCTCTCCCCTCCCTGGCGCCTTCTTCAAGAAGCTGATCCATCTGGGAGCACAGTTCCACATCATCCAGTGCTTTGCCCAAGTGGACATTCTTTGTGTGAATCTATAAACTATGTTTCGATGGAGGGTAAGAATAGATGCGATATAACAATTGGTAGAGAAATCCCAATATTTACACTCATTGTTTGGAATTTCAATTCGCATTCCCATGGCCTAGATCAAGGCATTGTGGGGTTTCAACAGTATCTGATCTGGTAGTTGAGCTGCTCTGTGGATTCGACTGAGATTCAGGTAAGAGACGGAGACTTAAGACGAACACTAATTAAGGAAGAAATTTGCAGTTATTCTTTAAAATACTCCTGTGCTGATCAAGCCAAAGAAAACTGGAAACTTACCCCCAGAGTATCTAATGCCTGCCCCAGTAGCAAGCACATAGACAAATGAACAAGGCATTAAGGTGAAAACGCTCCTTGAAAATTTGAACGAATTACTTGTTTAATATCCCTCTTCATTGTTACATTGCTATGTTCAGGAGCAATATCTGAAGACATTGTACTCTGGGAGGAAGAGAGGGGAGAAGGAGCACTGCAAGCAAAAACAAACATGGTGTTTGAAATGTAAATGCTTTTAAGATAAATTATTTCCCTCCAAACACCAAAAGAAATAGCAGAGGTAAATTACTAGAAAAACTGAAGATGATAGAAGAGTGCAATAAATAAATACGCTGTGAGATGGCTCATCAGTCACTTCTCCTGAATGACCCAGTTTTGTCACACTGAAATCTGATGCCATTAACTGTATTTGTATCATGATGATTTGCATCACAGTGCAATGAAAAAGAGCACTACTTTTAAAATGATTAAGTGTGAGACCGAGGACAGGCACTGTTGTGCAATGCAATGTGACATGGCATTATCGTACTTTATGAATAACCGCAATCTTTCACACAGTTGGCAAAAAAAACTCCTCATTTTCACCCCGCACTAAACAATAAATCATTTTGCTGAGTATGAACCTATCCCACTCTTGCATCCTTCATTCCATCTAAGTAACACATCTCCAATTGTTTTTACAAAGGGAATCATACCCCTTTGTCACTCACAAACTGTTCAATAATTTGTCATTTCTCAGAAAGTCAACCCAGTGATTTGCTGGCTCTGTGGGATAAAAGCGCAAAGCCAGAAAAGGGGAAATCACTGCGGATAATTGCCAGGAACGGTAAGTGAGCCTCAAATAGGGTATTCACTCCAGAATGTTTAAATATTGAATCCTTATATCTGTACTCCACCAACACTGTTACTCTGACAACAACAGCGACTTCCATTTATTCAACGCCCCTCACTCCGCTCCAAAACAATCTATTCAATTATAATAATGAATTTTGCATTTAACTTAATGCCTTTCACATTAGGAAGACATCAAATCACTTGATGGTATATTCTGTGAAGTGCTTTAAGATGTCAAAGCACGATAAAGTGCTGTGTGCAATGAGTATGATTATTATTTTTTATTATTATTATCCCAAAGGATTTATTGTAAGGTGGAGTGACTGAATATTTTGAAAGTTTATTTCTGGGAGCACTGCAGAATTCCCACAGGTCAATGTGATTCCCATCCATTCATTGCAATGATTCAATATTTACTAAATCTGTTGTGAATGCCATGTTTTTTCAACTACATCAAACCCCAGAATCAACTTATGAGTTCTGGTGTGGAGAAAACACATTGTTCTGGGAAGAGGGAGCTACTGAGAGAGAACTCAGCCTTTATTTTTATTTTGACCAATTTGACATGACACTGGGTTCCTGTATTCATCCAATCAACAAATCAGCAAAGGAACCAATGCATTAAGTTGATTCAAAATCATTACAATTGTAGCACATTTACAAGATCTGCAGCCCATCTAGACTAAACTGAGGCTATCTGATTCACTGCTAATCCTTTCTGCGTTCCCCTTGCTCTCGCCATCCTCTTTTATAAACTTTTTCACCGAACCTTTGACCAATTCTTGTTGAAATATTATGGTCTCAGTTGCAGTAAACACTTGTGGCAAAGTATTCCATATTCTCTAAGTCCTGGTGTAGAAATCTTCCTTCCACTCTCCCCTTACCTCTTTCCAGTCACAATATTGAATTTATGCCCCTAGTTGTCAAATTATTACAGACTGGGAATAATTTTTCACATTCTATCTTCTCAAAACTCTTCAAGAATTAAAAATGTGTTAATCTCTTGATAATAATAATTATAATCCTGTCTGTCCTCAAGTGGATCCTAAAGATACCAATGCTACTATGGAAACCTCATGATGATAATAATAATAATTGCATTTGATATAGCCCCTTATCACGTCTTTGAGACATTGTAAAGTGCTTTATAGAATATACTGTAAAATGAATTAACTTTGTGGGTGAAACAAGTCACTCCACTTAGAACATAACCAATTTGCTAGCCTATCTTCCAAATGAAACTACATTTGTGTTAATGCCGAAGTGACATTATTTAGCTCCTGTCTGCCTTGCGCGGCCTGTGCCATGCCTTTGATCTCCTTTATAAAATGAGATGCTCAGAACTGCAACCCAAACTACAACTGTGGCCTGACATCTTCATAAAGTCAAGGCAGTATCCGTGCTCATGCTTAACATTACTGTCACTGTGATCTGTCTGTGCCTTTTAATTCGCCCACACTGTGCATCTGGTCTGGTTTCTTGCCAAATGGGCTGCAACTGGATATAGGACACAGGAAGCAGCTGACAGCACAGTTTAAACTCAATCAGTGGTGGGTGAGGATGGTAATTTGTAAAGTGTGGTAGAGATCTGAGCAAGAGAAATCATAATGGGTGTGGGGGAAAGGCAAACGAATGGGACTAAACTGATCCAGTAGTTCTTTCAAAGCCAGCACAGGGTTGATGGATCAAATGACCTCCTTCATGCTGTAAATTTCAATGGTTCTGTCTGTTATGATAATTATAGCCATGGTGCAGTTGGTAGAACTCGTCTGTGACTCAGAAGGTTGTGGGTTGTGTCCGGTTGTGCGCAATTGGCTGCCGCATTTTGCCCACAAAATATAGTCAGTTCACTTTTCAGTATATCCTGTGAAGCGCTTTGAGATGACTGGAAGATGTGATAAGGTGCTATCTCAAATGCAAGGATTATTACTGGTATTATTATTAAATTGGGAAAGTTTGCATATGAGAATGGACAAACGAGGGATGACCTTACTAAAGTCTTCCAGATATGAACGAGTAGAATCAGATTGGACTTCATTAACTTACTCAACATGATAAAGGGGCAGCTCAAACTCAGGGTCTCAGAGAGTTTATGCTTATTTAGCTGCTTACCTCATTCTTTGTAAGCCATTGCTGGCATTAAGTAGCTGTTGTGATGTTTGCCTCCATAACAACATTCTATAATAGTGATTAAAGTGGGGTAAATTCAAAATAAAGCTGTGGAAACACTGCTTCAGTGAGCAAGTAATAAATATATGGAACTGGCTCCAGAGAGAGGCAGTGGAATCAGAAAGTGTTCTTTGTTTCAAGATCAAATTAGATAGATTTTTGTTAATAATATCTCATAATACAATATATAGTTTGGGTCATGACATATCAAGTGAATGCTCAGATGGTGGAAAGAAAACTGGATGGACCTTGTCTTCTTTTGCCTAGAAAATTCTTGTGTTCCTATATTCATTTTCTAATTCATAATAATAATAATATTCCTTTCATTTGGTATAGCAAATGTCAGAAGGACATTTCAAAGCACTTCATAGGATTTACTGTGAAATTTAGTGACTGTGTATATGTAGGCAAATGCGGCAGCCCAATTACATACAGCAATGTCCCACAAACAACCAGGAGACCATTTTAAAAAAAATTTAGGTAACATTCGCCAAGACACCAGAAGGAACTCCCTTGTCTTTTTGAAAAGTGCCAAGGGTTCTTTAACTTTCACCTGAACAGGAATATGGGATCTTGGTTTAATGTCTCATCCAAAGGAAGTGTAAAGCACTTTGAGACATTTATTTTATTTCAAAGATACTGGTTAAGTACAGACCTTTAACCATCTAAATAGATAAAAGTGAGTCTTTGCAGGGCATCAAGTCTACCCTGATATTTTTCTCAAGATCATTCTAATCTCTCTTTCCTACTTGCTCATATTTGTTCTTTAAAACTATGTAAATATCTTCAAAAATATATATTGTTGGCAGAGTATTTTACATTCTGCACAAAGAAATATTTTCCAAATTATCCTTCAATTCTTTGTGTGATTATTTTAAACATGTTCCTGTCTCCTGGTGACCAGCGAAATAATCTATTACTATTTTACCCAGCTTGTAGAAGTAAGTACGGGATAGAATACTTCAATAAATGCAAGTCATATGTTATCATACTTGCACTCTGACTTGTGTTTTGCTCTGTGTAGAGAAGATGCCATTGTATTGATCCAACCATTACTAGCACGAGATTGCAGTGCAATCCAGTTCCAATTCCAAGTATTCTTTTGACATTTGGAGCAGGTTGCCTCGATGATTAAGGTTTTAATAAAGCCACAGCATTCCTGCCTCAGAAATTGAAGGACGGTATAAGATGCTTTCCCTCTCTAATAAAATTGCGACAACCAATTGCGGGATTCCACCTGCCTAACTCGTGCCTGCATTCCATCAACCATCAGAGCTTCTTATTTACAACCCACCGGGGGATACTGAAAAATAAGTGCAGGATTGGAAATTAATTTGGCTGAAGACAGTGCACATTACAGGCACTGTCAGAATGGTAAAAGTTTATATTTCAATTTAGTGGCGAGCTTAGGGTTGCACACAAAGCAAAAGTGCTGCTCCGTGGTTTTGTCAGGCTATGCATCAGTCCGGCTGTGTTCGTTGCAGTGAAGGGGTTAAAACAGTTGGCAAATTGTGCCACAGAGTTTTGTTCAGTCAGGTAAGGGTTACCCCGTGGACTGAAACAACACCAGCTTTCACCAATGTGGTTGGTATTTGCTACTGACTGTACAAAGTGTTGGGACTTCACCCTCCCGACACACACACGATTACATCGCATGCTTCTGCCCTTTCCCCAAACTCACAAAGATGTTTTGCTTCAATATTGATCTGCTTGCCTCACAGTTGCTGTTATGAACTTAGTAGTCATTTGACATTAAGGAATTTCCTTTCTGATTTCAATGAATTAATAGAAACATAGAAACAGGAGAAGACCCTCGAGCCTGTTCCGCCATTCTATAAGATCATGGCCGATCTGTACCTCAACTCCAATTACCTGCCCTTGCCTTGTATCCCTTGATACCCTGGCCTAACAAGTATTGAGGACCAGCTAGACATCTGACGAGCAGTAAGTACAACGACACACACACATATTTTAGTTATGCTCTCAGCTGAGACCGGTGGCAGGTCAATTCGTATTGAGATGTGAAGCCCTGTGAGTGTAAAGGGAGCGACTGCAGGGACAAGATTCAGATAAACCAAAAAGACAAAACAGCCAGTCGAAACATAAGCAGATACATTGGAGCTCTTTTGTAAAATACAGTCGCCAAAGAGTTTTGTGACTCTTTTGCATGACCCCCTCTGCTGCAAGTTTACAAAGAATGTGTCGGTGTTCAGATGGAAATAAAATGGTGCTGTTATGGAGCACAGCAATCCCCCTACAAACACCGTGAATATGATGTCAAGCTAACACTTGACACTGCCTGAAGAGCAAGGACAGCCAGAATTGGATTGTTCAAAGCAATGTATTTTCTCACGGCAACTGATATATGACTATCCATCCATCTGGTTACAGTTGCAATCTGGAGAAATGTGAGACTAAATTACTGTACTAATAACTCAATATATAGAAATTCAGGTTCAAGTTCATGATTGACACCAGTATCTATGGTGCTAATATTGTTCCACTGACTAGTCTTGATGTGTGCTGTAAGCTTAACCCCTTCAATGTTCATTCTGTCAAGACCACACTATATTTTTAACACAAATGTTTTAAATTGGTAAAAGCAAAATATAGTTTTTTTTTAATTGTTAGGCTAATAAAAATGTCCAGTCAGTATCATCTCTTTATCATCTTGTCAAGTTTACATTGTCCTAGCCTCAACCACCACTTCTTGGCAACCTGCTAGTCACTGCAATACAATACATAGTTTACAATTATATAGTGTTTTTCATGTTGAGGGCACATCCTAAAATGCATAACCGTGGGCAAGTTTCCTTATTCCACACGCTTCATAATAAGTGATTTGAGACGTCGATAAGACGTGGAAAGCACTACGTGAGGCGTGTGGAATAAGGAAACTTGCCCAAGGTTATGCATTATTATTATAATCCTACAAAAATCAGTAATAAATTGGTAATTTCAGTCCACGACTGTTTGTGGGACACCGCAATTGGCTGACGCGTTTCGCCCACAAATATACAGTCAATCCACTTTACAGTATATTCTCTGAAATGCTTTGAGACATCTAGAAGATGTGAAAAATGCTCACTATATCAAATGCAAGGATTTTTATTAGTATAATGGTCCTTTCTTGGTACTGAGCTGGGGGTGGGAACTGGCGGAGGAAAATATGATGCAATCATAGAGGAGGTTTGGAGGTGTTGACAATCTACTGTGCACATTAGACCCATGAGAAACCAATGGATCTGAACCTGTTATGTGGTGAGCCTGGGAGAGATGAGGAAAGGTTGGCTTTGAACATGCACACACAATGCAACCATCTCCAGCAGCAGCTGTGATTTAAAGAGAGGGATGTGCTGGAGTTACTGCTCAAAACTCCTTTGGATTGAAAATTCTCCTACTCTTACAATTGTACATGAACACAGAATTTTGTAAAAGTCTTAGATGTTATGGCTCGTTGTGACCCTTAAGTGATTGTTGCAGTATACTTCGCTAAACACTAAACACATAGACACTGGCCTACAGCTGGGTGCCACCTTCTATATATCAGATCTAACATTGTGCAGCGGCTAATCCAGCCCAAGATCACTTTTCATGCACAGCTAATGTCATTTCAGCCTCAGGTCCTTTGTTATGAAACTAACATCCCATTAGCCTTTTGGTTGCTTTCTGTACCTGTGAAGCAGATGTTATTGATGTATGTATTTGGACCCTAAATCCATGTGTTCGTCTATTCCCAGTGCATTAATAGAAGGTCTTGTGAGATTGATTACTAGTCACTTGTGGCAAATGAAACAACACTTGATTTTGATGTTACCCACAACCAAAGTATCATTCAACAAGAATAGAGGCTGTTTTGTTTATTCCCCAAAACTGAGCTGATAATCAGGGTGACTTCAGCAATTGTCTTTTAAGGTTCCTAATAAGATCCTCAGCCCCAATTAAGCCAACCTTAGTAAAGGTGATTTGGTGATCTTACAACAGTGAGTGTGCTCCAGGAACATTTTCTATATGATCTCGTCCGCGAAGAAGAATTCTTTGCTCAAAAGTCCTATCTCTCTTGTGCGGCACAACCCTTCGCATAGATGTCATCAAATGACATGGTGTTTGCTGTGCAGTTGCAGCAGAGCTACAGCTGGTAGGAAACTCTGTAATGAATGTGCAGAGCATTTTATCAACTTTTTTTATTTGATTAACAAGGTTGCTACATTGTGCTTTTGGCACCTGCTTGTTATGCAAATATTCATTGATTGCAATAAAGAGACAAAGGCAGACTAAAGTCCTGTGTAAAGGAATATTACATGAAAAAGAAAAGTCATCTTATCATTGGAGTCAGTGGAGTCCTGTACCTCAGTGGTTAGGGCACTCGCCTTACAAGCGAGAGACCTGATTTCAATTCTGGCCAGGGAGAAACCATGGGCAAATTTCCTTACTTCACACGCCTAATAATATAAAAATGATAAATTGGGTATTTTATACCACAATTGTTTGCAGGATACTGCTATGTGCAATTCGCTGCTGCATTTCGCTAAATAAAGTCATATAAAGTCAATTCACTTTACAGTATATTCTGTGTAGCGTTTTGAGACCATCTAAAAGAAGTGAAAAGCGCTAAATCAAATGGAAGGATTATTACCATTATTATATCACATAAGGTAGATGTAACTAAGTGCATAGCATGGACTTGCATGAGACAAAACCCACATACAGGTAATGGAGTGCGTTACTGTAGACCCATATTGTCATGATTGATAAAATTCATCCAGATAAATTACTTATAAGAATCGTGGGTTCAAAAACTAAATGGGAATATCAGTGGTGGGGGGCGTTTCTGGGAAAGAGAAGGGGAGTGGAACTAAATAGATAGTCTAATTTCAGATGTAAATACTTGTATCAGGCAGCATCTCTTTGTCCAAAGATACTGCGAAAGGTGAATGGTTGTTTCTGGGTTGGGGGCAACACATGGAGCAGTGATTGCACATGTAACATGGCATGATCCTACTGGATTGAAGTTTGATCCATTTTCACTACAATTTATAGAACATTTTATGTGCTTACATATTTTGTGGTCTATATTTTAACCTTGTGTCAATCCACTGTTGCAGTGTGGACACTTGTGGTTTCTTACTAAAGATGTAGATGTATTTCAAATCAATGGATAAATCCTATTTTTGCCCAGTTGGTTGTGTCCAAGGAAGCTTTTCGTACTAAAAGCTGGAGCCTAGCATAGCTTGCAAAGTGCTTTGACTAATGGGTTTGTTAATGGATAACATAGCCCACTTCATCAAACTGCATATATAATTTCTTAATAGCTAGATACTGGATGATTAAAAGCAGTGGGTGATTTATATTAATGAGCTGAAAGGTGTTCCTTCTATGTGATTGATGTATTGTAGAATAAATTCTGAGATTCTGATTGTCTGCTCGACAGTCATTAATTCCTGATAGATTTTGGGGGAATTGAAGAACTGTCAACTCAGCAAAAAAGAGTACAAAAAACAGGTCGATTTGCTTACCTTGGGAGAAATCATCCAAATTCCTTCAATCCACGAAGAGTGGAATTGGAACAAAATAACGCAGAATGTACCCCCAAAAATGATATATAAGGAGAGTGTAATATAAAAACAAGGAAGTCCCACAGCATCTTATAACAGTTTACAATTATATAGATATTTTCACATCAAAAGGACATCTCTAGTATTTCTAGCTCTAACACCATTGATTAGGTTCCTGAGTGGGGTGGGGGGGAAAGGGGAAGGGGGAGCCCGGGGGGTAGGTAAGCTCACTGTGTAGGAACAATGTCCAAAGGAAAGTAAAAAGAGTTGGAACTAAAGATTTTGAATGGAGGAGACAAGGCAAAGGGACATTTGGATTGAGTTCCATAGATTGGAGGTAATGTGGTTGAGATCATATCAGGAAAATGTCTCAAAGTGCTTTACTCTTTATACAAAACACAAAATGCTATAGATGCTGGAAATCTATAGTCTGGGTTCTGATGAAGGGTCGTGGACCCGAAACGTTGACTCACTCTCCTTTCTCCAGGATGCTACCTGACCAGCTGAGTTTTCCCAGCAACTTCTGTTTTTATTTACTCTTTATACTTTTGTCTTTGAATGATTGCCTCTATACAACTTTCTAGGGCAGAGTGGTTAGAACTGAGGTCAGGAAGTAGTTCTTCACACACAAGATTGTGAAGGTACACAGCAATACTCTGCCCAAAAAGCTGTGGAGGTAACAGTGAGTTTGGGATTAAAAGATCCGCTAAAACCTGGAACAGTCTTGATGGCTGAATGGCCCACTCTTGCTCCTAATTTCTGATGTTTTAAGGAAGAGGCAATGCAATGAGTGTGATTTTAAACAAACACTCCACAATACCACTCACCTCTCTGAACTATTAGTGTGAAGAAATCTCTTCGGGTCTCACAATTAACCAGCTTAGACCACAATAAATCCCAAGGGTGATTTGGGTGCAAAATCGCAAACTACCATTTTCCCATTATATCATCACACTGTTTCTCAAATGAGTCCAGCATCCTGGCCTCAAACACAACTTCCTGGTAACCCATTAGACCTGTTAATTACCCTCTGTCTAAAATAAAATTTTCTGGTATCAGTCCTGAAGTTGACCTTCATCTGTGACCTCTTATCCTGCTGTCTTCATATATCAGGACATGTATTCTGGGTTTACTTGCTCAATCCCATTCAGCATCTTCAATACTTGTCCCTCCACCAGGCATTTCTGAGATGCCTCATTGCAACCTTAAGGAGCAGTAACTTTCCAAGTCATTCCTTAAAGCTCATGCCTCTGATACTTGGTATAATTTTAAGGTTCTAGTGCAAAAGAATCTGTTAATGTATAATTGGTATTCGATAGCCCAGCCGACAGGGCGGAGGGGGGTGGTGGGGGATGGGCATCCACTTTGTGGGGGGTTTCGAGGTCTTGTGTGAACCATGATTTCAATTT
Source organism: Hydrolagus colliei (assembly GCA_035084275.1). Classification (NCBI taxonomy): domain Eukaryota; kingdom Metazoa; phylum Chordata; class Chondrichthyes; order Chimaeriformes; family Chimaeridae; genus Hydrolagus; species Hydrolagus colliei. The sequence goes on from CM068752.1 coordinate 12,607,893, forward strand.
TGTAAACTTTATTATTTTACTTGCCTTGGGAGGAAAGTTGAATTGTTTGCAGCTCCTACTGAGATTACAGCAATTAATACGCAAGCATTGATCTTCCCACTTTAACGACTTGAATGAATATTTTTAATATATATTTAAATTTATATAATGGAATGCACCGCTTTTATTGGACATGTTATTGTGGTTTAATCTTCGCATATGAGAATGTTGTTCCCCTGAATATTTACATGTCAGAAATAAAGCGGGTTGTAGCACTTTCCAAACACCATTATTGAGTGAGATTAATATTTAATTTGTGCCTTAAACTGTTACATGCCGGGTGTTTCTGAATGTGCTTATCCTCACTAATCAGATGTCAATAGCATATCTCTTGCCTTTACTTGCCAATGAATGATTTGAATGACTTGAATAAATCCCGATGAATTTAAGACAATCGGAAAAAGGATGGAAGTGGAGATTAGACAAAAACATATTTATATTTTCCAATTAGAATATGTAATTATCTGACACAAACCATCATTGAGGCAAAGTCCTCAAATTTATTTCAAACAGGAATTAGATTCATGCTTGGAGAGGAGAAATGTAGGTGAGTAGGAAAGTGAAATTCAATTTCGGACTCGCTTAGAATTGATGGGCCGAATGTTCTGTTTTTGTCCTGTATCTATAGTTCTAACATCTATGGTTCTATAATTCTAATTATGTAACTGTTACATATGTCTATACATAAAATACTTATTTATATATTTTTTATTTATACACATGTAACACTCACAGTTTCAATATTAGTTTTAGAATGTCCAGTGTCACATTTATCCAGTGAGCTGGCTGTGACACAATTTACTTATTTTTACTTTGATTTGGTGTCTGCTTGGAATTGAATTAAAGTTCTCACTTCCTTCCCAATTTTCCATCCAAGCATTTGCAAAAACTCACTCACTCACTCACTCTCTCACAGTAAGGAAGTAATTTTATGAAGATATGGTTGGGAAATTGTATTTAAATACCTGGCATAAGCTAAAAAAAAACTAGAGGAAAATGTTGTACAGGTCAAATGGCTTCCTCTTGTTCATTATTACCCCAAACAGCACCTCACCAGTGACTAAGCCTCCTTCACTGTGTTTCTATTGTCTGTTGTGGCTGAATTGATGTCTGTCCATCATAATAACCAATAGATTCAGAGTTTTGGCAACATACAAAGTTCTCAAGGGTATTAAGGATGTGTGAGATGCACAGTGACTAGTAAATATTGTTGTAAAACATCTCCACATAACTTAACTTGTATAAAAATAACTAATTTTTTGTTGGCCAGCAGTATGCAGTACATATTTTTGTACATTATAAAGTTAGAACGAGAGAAAGAATAAATATAGATAGAGAATATCATAGAGAAAAAGGGGTTATAATAATATAATAATAATCCTTACATTTATATAGCGTTTTCACATCTTATCGACGTCCCAAAGCGGGTTAGAATGTTGGAGATGCAAAAGATAGAGACAGAGGGAAGCACAGCAACAGAGGCTAGCCTCAAAATGGATTGGGACTGTGAGACATTGCTGTGAAGAATTCAGCTACTGCATTTTGCCCCCAAAATACAGCTGGACAAAATGACTGTCCCTAATGTGACCCACTTAAGCAGCTTCGACAAATTCTTTGTAGCACTTTGAGACGTCCTCCTGACATGAAAGATGGTATATTCAATGTAAGAATTAAACATAAGCCAATAGAAACAGAGTAGAACAAAGACGGACCCCTTCTGAAACATAGAGAACTGAGATACAGCTCACAGTCACACCCCAGGTCAGAGCAGCTAATGTGCACGGTTCAAGAATTGAACCCGGGACCTTCCTGATCTGCATGACTCACTGCCAATCATGTGATCCATTTATCCAGTTTCCAACGAAGGATATGATTTCTTGGTACCCGGTCAAATAGATTTTCCTCAATGTGGGTGGTGGTGGGGAGGTGGGGGGTGCTATTTGATGGCACAGTAGCATGTGAGGCAACTGGTGAGGTCGTATCATTTTAACACTGAAATCGTTTTAGCATCACTTTAACAGAAAGCAGCCAGAGGCTTCAACAGTCAAATCGTTTATCTGCTGAATTATTTACAAGACTTGGATCATGCATGATCTGTGGATTTGCTATCAGTTGCAAATAAGCTGAAGTGAAGAGGAAAGAATGGAGTGGGTTCCTTGTTTTGTCCAATCCAACTGGGACAGACAGACATGTTGTTTGTGCTGCTACTAACCCAGAGGAGAGGATTTGTGCACTTACTGGAAGGAAAGTTGACGCAACAAATCCTATAGTTGTCTACAATTTCACTAATCAAGCTCTTTAGAGTAAAATGCAGTTTGAGCTGCAGGACTGTAAGTGTAATTACAAAATACAGCACAGGAGATCGCTGTGCATAAATTGTCCGCCACCTTTCCTGTATACACAGGAATACACAGTCACTACATTTTACCGTATGTCCTATAATGCACAAAATTCTTATATTTGGTATAGAGCATTTCATGTCCAAAAAATATCTTTGGACCTGAAATGCTCTATGCCAAATACACTACTATATATGAATTTTGTCATTGTTATGTAAAATCGTTTGAACTACGTTGATAAGAGCACCTGATCTGAAAGGCTGTAAAGCAAATGCAAGGATTTGTTTTACACTGTATAGATTCAAGTAAAGAACAAAGGTTAGTATGAAGAACTGCAGTTCAGTAATAACACATAAGGGTTTGTATTACCAATTTATAGATTATATGTGTATATAATCTATACGTATCAAATTCAGACATAATAATAATAATCCTTGCATTTAATGTAGCACTTTTCAAATCTTCTAGACATCTCAAAGCGCTTCACAGAATATACTGTAAAATGAATCAATTGTATATTTGTGGGCGAAATGCGGCAGCCAATTGTGCACAGCAGTGCCACAAACAGTCGTGGATTGAAATGACAAATTTTTTTACTGTAGTTTTTTTTGGAGGGATTATTATTAGGCGTGTGGAGTAGGGAAACTTGCCCAAGGTTTTGCCCTGACCTGCCTGGATTCGAACACACGTCTCACGCTTGTAAGGCGAGTGCTCTAACCACTGAGCTACAGGACTCCACATGCTTGTGTGTAAAGGATTAAAGTGATTATTTCATTTTATTGCTATCATTATGCCTATTCATATACCCATATAGACAGAGGTACAACCTTTATGGTAGTGCACAGGTATACTCCTTCAAATAATCCAGGTTACTACTTTAATGAAGAACGCAGTAAAATGCAAGTTGTTCTGTTGTTGTTTTAAGTAAACTCCTCATTGATAATATCCTCCCGGGAGCATAGACTACTGTAGTCAGATGCAGATACAAGGTACTGTCCATAGAGGTACACTTCTATCAAGTAAATTCTTCACAGGTACGTATAGGTAGGTATAGACTACACTGCACTCCGCACAAGTATAAACAGGTACACCATCACCATTTATTCCCCACAGATACACACTCCTATACATGCTCAAGTATGATCTTCACAGTTGGTCATTCAAAGAGCCTGAAAAGGACATTACTTATAGATATAGACCCAGCTGTACTCTTTACAGGAATAGACGCAAGTAACTATTCACAGACACAGGTGCATTTTTCACAGGTAGAAACGCGGGTACACTCTACACAGAGACACTATGTCCAGAGATACCCATGGGTTCACTCTTCCTGGTTATAGATACAGGAACACTCATTATGGGAAAAGATACATTACATTCCCCACAATTATAGACACAGGTCCAATCTTCACAGTTACAACAGTTACATACACAGTGTATTGTGAGTTAATAGTAAGACAGTGCTGATGACTGACCAGCCAGGACTTGGAGGAGCAGATAATCACTGGGACAAGAGATTTTTCTAACTCAAACTCTGTTAACCCTGTGAGCCAAAGACCTGAAGCAATGGTGGCCAACCTGTAGCCCATGGGCCAGAAGTGTCCCATAAGACCTCCCCCCCACCCCCGTATTAGGGGTCCATCTCTGTAAAGTGTTTCGAGACATTACACTTCATGAAAGTCACTGCATAAATGCAAATCATTGTTTGCTGCTGGCCGTCCTCTCAAAGGCAAGCTATACAGCAATATCCCAACTCACTCTGATTGTTTCCAGGCCCTGGTTCTTGCAAAACTGCACTAGATTTAGATAAGCAAGGTGTGTCCTGCAGGGAGAGAGTACACATTCCATTCCCCATGTGTCACACATCCAGCTGACAAAAACAGGGCTCATAAACACATACAGCACACTCCTAAAGAGGTATGGACATTATACGCGCTTTAAATCAGGATCCAAAACACAGATTGTCCAGTGTCTTGGGACATCCTTCCAAAGCGAAAGGCGCAATGCCAAATATAATTCTGTTGTTGTTGTTGCTGCACAATGTAGGTGTTGTTTTTCATATAGGATAGAGGAAGAGGCGATGAAATCCACCCACAGTGACCTACGCACAATCAAATCTTTGAAGCCATTTCTTGTAGATAGATTTTGTTTGACTGGATCAGTTACTGCGAGAAACCAATCCAAGCATCAGTCACCAGGGCAAACAAACCTATAGTCAGTCACTTGGTGAGCGAAACACCCAGTCACTGGGCAGGGACATGTCAAGGTTCAATTGTAGGAAAGGGATTCTGTGGGAGGGCGAGATCAATCTGTTGATGTTTTTAAAGCAATTTCTTATTTTGCTTAAAACAAATAAGGACAATCCTTATATAGCACATTTCACGTCTGTGGGATACAATGAAAAAAATTATTACTTTTGATATAGTTCCTTATCACATCTTCTAGGCGTCTCAAAACACTTCACAGAATATATTGCAAAAAGTGAATGAACTGTATACTTTGTGGGTGAAACATAGCAGCCAATTGTGCACAACAATGTCCCCCAAACAGTTGTGGATTGAGTGACCAATTTATTATTAGTGGGAGTAGTATTATGTCTCAAAGTGCTTCACACGTTACACAGCAAACTGCAGTGACTGTGTGTTTGTTAAAACAGGATAAATAATAGGAAAAACATGCAGCTTGTGATTTGGTATAACTGTATTGGATAATTATCTAAGTATAAATGCCCACGTGCTCTTTCCCAGGACACTTTTCCTTGATGACCTATACAGAAGGAAACACTTTTAAGATTGACCAGACAAGCTAACCCTACAAACAATCCCATTATATGTGGGGTTTACCCATTGGAGGTGTGAAAACACACACAGTGGGTGAGGTGTGAGTCTGTGTGCAGTCTATTTTTTTCTTAAATCCAATCTAGACCCACGCTACCGGGCGACATTGAAGGCTATTAAATGTCTCTATTGAACGAAGGCTATTAATCTACTGCTGATATTCATCTTTTAATACGGTGCAAACGTTTCTCTCTGTTGCTCAGTTTGGGTGGGGAATCGAACTGGAACATCGAGTACAAAAACACACAGACAGCGTCGCTCAAACCCGGTCTTCGTGAACTTTTAATAAGAATAAGAAGAAGAAGAATAATCCTTGCATTTGATGTAGGGTTTTTCTCGTTTTCTAGACGTCTCAAAGCGCTTCGCAGGATATACGGAATATACTTTTGACAACTATTTGGGCTTCAGGGCTTGTCTTTACAGAGCCACAGAGTCACTTGAGTAGCTCACAGGCGCCTCTGATGCATTGTTGGCTACAACAGAAAATCGATGCCAACAATTTGTGTTAATACAGGAAACAAACCTCTGTCATTTGGGGTCTGACTGGAGAGAGGGGAGGGTGGGAGAGAGAGAGAGAGAGAGAGTCAGCAGCAAATCAGTTACATATACAGTATAAATACCACATTGTGTTTTATATTAACGCTCATGGGTTATCAACCCATGATGATGATATATCATCGCAGTGTTTTCTGACAAGATTGTGCAGCTGTAAATACAGCCAGGTTTCATCTTAAAAGAAAAAGAAAATGTCTGCACCTCCAATAACACAATATAACAACCACCCTCGCATCTGAGACAGAGCCTGAGCCTGAGCAAATCTCCCCAAACCGCCTCACATGGTCCACGGTGAAGTCAGTTGTCTGGTAGGGTTTGTGTCCCACAAAACATGAGTGTGCGTGTGTATGTGTGTATACCAGTGTATGTGTGTACCTGTGTGTGTGTGTGTGTGTGTGTGCAGGGCAGTGTGTGTGTGTGTGCCAATGTGTGGGCAGGTTTGTATATGTGTACTGGTCTGTGTATGTGTGTGTGTATGTGTCTGTGTGTATGCTGTCTGTGTAAGTGTGTCTGACTGTGTGTGTGTGTGTGTGTGTGTGTATTTGAGAAGTTACCAGTGACTACCTTTGCTTTCTCTCTGTCGCTTTGTTCTCAGAGTCTTTCCCCTAAACTTTATCGCAGTTGCATCCTCTTTATGTATGGTGGTTGGGGGGTGAAACCTTGAACGTTTTGTTCAGCAATTAATCCATTGGACAAAATCATCTCGTCCAATACCTAGTGAAATCATGTTGTGTTTGGCAGCATATGATGCAATAAACGCCTGAATTCTTAGCAAAAAAAATAGGGGAAGAGAGAGAGAGAGAGAGAGAGAGAGAAAACATATTATTTGTCAGTCAAAGTTTCAGACCCATCCTCAAGCAGCAAAGGCGGGGATTTAATTTTTATTAAGCTCCTTTCATAACCCACGGCGCTCGGAAAAGTTTTTTTTAAAAAAAAACAAAGTCTACCAAGCCCCCAAAGTGTGAGTTTTATAGTTCTATCACTATTTATTATTCGCTATAATATACACATATACATATATACACATATATTATATGTTTCAAATGCCCTTTTGTATTAAACGCCGCACAATGTCACCACTGTTTGGCTGAATTAAGGCAAGTCCCACTTGACTCCAAACGTTTGGAACAAATCCGCTGTTCTTTGGGTATAAAAACGCCAGTGTGGTGTTATGTATGCGTGTCGTGTATGATGAGAGGAGAGAGAGAGAGAGAGAAAGCCTAAAGCGAGCATTTACAAAATAATACAGATATCATTTTAAATATATTCTAATAAAAACATACTAAAGTCAGCTCAATATACTATTACTTACCACCCTTTTCATATTGTCCTATAGCTGACAGTTTAGGATTCGTTTAAAAGCGCGTCATTTATTATTCAAACACAGCTTTGCATATCTCTCCTAACGCCGGCTGTTGCTGATGTGAGATTTTACACACGGAAAATTAATAATAACAGACACACGCAATAAAAACATAGCCTCGGGCACAAGATCTACCATTATGCATATGCTGGTCTCTGCTCGCTTCAATTATCTGTAACAAAACGTCTTCCCATTCAGCGCTGAATTTAGTCTCCCTGTCTCTCTCTCTCTCTATCTCTCTGTGTGACTTTCTCTGTTGTCCCCCCCCCTCTCTCTGTCTCTCTCTGTGTGTGTCTTTCTCTTATGAAACAAACAAAAAAGGCAGTTAGAGTCTGGTTATTGCCGGGGGGGGGGGGGGGGGGGGGGGCTGGGGTTGAGGGGGGGGGGAGAGGGTAGGTACACCGGCTGCTCACACCGATGTGCTGGTGCCTGAAAATCCAATTAGCTGGAAACACATTGAAACTAAAAACTGATGACCCGCCGCTTTAGTCACGCGAAAAAAAAGGCCAGCGGATCAAATGAAATTAGTCGCTCGTTCCCTCCCCTCCTTCAATACAATGTCAGGCATCACCGATTGTTACTTAAAGCGAAGATTTCTTGAAATATGTGTGTGTGTGTGTGTGTGTGTGTGTTGAAAAAACAGAGAGAACGGCCATCCCGAGGTTTAGATTCTCTTTCCCGATGTGTGTGTGTGTCTCTCTCTCTCTCCAGCCTCCTATATCTCTCGTTGCCTTTCCGTTTAGTTTATGTGAAATACAGGATACATATATTATATCGTGTTCAGAACAGAGCGCTGACCGAAAAGCCGCGACACTATTAATTTCAATAATAATTACCATTGAATTGATTTGTGTTTAAACAATCCGCATTTCTTGATGACTTATTAAACGTGGCAATGGGACCAGGAGTTTTTTGGCCCACCCTGTGCATAAGGTATAGATAAAAAAAAATAACATTAAATGTGTAATATATGTATTAGTTTAAGTTAAATGAATTGTTTTGATCGGGTATTTTTATTGTAGCCGGCGCAGAGGGGAAACAAGGGCTTTTAATAATTCAGAGCGAAAGGGTATAAAGTTTCCGAGCGCAGGTTAGTTCTTGCAGATTGTCTTATCGATTCGTTCGTTGTTGAGCAACTGAGAGGAAATCACAGCAAAGCTGCACTGGCTGCAGAGCGGGCGGGGGCTGGCTCTGTGGACAGACACTGACTGAGCCGCACTCGGCTAAAGTTAGACACTGACAACAGCCGCCTCCAGGCTGCCTTGCTGCTCGGTGTGACCCGGTAACGAGTCCAACGCTGTGTGTCTCTCTCAACACTGTCCAACCCACTGTCTGCGGATAGCCAGAGAGAGAGAGAGAGAGATTTGTGTGTGTGTGTGTGTGTGAGAGAGAGAGGTGTGAGAGAGGTGTGGAGAATGATCAGAGAAAGGGCAATGAGCAATCTCCCCAAACAGGTGGTGTGTGTACCTGACCTCCCACTCTCCCCTCTTGCTCTGTCCACACACTCATTTCCTTTCTGGTGACGCTCGGGGTAGTTTATTCTTGTCTTTATATGTTTTTCGTTCGGCGGAAATCCAGAGAAATGTGCTCTCAGGGCAGCTATAGTGAAACAGTCAGTGAGATCTCTGCCCCCCCCCCACCCCCCCCCCCCACCCCTCCTCTCCCCCCTTTTTTTTGCTGGCAAATAATATAGTTTTATTCAGAGAGAGTTCAAACGAAATATGTCACACATCCAGCACCCGAACGTGATTCGGTTGTGAAATTAACATTTAAATATTACTTTTTACTTTCAATATCTATTCCAATCGTTGAGGACAAACACATTGTGAATAAAACCCCCATCCCCTCACAAACTACTGTTTGAGTGTAGCTGAGGCGAGCTATAAACAATGCAATATGTATTAATCGACTTCCATTTTTCTGTCATGCCAGAATCCACATCTATAATACATTATCTATCTATATAATATATATGTATGCGTGTGTGTATATATAATGTAACGTACAACAGTATAATTAATCATATAATACAAATAATCTAATCTACAATAATGATAATATATTCTCCAATGGTATATGGTAATGTGGTGGCATGATAAATAATAATGAAAGTATCGTATATTATAATTTAATATAGAATGATAATGTCATTTACAATA
>CM068752.1:12617384-12632384 GCA_035084275.1 Hydrolagus colliei
TCCACCGTGTACTTTGCTCAGAGCCCCGTGTTATTGTTGGTTTCCATAGACTTTGCCAAACAATTCACACTCAGGGATTTTTTTTTATCTCTGCAGTTCTGTAAATAAAATAGCTACTGCCTCTCCTCTCCTCGCCGCTGGCATCTCCTTTGACTAAACGTGCTTAATGTATGTTAAATATTATGGCCCGGTTGGGACATTTTAAAAAGAATAATGGGCAAAAAAATGAAATCCATCCTTATAGGTCAGCAAAGATTCACTTTAATATCGGCTCAAACCCGTACACAGTGAAGTGTGGCCTCCAAACACACCACACACACACACACACACACAGCGTCTCATCAAAACTGCTGCCAACTCATTACACCTAAATCAGTTCAAGGCTTTTTCCTTTTAAAAAAAAGTGACGACGTCTTAAAAACACATACACACACACACACACACACACACAGGGCGGTTTTGTATCTATGCCGACAGGCATTCATACAATTCTTTGGGAAAAACACACTTTTTTAAAAAAATGTTCCCTCCTTTGTGCGATTGCCTGCACGAATTCACCCAGAGGTTTGGATAAAGTTATTCGATGTGGGTCGAGTGTGTGGAGGTGTTTTTGTTGTTGTTGTTGTTGTGTGCAGGCGGTGTCCATTCATTTGCTGTTATTTGGAGTCATGTTTGAATGAAGGAGACTGGGAGGATCTGTTGTGTTTTGTTTTTTGGTCAGACGGCTGTGTGTCTGTGTGTGTGTGTGTGTGTGTGTGTATGTGTCTGTGTGTGTGTCTGACACAAGCAGAAATCCATCCCCGTGTTTAAGAGCATCTAAAACCCAGCTGAGAATTCCCTGCCTCCCATGGAAATCCCAGAGACAGGGAGAAATGTAAGAGTCCTCAATGCCCGTCTCCTCTCTACTGCAGATCAGTCAGTGTTATGACAGCAGAGCCCAGTCTAAACTGCTTTGAAGCCTGTGTAATTCAGTGGCAAACACTCCGAGCTCCATCCTTTAAATCAGCAACTAAAACCTTTTCCCAGTGAGGATAGTAAATAATACAAACAATAAAAACGATATTTTTCCCGTTCAAGTATTTTATTTTATCTGAACGGGAAAAATATATATATATTTCATTGTAATTCGTGTGGTGAACGTGAAATGCTCACTTTTTATTCCAAGGTAAATTCTGCCACACAGACCGTTTGAAATATATTAACTTATTATTTGTATTTTTTTTTAAAAATGTGTCCCTCGATAAATAGCCTTCACTGTATATCTCTCCAAAGAATCTCTCAGCAAGAAGCCATTAGGAATAAATAAGAGACAGTCAGAGAGAGAGATGCCCTCTCTCTCTCTGTCTCTCTCTCTGTCTCTATATCTCTCTGGCTGATGCAGTTCTCTGTGAGACCCTTGCCTAAGGCTGTAGATCCATCATGTGTGAAGGCCGGCCTGAGAGAGGAGGCAGAGAACACACTGTCTTTGCCTTTCCCTTTTCACTGTGTCCCCCGTTTAAACGTTTGAACGAAATGATCAAACTCTTCCGTCCGTTTGTTTTTTAGTCGAAACTAACCGGTATCAGGTGGAAAGATGCGGCGGCGTGTTCGGGTTCCTCAGAACGTCTCCCCCAGTCTCACACCCCGAGTTTATCAGCTAATCAACTCCGGTATTTTGTAGGGGTGTCGTGTGAAATGTGGACTCAGTCGCCTCTCTCCTCGCTCCATGTGTGTGTATCTGCGAGCTGTAGGTCGAAATAAACCTCCCTATAATTTGTCACCGACCTCCCTAAATATTGGTGAAGGTTGTGTCTGTGACACTTGGACTTACAGTCCACCACAGGCCTGGATTTGTGTCGATTGGGGGGTTAGGTTTCGGTCTTAAAAATCCAGGTTTAAATCACAATAGTTCTTAACTTCGTATAGGAACAAATGTGAACACAGTCCTTGTGAAATAATATTGATGAAATCGATGAGTAGGGGCTGATAATGCGTTCATTTCGTCTAGAAATGGCAATTCTGGCTATTTCTTTTTTTTAAACAAGTGACTAAATAAGTTTAGTCTGGTGTTTAAACGTGGATTGTGTGGGTGGTTAGTTAGGTAGTTAGTTAGTTAGTCACTCAGTCCGGTAGATTAACTCTGATAATCTGGGTAGAAAATGTCACACACAAAAGGGCCACAGTCACACTTTCCTGACGGTGGTTGTGGGTCCTCTGCACATATAACACATCAAATTCTGGAGAATAAAAATCCTGGTCTCACCGAATTATATCTAGATCTAAATTAACGTTAATATGTGACGGGGGAGTTAATGTGCAAGTCAGAATACACCTGAAAAATACATCCAAACGTGTATTTTTTTTCTCTCTCTCTCTCTCCATCTCTCTCTCTCTCTCTCTGGCGATTTTCTTAAAATACTTGAAGAATCTCCAGTTATTGCTTTCAATAAATAGTGTTTTCTTTCCGAGCGATTGGGAACATCACCCAAAGTTCTGACGTGTCTGCCATGTAGCCCAGCCCCAGCAATCACCGCGTTACAGAGATGGGTTTGGAAGCTGGGCCTGTTTGGGGCTTGTTTTATTGCCGTCATTTAAATTATTCAGCATGTTTGTGTAATTGAATAGGAAGCTTCTGAGAAACTAATAACCTGTATCTCGTTATTGTTTTTTTTATAAAATCATAACACATGCTGATAAAATGATGATTTTATTAATGCAAAATTGTATTCCCTCTTTTCATTTTCCTTTATAAAGAGCTAAGTAAATGTACAGCTAAACGATTGCAGTCTAACCTTATTTGATTTTTAACACTTATACTTCTTATTGGGGGTCGCTAGGGAGTGTTGCCAAATTCCGGCATGTCTTTAACAAACCATGTTTTTGTCCCCCCAAAAAACACACAAATCCACACACACACACATCCACACACAAGAAATCCGTTTCCATTCGCAGACATGTGTGTGTTGGCGATGTTTTAATGTACAGAAGAACTGTGTCCCGTCTATTTATCCCACTGAGTTTAATCTAACGCTGATTAGAATAAAACACCGGGAATGAACCATCTTTCTGAATTACTTTCGATCGAATATCAATGGCCAGGGACTTACTAAACACGCGGTTCCGCGTTTCTTCTGGGTATCGGTTTTATATATAAATATATAGATATATAGCATTAAAACAAATTAGAAAGAGATAAAATATAAATGACCCTTGATGCTTGCCTGTAAGTGAAACTCTGGTAACTCACATTTAACAAATGAACCACAATAACAATCCCGAATCCGAAGCTTTTTCAATCTAAATTGTGCTTTAATTCATACAGACTGGAGTTCAGGAGAAAGCTGCCTTTCGGAGCTTTAATTTCCGATGATAATTTTTTGTTAAAAAAACCCAGCTGTTTGAGGCAACACATAATAAATGCAGAGATAACACACAATACAGCAGAGAGACAAGGCGCATTGAGTATAAACATGGTAAAAAAAAACACATCGGTTTCCTCTGCACTGATGTTTCACCTGTAATATTTATGCGCCGTATTAAATAAATAGTTTAATGTCTAGGGGGTGGGGGGTAGGGGGGGGAGGGTGAGAGTGTGTTTTGTGCTGTTTAAGGGGGCTCGCGTCGAATTCTTTTCTGTTTGTTTGAAAGATCCTGACAAATCCACACGGTCCCTTACCCCCCTGGCTGTGGATTTGTTAGGTGTCGGCCAATCACAGTGTGGGCTGTAGCCATTTGGGGAACTGGTTTGGAAGGAAAGGCGAGAGAGGGAGAGAGAGAAAGCGAGAGCTTGGCGTGTGTGTGTTTGTGTGTGGTGTGTATGAGAGAGAGTGAGAGAGTGAGTGAGTGAGGGAGGGAGGGACTAGGGCTCAAAGTGATGAAGTTTCCTCTCATTGACGGTCAGCTATTGCCCATTCTGACCCAAACCCGGCTTCTGGATGTGTATTAGCACCGAGACATCTGTTGGTTCGAGCTCCAGCTCCTAGCACCGGAAGATTTGACATCCCTCCCCTCCCCCTCTCCCCCCCCCCCCTCCTCCCCCCCACCCCACACACCCACCAAAATAACAATAATATCAATACCGAGCACCGAGGCGCCTTGTGTTGAGGATGGACCAGCCAGGAGGCACCCAGACCCAGCCTCAACACGAACCCATCAGTTTCGGGATCGATCAGATTTTGAGTAGTTCCGACCAGGAGAGCTGCCTGCAGCCCAGCAGCCGGATATCAGAGCAGGGCTATCTGGGGAGTCCCATCAATGGCTCCTACCCGTCTCTAGCCTCCGCCTTCCCGGGGATAGGGGCTTACGAGGACCCGAGCGGTCTGCCCGGATCTTACAGTGTCAACCTGAGTATGAATGTGAACGGCCTGGCGTCGGCCGGTGTGATCAGGGTCCCCGCACACCGACCCATCCCCCATGGCCCGGTCAGCAGCGGCATGCCCACCATGCCAGCCATGCCCAGCATCGGCAGCGTGGCCGGCCTCAACAGCCTCAACTTCCCCTGGATGGAGAGCAGCCGGCGCTTTGCCAAGGACAGACTGGCAGGTACAGAGCGCAGTACCCAGCCCCCAACCCCCCCCCCCCCCCCCCCACACACACACACAGACACCCCTACCCACACACCCCACACATACACAGACACCCCCCACACACACACACACACAGACACCCCCCCCACACACAGACACACACACACACCCGCAAACACACGCAGCACAGATTTAACATCATTTTATTATTGCAGATGTTCTCAATATGAAAGAAACTAATCTAATGACTAGACATTTTTCCAAATGATTTTTACACGAAGTGTGTGTGTGTGTATTATATCACACCATATATAGTAATCATATTATAATATACAATAATTTTATATAAGAAACAGCTCGAGTCCGAATTAACAAGTGTTTAAATATTGTGTTTCCCGTCACATCGCTTCTGGCACAATTTGAGGTTCTGTTTTAATTTTCTTTTATTCCTGCATTTATTGTACAGAAATAAATAGAATAAATGTGTGTGTGTTTTTGTTCTTGTCCCTCCCCCCCCCCCCCCTCCCCCCGGTATTTCCTGTAACTTTGCAGTCAGGTTCTGTAGTTTGTACTTTCTTTTGTTTTTTTGTCCCTTTTAAAACAAAATGTGAAAACCCGACAGGAGTTAGTCACCCACCCGGTCACCGTTTCCCTTCTGTTACCTGTGATTCCTCCAGCAAAACACAGGAAGTGAAATCCGTTTCATTATTTCTTTTGAAATGAGGTTATGAATCTATCACAGGGTGTCTCATTTTGTTGGGAGGGTGGGAGAGTTCCCAATCGTCAAAAGCGGACTAGCAAAGTGGTTGGCATTGTTACAGGGGGGTGATTTGGTGGCCTGGGAGTGTGTGACTGGGATAACAGAGCCTGGGAATGGGCTGGAGTCAGGTCACATATACAATGGGAGGGAGAGGGACCAGGGGGGGGGGGGGGGAAGTTTACTCGGGAAATTGCGTTGGCCTGAAATGTAATGTTTCTGTGCCCGACCATGAGGAAACCCAGCCGCAGAATTGCTCTCGGAATAGGCGGATAAAGAACACTCAGCAAACATTATCGGGTCTGCAAATTCACCCTTTTTTGTTCCTCTTTATCTCGTGTTTTGATTATTTTCTGAACGAATGTTTCACATTCTAGACAAAGCGAGGTTTCCTTTCCACAAACCCCCCCCCCCCCCCCACACACACACACAGACACACACACACACACAGACACAGACACACCAAAATACCCCCAGTTACATGAGATAGTGTATTACTATTTCGACGCAGTTTCTTTAAAACAACTTATTCATGTATTCGTTTGTTCTAACAAACGAAATTCGCCGGCAACCGATTTAATTTGGGGGCGATTTAGCAGAAATCGACAATAATGTGGTTAAGTGTTGGGGCCTATTGTACAATAAAGCAATGCCTCAGGTACCTGTCAATCTAACCTGCCCCATCAGGTGGGAACCCGCTGCCAGTATAAACCCTAGGCTGGTCTGACTCCACTTGTGGCTGCCCTCCCTCCAGCCTGCCCTGGTTGCACTCAAACTGAGACACTCGGTCACTCAGTTCAGTCACCAGCTCTCAGTCAATCCTACCGAGTGACTCGGCGAGTTGTTTTACAGGTGAATAAAAAACAGTTTAAAAGTGACTTGAAACTTGCCACAATAACCAGCAAGGAGTGAGTGAGTTGGTGAGTGAGTGTTGCAGAGTCCTGGCCATGGCTGTTATTGTATCCCCTATAACTGAGCCGGTTACAGAAATCCTGTCCCTGGCGCTCTGGTCTGAGCCACACCTGGGAGTTTACAGTCACTTCCCTAATAAATGCACAGATGCTTCTCCCGGGACCCGCTGACCAGCAGCAGAAATCTCAAACTAAATGCACCTGAAATGTCACAATGAAAAATACAACAAAAACAACACATATCACCTTCATTTACAGCGACTTTGAGATGATGCTGAAAACTCGTTTGTCACTTTGAGTCACCGCTAATCTGTGATTAGCGGTAATTATCCCTAATCTGTAGGTGATAACAACACAAGTTTGTTTCATTACTACACCAAATACAGTATTCCTATTTACACACTTAAAACATTTGCCGCAGTAAGTGATGGTTGAAGGGTTTCCTTCCTACTTGGGTTGAAATGGTTTGTAATGACGGTGTTTTTATTGTGTAATAAATAACGCCGGCCAGCGAGCAGTGTCTGACTTTGCTCTTGTTGTTGTTTTGTGTTCTCACACGCAGCAGCTCTCACGCCGTTCACAGTGACCAGGAGGATTGGGCATCCGTATCAGAACAGGACCCCGCCCAAGAGGAAGAAACCCCGCACATCCTTCACCCGCATCCAGATCTGCGAGTTAGAGAAAAGGTTTCACCGTCAGAAATACCTGGCCTCGGCTGAGAGGGCCGCCCTCGCCAAGTCCCTCAAAATGACAGACGCTCAAGTCAAAACCTGGTTCCAGAACAGGAGGACCAAGTGGAGGTGAGCACAGGGCAGGCCAGCCCATCACTGTGATAACCACCAGAGTCCCGGGGCTCGGTGGGTTAGACCACTCGCCTCACACGCCAGAGATCTGAGTTCAATTCCAGGCAGGCCGGGGCAGGGAGAAATCTTGGGCAAGTTTCCTTACTTCACACACACACACACACCTGATGATAACCCCTCACACACACACACACACACACACACACAAACACAATTAGAAATTGGTCCTTTCAATCCACCACTGTTTGTGAGTCGCTCCTGTGCGCAATTGGCTGCCACGTTGCGCCCACGAATTATACAGTCGATTGACTTCACAGTATGTCAGGTGAAGCGCTTTGAGACGTCTAGAAGACGTGAAAAGCGCCATATCAAATGCAAGGATTAAATAATAATAATAATAAGAATAATAATAAGAAGAAGAACGCGTAAAGTATACTTTAGAAATGTACCGCCCGGTAAAGAGATATTTAGCCTCTTAGAATGTCAATGTACTTTAGAAAAGTGGGGGACTCAAAGGTCTGAAGACTGATTACTGACAGGTAGTTGATGTCTGGATAGTGTGTGTGTGTCCTGTAGTGTGTGTGTGTATGTGTCCTGTAGTGTGTGTGTGTGTAACCTGTAGTGTGTATGTGTGTGTAACCTGTAGTGTGTGTGTGACCTTGTGTGTGTGTGTGTGTGACCTGGAGAGTGCAGGCACTGATACAGCAGCAACAAATACTAGCCTTTGGCAGAGAGAGGCAGTTACTGAGGTTAAATGTAAAATAACATTATTTCCTTAATGGAGTAAGTTCTAATGTTTTATTGTTATGGTGCTGCGGGGAGGGGATTCCCCGGCCCGTCAACGTGGAGTTAGTTCAGTTCCTAAGGTTTTTAACCCTGATGATAATGTGGTTAGTATCTTGTGAGGAAATAAAACCTTTGGGTGAGAAACTGGTGAGAGAGAGTGGGGGGGGGGGGGGGGGGGGGGGCGAGAATGTGTGTGTGTGTGTGAGAGAGAGAAGGAGAGGGTAAGAGAGAGAGAAATCAGGAGAGAAAGTGAGATCCTTGTAATCTTGTGGTGATGAGGTTTCAGTGAAGGTGTTTGAGTCGCGGTCTCCTTTCCCCCAGTGTCTGGCTGAGAGGTCTGTCTGTCTGTCTGTGTTCCCTTTCTGTACTTTATTTGTTGTGTTTTTTTATTCGTGCCGTTTAACATTTATTTCATTATTGAGTCGGGCGGCTCTGCCAGTAAATCAGCCTTTACGCCCCGGTTCCGTTTTAATGAACTTTTCACCAGTAATAATCACCTATTTGACTGTTATACGCAAGTAATTGTAGGTGTTTTGAATAGGAGTCTGTGTGAGAGAGTGTGTGTGTGAGAGAGAGAGAGTGTGTGTGTGTGAGAGAGAGAGTGTGTGTGTGGGGGGGGGGTATGTGAGTGTGAGTGTGTGTGTGAATATTATTCTCTCAGGGTCAGCACACAGGAACCAAAGTCACATTTTCCCCGAGAATTTTACTCCAATAAATGAATGTTAATGAAAGTAACGATTGACATTATTGTATCGGTGTAAACCGTGAAGAAGAACACTCTTCATTCAGTGAGCAGGGAACGGCAGGGATCGTCTCTTTCGTTATAGAGCCCTGTAGCTCAGTGGGTAGAGCACTCGCCTTACAAGCGAGAGACCCGGGTTCGATTCCAGGCAGGGGGCGAAACCTGGGGCAAGTTACACACGCCTGATAATAATCCCTCAAAAAAAAAATTGCTCATTTTCAATCCACGACTGTTTGTGGGGACGCTGCTGTGCGCAATTGGCTGCCGCGTTTTGCCCACAAAATACACAATCAATTCCTTTTTACAATACATTCTGTGAAGCGCTTTGGGACGTGTGGAAGACGGGAAAAGGCGCTTTATCAGATGCAAGGATTGCTATTCTACATTCCCCCTGACACAAACCGTGTGTGTGTGTACAGCGGCTCTCTCCGCAGAATTCAGCCCGTGTGTCTGTGCATGAATATGTTTTGTTTATTATTAATAAATGTACAACTGCCTCGTGGTTAAAATGAATCACTGGCTGTTTCAAGTGATGTTTGCGGCGCTGTCGTGGTTGGGGAGTAAGTCTGAATAGTCGGCCGCAGAGGCACCAGGCGAGGCAACTATTAATGGTTAAGGACTGCAATGGATAGAGCTGTGAAAATATGATTCATAAACAGATATTTTTTTATTGCAGAAGCAGAATCTATTTAGACATATCGAGCTACTTGTGCATGCTGGATTGACATTAATGACTCGTTAGTGGGGAATGACCCGCTTACACTGGTCTGTCAGGGGTAATAGATTCTGGACAAGATGAGAGCGCATGTAATAACATCACTCCGGCGGCGGCGGCGGCTTATTGAGTAATCTGTTACTGCAGCTCAGTGTGTGTGTGTGTGTGTGTATCTGTGTGTGTGTGTGTGTGTGTGTATCTGTGTGTGTGTGTCTGTGTGTGTGCGCCATAATCTAAATAGATTTATTTTATAATCTTTCTTTTATAATCTCGTGTTTGACATTTTAAACCTCAAAGAGCCGGCAAAACTGTGACCTGGGAATGTACATTGGATGCCTCTGTGCAGTTTGGATGTAAACCAGCGCCTTCGGTAACGCGCTGATCCAGATGTAAACCTGCAGTTTAAACCTTAACACGGGACAGGATTAGATTGTTTTGTGTGTGTGTGTGTGTGTGTGGCTCGGAGGAGATTGCCAGCATGGAAATCATTTAACCCGTGTTTTACCCCGAGCCCAGTCAGACCAGGATAATACACAGAGTCACCGAGAACAGCTATTTTTCAGTTATCCTATTATCTAAAAAATAATCCTAATTTCTTGAAGGTTTATTAGACATTGTAATGGTCTCACGACTCTGTGGACTCCTTGTGCCATATACACAGACTGTATTGTATCTAGTTATACGAAACGAAATGTTTTAAATATCTTTTCCGCTTTTTTTTAAAGAAAGTGTGTATCAAATAGATGATAAAATAAATGGTTGATTTAATTATATATTATATATGTGTGTGTATATATACAAACAGCGGAAAATACATTGACAGCATTTTATTTCCGATTTGGCAATGAGCAAAATTAAATGTTTCCTCAGAATGCATCTATAGGAAGAGCAAAGTGGGCAATGGATTACTTTAATTATATGTAAATATCTTCAATAGAGATGGTATAACTCACGCGATTTATGTAAGCTTATAGAAAATATATATTTACACGAATACATTTCTATCATAACTCTATATTTCACGTAATATACACAAAAACAATATATTGCACGTAGACGATATATAATGTATATTTAATGTATTGTATCTGCACGGACAATACTGTATATATTTAACATACACGTATATTTTAGACACATGTAACATATTGTAACGTATCTCTGAAATAAGAACTCCGCGTTAAAGATTGTCATCGCCTCGTGTGTGTGGTGTCTGTGTTTGTCTTATTATTAGATGATGTTTATTATCAGCAGGTTCTTAACCGTGTCCAAGATTTTAATGCAGTACAGTACAGGCTGAACACACAATAGGCAGAAGTGTTGGGCTCGCTGGGGGGGGGGGGGGGGGATTGCTTAACAGATTGCTGTTTGAAACAGGGTTTCTCAGTCTCTAACTTGCGCAGTCAGGACTGCCCGTGTGCCAGGCTCGGTAACCAGGAGAGAGTTGCACTGATTGTCGCACAGTGAGCAGACAGCCTGACATGTTACATTGACATAAGGCAGGATTGGGAGATTCCCTGATCTGGTCGAGTTTCCCCCCCCCCCTATTTTCCGGTGTATTCGGCAGTTGCTGGCTCGGTGTGTGTGGTGTGGTGTGGTAGCGGCGGCGGGGTTGAGTGATCCAGAACAACAGGATCAAAGCATTAGATATCTCTGTGTTATTCAGCAAACCCTTCTACAGCGACACGACTGTCCCTCCCGTGTCTGTGGACAGGGGGAGAGACACATACTCGCTGGTGATTTTGATAAACAGAGGTTATCAATAGCCGGGTTAGCGTCGCTCTCTTACTGTCCCATTAACAGGCAATATCCTCACACACTCCTAACATTGGGAGTTCTTGGGATCCGCCTATTAAATTAAATTAAATTAAATTTCCACTGCAAATGTATTTTACTTTTATTTTTCGTAAACGAAAGAAAATTGTCTTGAAAAAGGTTAGAATCCGAGTTGCTGTTTCAGGGATTATTTAAGGGTGTCAAGTGATATTTGAAAGATTGTGAGGAAGCTGAGCGTTTAAACAGCCGACATTCTCAACATCTCTGCTGTAAATGGCGAAATATAATGGGTCGTATTTGTGGCTTTTAATTGATGTTATGTTAAATTCGTTGTAATGGAGCCTGACAAGGCTTGCTGGTGTAACCTGTACCCAGAGGCTGTAGGAGCGTGTTTTTCTAGGGCTTTTAGTGAGTGTAACCTCTAGTTAAACTGGTTTCTGAGAACACATTTGGGCTGGCGAATTGTATAGTTCATCAGAATAATTATCTCTCGGTATGTCGAGGACTGAGGGCACAAAACTCAAACCCTTGACATTCGCTGGACGTGAAATGCAACTTTTATCGTATTTTATGGCATAGTATTTGTTTGTGTTTCAATACATTTACAGTTTCAATTCCGAAGAAGCCGTCGATCAATGGCAAGAATGTGGGCGAAAACATCAGGTCTCCGACTGTCTGATTTCTCAATCAGTAAATTAAATAGCACATTTTGTCAGTGTGGGGTACCCCCCGTCCCCCCCACCTCAGCCAGATTGCCTGGCCTTCAACCTGACAGTGATGGCGTTAGAGTGAGAAGGCGGGGATGGTTGGGGGGTGGAGGGGGGGGGGGGGGGGGGGGGGGCAGGCATTCACAGACTGCGAGTGGGTCTAAGATTGTTACAGGGGTCTGTGTGATTAGTGAAACCTATTATCATAACATCAATACATTATCAATAAATACGTTATAAATAAATACATTATCAATAAATACGTTATAAATAAATACATTATAAATAAATACATTATAAATAAATACATTATAAATAAATACGTTATAAATAAATACATTATAAATAAATACATTATCAATAAATACATACTATTATAATATAAATACACAGAGCCGCTGTGAAAGTCTACATCTAATCAATTAAATGTGTGCAGCCCACACAAGGTGTCCACAATCATAAAATATCGAAAATGCATCAATTCGGTTCAAACAATTGAAATTATGATTTTAGTCCAGTTGGGTCCAGGTTGAATCTGTTTTCCGGGAGTCGCTCTGTCTGTTAGGGATGGGACGTGTAGGGAGTTTGCTGGTGCAGTTACAGCCGTGTGTCAATAAGGCGATAAATAGACTTCAGTAACACATTGGCATTGCACTCATTTTAAACACTATTTCACTGGAGGGAGGATGATAACACAGTATATACACTATACTGATGATAATACAGTATATACACTATCCTGATGATAACACAGTATATACACTATACTGATGATAAAACAGTATATACATTATACTGATGATAACACAGTATATACACTATACTGATGATAATACAGTATATACACTATGCTGATGATAATACAGTATATACACTATACTGATGATAATACAGTATAGGGAACTGTTCTCTCATTCACTTGAACGGGTTTCAGAGCCACCGAGTTCCTATCTGTTCGCTTTTGCCTCAGGGAAGAGAGGCTTTTGAAGCCGAAAAGTTCCCTCTGCACAATTTCCAAATGAAATCCGCATTAATTCACGCAGACACAACAGTCTCAATACTGCCATTTTCCCAGATCAATGTAACGAACACAAGCCACCAGCACAGGATAGGTCATATCATAATACAGTATAAAATAATCCTTACCTTTGATACAGCGACCTGATCACGTCGTCGAGACGTCTCAAAGCGCTTCACAAGATATACTGTGTATTAGCTTCTCTGAGTACCTTTCCCAGCCTCTCCCTGACTCATGTATATATATATATAAAATATGTAGTAATTTTCAACATATAAGGCTATTCGACCCACTGTGCTTGCTCTGCTCTCTCTGCTGCCTTCTATCATTTCATTATTAATTCCATTTTCCAGCCCTTTCCCACTCTCTCTATTAATTGTTCTACTCCAGTAAATTGATAATTCCTTGTTTCTACTCCATGTAAAGGTGGACGATACTACTGGCCTAAAACAATTAAACGCTTAAAGATAATTCATTATAACACACACCCACACAATGTGTGTATGCATATATATATATATATATATTCTTTTCCACTTAGTTACTGTGAAAATCTGCATCGAATGAATTAAATATATGTAATAGTTGGGAAATAAATCGAGGAATGTACCTAGAGGATTAGGGATTCCATACACTGGGAAGATTGATATTGGTTTCCATCATAATGTTGGCCTTGAATGTTGATTTTAAATCCTGCTCATTTCCGGTTGTAAAGAGGATTTAAACTTGTTCTACTTTATGATTTGTTTAGAAGTAGTTAGCCCGTGTGAGGGAGTTACCTGTTCTACGGCCCCGCTGTTATTGCAAGGGCAATATTATATA
This sequence comes from Hydrolagus colliei, assembly GCA_035084275.1. NCBI lineage: Eukaryota > Metazoa > Chordata > Chondrichthyes > Chimaeriformes > Chimaeridae > Hydrolagus > Hydrolagus colliei. The sequence goes on from CM068752.1 coordinate 12,630,927, forward strand.
TATATATCTAGCGCCTTATCACGTTTTCGAGACGTCTCGGGGCGCTTCACGGAATATACTATCAAGTGAATGAATTGTGCCTTTTGTGAGCAAAACGCGGCTGCCAGTCGCGCACAGCAATGACCCACAAACAGCGGCCAGATTTGTTTTAAATCAGGGATTAATAACCCACTGAAAAGCGATCCCCGAACCCACCGGGTTCCCGAGTAAAGCGCCGTGTGGGGTAAGGAAACTTGTCGCAACATTTCCCCCCGGGAACCGAACCCAGAGCCTTCTCGCTGGCGCTCTAACCACTGAGCTACAGCAATCATCACTGCCGGCCAACGCCGGGCTGTACAGGTAACGGAGCAACTCAGCGAATAGTTACTTATAACACGTTAATAACAACAACAACCATGATAACGGAGTCTCTGTCTGTCTGTCTGTCTGTCTCTCAGTGTGTAACTGACGCTTGTTGCTGTTGTTGTGTGTCGGGTGCAGGAGACAGACGGCCGAGGAGAGGGAAGCAGAGAGACAGCAGGCCAACAGACTGATGCTGCAATTGCAACACGATGCTTTTCAGAAATCCTTGAGCGAATCCATCCAACCCGACCCCCTGTGTCTCCACAACTCCTCTCTGTACGCGCTGCAGAACCTACAGCCCTGGGCTGAGGAAAACGGCAAGATCAGCACCGTCACCTCGTTAGTATGAGATGGGAGGGGGGGGGGGGGGGCGGGGGGGGGGGGGAGGGAAGGTGTGTGTGTGTGGTGGGCGGGTGGGGGGGGGGGGGGGGGGTGAAGCCACCCACAGAATGCAACCAGAACTCTCCACAACACGGTTTCTCTCTATAATATATATATATATATATTAACAATGTGAGACAGGAATCACTCGCCATCAAGACGAGTAAACAACCACAAGTGGTGTTTGTAAACTTCCCAAACCAGAGTCTTCAGGTGTGTACAGGACACCCAGAGCCCAGAGAAACCAAACCAGCCACAGGGAATGTCTCCTATTATATTACATTGCTTGTTTTGTGAATGGGGGTGGGGGAGTATGGAGTTGGGGGATGGGAATAAGAAGGAGAACCATATCAAATCAGATGTGACTGGAGGACTATCTACACGATCTTCAGCCTGAGTTCAAACACACTGGACAAGGAATGGGATTGATTGGCAGTTCATGTTCAATATCATTTTTTTCCGTGTGTTTTTAAAGAAAAAAAGTTACAAAAAAAACCACTCAGGAAAGAATTGGAAAGGTTTTTGTTTTCTTTCTTGCACAAACGCAGCATTTAATCAGCGGGTGGGGGGGGGGGGGGGGGCGTTTAGTGGAGAGGGACAGACTAAATACACACTAAACTGTGGGTGAGAGAGGATATGTGTGTGTGTATCTGTGTGTGTGTGTGTAGATTGGCTGGTGCTGTATATGATTATACCTTTCCAAAACAACCCGTCTCCTCTTCCCTCACAGCTGCA